>OY728161.1:1714645949-1715245949 GCA_963277665.1 Viscum album
TTCAAAAGGGGGGAAGGATGTGACATCCCATGTAATGATTGAATAATATTTTCATATTTATTAATATTTATGAATTATATAATAATTTTATCTTTAGAGGAACGTTGTGTCCAAGGGAAAACATGAAATAAAACAAATATTTTCTATGAATTATTACATTGAACACTAGACCAAGTTATACCAAATAATAATAGAATATTAAAATTATTAATTAATATGGCAGTTATCTCATTGACGTTGTATCAACAGGAATGAATAGTACTAACTATATAATCTTAACACAGATTTATAAATTTTTTTTACATTAATCTAAAAAAATTTATAGAGAAATGATACGAATAAATATAGTTTTATCCTTAAAATGGTATTTTTCTAAAAATGATGTTTTACCACCTTTTAATGGGGAACCTAATTTAAATCTAAATTTTGGGACACTAATAATTAATATATGAAAAAATAATCCTTATTTTTGAAAGTGTGAATTTAAAATTTATTTTTCGCATATTTTTCGTATTTTTTTGGGGACTTATATATTTTGGTGTGAAATGAATAATGTTAAATTTTAGTTCAAAACTTCATTTTCAGAAAATTAACATATATATTCAAAATATGTGTATATTTGGTTTTAAATAATTATTATGTAAATTTTATATCATTAAAACTATTTTAGGTAACTGGAAACAATTTCACATTTAATTTAGATATAAAATCTTACAAAAATTTTGAACATTTTTACATTAAAAACCCGCTTTGTCGTCCCATCTACATGATAAATATTATATTATTTTATAACTATTCAATGACTATAAATTGTAAAAATGGATAAATTATTTGGAATTATAATAAATTTTTATTTATAAAAATTTCAACTTAGTGTTTTTACTGCAAATAATAGTAAATGTGAATAAAATTAATTACATTGATTAATGTAAAATTGTCTCTACTTAGTAGAAAAACATTAATCTTAAGAGTATAAATGATGAAGAAAAATGTACAAACCCATTTTTTTAGAAATTATTATACCATATAATATTTTTTATAAAATTTTGTCCATTATTGGAGTCACATTATGTAATGAAGACATCTCAATAGTGTTTACCTTTTTATATTTACAAGATTTACACTACCCCTACACTATAAAATGGAACTCACCCTTACCATTTATTCACGCCTATTAGGCCCCTTTGGCCTCTTTATAAACTGCCAAAATAATATCCCAACATCCCTACCCTCACCCTAGAGGCCTCCCCATGTGAATAAATCCAACCAATAAGTCATTTGTTTCAAACCAAAAGGATTTACTCGAAGAAGAGGTAACTTTCATCAATAAGAATTTTTAATATGCTTCCTTGTCAACTCATTTCATTTATTATTATATAGTGATTATATAATAACATAAGTTTCCAAAATATATTTATATGTTTTTCTCTTAATTTTTTGACCTACACCTACACACACTTACATTAAATGGTTAAAGAAATTACAATTCATGGACGATGAACTACAACCTCACGTAAAGTTGCCATTCATTTTTTATTTCAAAACCTCTCATGGTTGGGAATTTTGATGGAAATGTTTTATTAAGTATATATATATATATATATTATGATTTATTCATTCTCACAACTACAAAATAGTCTTTTAACAGTTCAAAAAATGGCATTTCTCATCACTAGAGAAGTGTCGACTATCAGAGCAATATTAAAAGCCCAATCATTTTATCAATTCTTTTATAAGAACTAATAAAAGGTTCCTTTATCAACAATTATAAATTAATTGATAAAGGACCCAATTATGAGCCCTTGAAGAAGTGAAAAAAATGGTATCATTTATCAATGCTTGGAGAAGCACTGATAAAGGCGAATACTATTGTATGCATGAAAAATATTGGGTTTGAGCTGGATATCGAGATGAATAAATTAAATGTAATTTAATTCATGAATGAGATGAATGTAAATGAAAACTAGTGCATGTAGGTTGTTTACTATTGAGTACCTCCTTAATTAACACTTTTCTTATTGAACTCTTTGTGTTTTATATATTTACTAACTAATTTGTATAGTCCATGGTTGGTTTTATATTGGGATTTAGTGTCACACCTTTTTTGGGTCCTATTTTCGCACCGAAAAAAATTATATGATTGCAGGAGTCAAGAATGGAATGTTACCTAACACATGTACTCGATATTCTTCTTTATATAATGAGACCATGGGACTCAGCTAAGGCTTGAAATTATATTAAGTGTCTTTTTGGATTTTTTACTTTTGTGTTATAGATTCTACATCTTCCTTGATATGAAAAAATAAATTTTTATTTATATAAATTGGTAAAGGATAAAAATCCTACAAAGAAAGAAGAAATTAATGTTCTCTAAAATAATATGGACCAATAGAATAAGCTCGAATGAATATATTACCCTCAGACAGAAATGAACCCATGCTGTAAAAAGTGAGTAGGAGATCATGCTGAGACACCCAATAAGTAAGGAAATCTACCACCATATTTCCATAATGCCATGTATATGGAATAGATATCTTAATTTTCATGAGGACCTTGTTTTTATTGACAATATATTCATTGGAAATGGGAGAAGGAAACATTACAATACAAGGCATTGAAAATGATAGAAAAATATGATTTTATCTCCAAAATTGGAATGTGTCTTTGATTTCCTATGAGGAGGACTATTAACATGGAAATTGTACATTTCCTTTTATTCAATTTTATGATGTTTTTTTAGAAACATGGGATATATATCATCATCTTGTATATGATATGAATTATGGAATGATTATACTCACAATCTTAGGTTGTTCACTTCTATTTTATGGTTTATTGCCTCCAATATTTGTATCTATTATTAATATTAAATTGCGGAACACTCTACTAATGGGGGAATAGTCTCCCATGGACATACCTTAGCCCCCACATTTAGTCTGTATCCTCTAGTCATTACAAACTTGCACTTGAAGCCTTGTGACCCACCGGGCTTGGGGAACCATTCACTGGCATCTAAGTATGGGGTGTTAAAAAGTGGTATTAGAGGATTATTTCTCATTTTTATTTAATATTTGGAGACAATATAAAGGTATATAAAGGAATAGAAATTTCATAATGATCTATTCCATGACATATCTAACCTTCATATAGGAAAAATCCAAATTGCCTTGAATTAAATTTCTATTATCTAGATTTTGAATATTAAAGTTGAATTGGTTCCACCATTGGGTGAAAAAATTAATCTTTTCTTTTATTTTTATATGATTTTGGTTTATATTATGTTGAAACCAGATGATATGAGGGTATTCCACCTCATGCATCATAAATTAATCTTTTAGAGTTCACATTCTAGGAATTATTCCATGTCATTTAAGATGAATTACTGATTTCATACTGTTGTAATAGATTATACGACACATATTCCCATTGTTTTGTTAGGTGTATTATGATATATTGTTGTGTGAAACAAATGGATTCCATGATTTGTTCCCTAAGGTGTATGGTACCACTTGGGTCAGAATTTAGAGATTAATTCCTCAACCTTAATGTGAATTGTGTTTTTATGTGGAATTGGTGGAAACTATAGTTTGAATCTTGGGGAGTATTGACCCTCCCGAATCAGATTTGGTGTACCAGTAAAATTATTTTTAAAATGGTATGTGATAGTCTGGAAATGAGTATTATTTCAATAAATGTGAATATGAACTTGGTTTGAAATAAAATGAATATAAATTAAAGTGAAACCGAAATGTATTATGATATAGAACATGACTAGATCCGATATTAGTAATGGGATTTTGGTAGTGTCTCTCACCTGTTTGACACCATGATCTAACCCATGTGGTTGACAGAAGGGTGAGTTCTTATAGAGGATGTGTTTTACTGATCCTGTTTTATTTCATACTTTTGAGTTGAAAACTCTTTAATGATTGTATATTTGGGTCTGTGATTTGAGTTTTTGGGACAATTTACCATGAAGACCATAGGTTGTATGCCAAGAGGGTGGTGATGAACACACTCTGAAGGTGGTAGTCCATGGGCTGCTTGTGGATCCGCTAGTAGTGCAAGCTGCAACACCATCTATTATAATAGGCACAAGTGTTGATTAATTATTTTGTAAAGGATTTATTTGTCTTATGCATACTATTCAGAGAGAACCACAACCTGACCCAACTATGGAAAAGTTTACACATGAGTTTAGCAGTAGTATTCACCAACATTTTTAGGGGATAATGGGCCACATGCTTCAAATCCATGGATCGGGGCAATTCTCTCTATCTTAGATAAAATAAAGATGCCTCCTAAGAGAATGGTAAAGATCATAATGTACTTATATCATGATTCCTCTAAGAGATGGTGGGATGTTGTCACTCAAACTGATCATATTTGTGAGATGTTCATGATAGACTTTCATACAACCTTCTGCGATTACATCTCTCCCAATACCTCAAGGGTCATTGTATCTAAGTGGTTTTTGACATATGAAACTGGGCACACTATATGTTATGGGGTGATAAACCCATTTTTTTGAGTTTCATAATTTTAAACCTATTTTGATGGGTGATGACTTATTAAAAACTAGGAGGTTGTGGATGGTCTTAGATATGAAATCCAATTATATCAAAAAGTTTTCTTGCTGACTACTGTATATAGGATATTGAAACATGTGTTGATAACAGAGTGTATTATGAAGGATTTCGGAGGTGTAAACTATGGTGGTTCAAGAACTATGACCGGAACTCCATTGAACGATGGTAGGAAGAATTATATGGAGCTTCTAGGAAGTGATACTAGCAGTTATAATATCGTTTCAGGAATAAATGTGTGGTGATACCATTGTGGTAGGCTGGGATATACGAGGTCGTAGTGTATGATGGAACTAATAGAGTGCTGATATCACAAGATGATGGTCCATTTTAAATTCATTTGATGAACATTTTTTCAGCAACAAGTGATATATGGTATACATCAACTCCACATTCAAGAATAGGTTTACATGATTCTCACCAGAGAGGGAGCTGGGGTGCATCTGGTCGATCAGGATGTGGTGGTGGTCTAGTCCATGGTAGTCAGACTCTAGGTTTAGAGCGACTCTAGGGTGGATTAGGTCATGGTACCTATGTAGTTTCATAGGGATGTATTATAGTCCAGTCATATGAAATATCATAGACATAGTAGGATTAGAATCCCAGACCTTCTATTATCAGAGGTACCATTCTGATATCCTTTATTTTAGCTCATACACATTTGGATACACGTTATTTAATTAAATTTTTATATGTTCCCACTATAGAGATCCTTAGGCTTTAGGTTTATAAATTTGATAGATTGATGATGTTATACACTCCATTAGGGATCCTGATGGAAGGTGTAAATTAGTGTAGGGATTTCCCCTTGTGGTTGGTGGGTGCCACATCATATAGGACCTCTACATCCTCATTTTGACTCACTTTGATGTCATTCTTGGGGTGGACTAGTTTGTTTCCATTTGATCCTTTGTTAATTTATATCACTGTAGGGTATGAGTTACATCACTATTAAGAATGGTGTTCATTCACAAGTGTGAATAGGATGTCCAGGTGAGCCGAGATGGACCTGAGAACTGTAGGATGTCAGGATAATAACCCTAATTTTGTGTTTATATCTGGATGATTAGGGGACATGCCAGACTGATTTCCATCCTATTGCCAATCATTTCAGGGACATCGTTTCAGACTAATTATCATGATTTAATTGAGTAAGAGATCTATATTTCTTAATTGAGATTGTTCCAGATCATCACTAGAACCCATTCCTCCGTACATGATGGATACAACAATGTTTTAAGAGATTAAGAAGAAGCTATAGGACTTAGAGGTAAATGGATACATCTGACCCTGTACTTCTCCATGAGGATAACAATTACTTTTTATGAACATGGTGGATAGTAATTTTCTTGTTTTTTTTTTATTTCCAAAAATTAATCTAGCTGAAAATTAGGGACTTGTATTCTCTATCACAGATAGATGATCTCTTCAACCATCTCCAAGGAGAATGGGTTTTTACAATGGCTGATTTGGGATCCGGTTATCATCATGTGCGTGTTAAACCATCAAACATACCTCAAAATTAATTTAAGAATAAGTAAGGTCAATATGAGTATTTGGTTTTGTATTTCAGTCTTTTGAACACACCAGCGGTATTCATGTAGCTGATGAATGAATTGTTCCATCCATAACACAATTTGTTTTTGGTTTTTATGGATGATATCTTGGGTTATTCGTATAATCAATAAAAAAATGACCAAAATGTTGAGATCTTTTTTAATATAATGAGAGAGAATAAATTACAATATACTCTCACAAAGTACCACTTATGGATGGATCATATTCACTTCTATGGTCATTTCATCACATATACAAGTGTATGAGTGGACCTATAGATGGTGAGAGTGGTAGTTACCTAGGAGCATCAAAAGAATGTATTTTAGGTGAGGTATTTCTTGTGGAATTATGGTCACTACATGTGTTACATATAATACTTATCATTATTAGGATTACCATTTACCAGATTGACAAAAAATTGTGTGAAGTATATATGGTCAGATTCATAAGAGATAACCTTTTATGAGTTGAAATAGAGATAGACTTCGACACAGATCCTGATTTTTCTTGAGCAAAGATGGAGTTACACTATGTACCATGAGATATTAGTTATTGGGGTAGGAGAAGTTATTATACTGGGGGATCGATTTGTTGTATACGAGTCTTGGTAGAAATGGCCACACTAGAGGAACTACTCGACACATAATCTTGATTTAGCTAGGTTGTTAACGTATTGTGTTGCTGGATACATTACTTATTGGGAGAGCATTTTTTGGTTAACACGTACAAAAAAAAACCTCAATTACATATTTACAAAGTCTGATATGAACGTGAGACAACGAAGGTGGGTTGAGTATCTATAGTCTTTTTACATCGATCTTTCCTACACACATGGTCAATCCAAGTAAGTGGTTGATGCACACAACATGAGAACTTAGATATATGAAGTGGAGTCTTCCAGTAGCAAGAGTACACTTATGTATTTGTTCTCTTTGATGTACTTGGAGGTGTGAGATAGTCAGGGGTAGACATTAATTTCGTCCTTAACTATGAACAATTAATTATTGAACCCAGTGAGCATGAGACATATATCATATTCAAGAGGCCTAGTTCTATGGGAGAGTGTGGCAGGTGAGGAATGTACTTTTATTTTGACCATATTAGAGGATGAGGTCTTGTGAGTACAAGGTCATGGGTGAGTATCGTTAGATAAGCGAGAAGAGCTAATGTAATATTTTCATGGTTCATCTTGAGAAGTGCATCCTCATGTCACTAAGATGTATCAATATAAATGTCATTAGTACTGGATGTTGGTCCTAAAAATAGAAGTAACTAGTTTTGTTATGTGGTGTTCCACATATTAGTAGAAATGGAATGATGTCGCAATGAATTTCTTGAAAGGTTAAACGAGGTCTCCTCTAGGTAAGGATGATTCATGGGTTTTGATTGATAATCTCCCGATGGTTTCTCATTTTCTACTGATTAAGGAAACCTACAATGTTGATGAATGTGGGAGGTTATATATTTGTGAGATACTATGAATACTTGGGGCCCCACATTCAATCATTTCTGTTAAGGATGACCTATTTATTTATCTTTTCCATCAAGGAATATAGAGGGAACCATGTACATAGTTGCTTTTGATCATGGAATACCACTCCTAGATAGATGACTATTCAGGGCATAGGATTTAGGTGGTTGAGAACATGCTGTAGACATGTGGTCTAGATTTAGAAGGATTTTGGAAGAGAGATATACCCTAGAATCATTTTTCCTACAAAATATGTTTCAATATACTATTCAGATGGTTCCATAAGTGTTTTTGTATGGTAGACCATGTTGATCACCCTTGTGTTTGCTAGAGGTAGGAGAGAAATCTATGCTTGAAAATCATCTTTTCTAGGAGACGACAGAACATGTGTCATGTATTTAGAAGCAGATGAATACTATGAATTCTGATAAATAAATCTTATATTGATCGCCACAGATGATCTCCAGAGATTGAGTTTGGGGACTATGTTTTTCTACATGTTTTACCAAGGTTGGGATAGAAGAGTATTAAGAGATAGGGAAAGCTTTCACTGGGATACATTTGGTTGTTCGATATTCTAGAGAGAGTTCGAACAATATCCTATCATTTGTAGTTACCTTAGTGTAATTTGGGTATTCATGACATCTTCTTTGTCTCTCAGCTGTGACATTACTATTCAGATCCATCTCTCACTTTTTATCCAAAGGAGGTTGAGTTATAGGTAGATACGTCCATTGAGGAGAAATATATTTAAATTATGGATCGTTGAATGATGGTTCATCAAGGTAACTATGATCATTATGCGTGGGTTATATGGAATCATGAACAAGTACAAGATGATACCATGGAGAGGGAGTCCAATTTATGAGAATAGTGACCATATTTGTTCTCAGATAAAGATTCCCCACCATTTGGTTGGAAATTCTGGACAAATTTCATTAAAGGAGGGTGTTTATAAGAACCGTATTCTTCATTGAGTTATGTATTCCTTATTTATATTAATTATTATCTTTAATTGAATACATATGAAAAAATGTGGATTCATGTCAGGATTATGGATGTCACTTGGGTGGTTGGTGCTAGTCTGGAGCCCAGAACCAGAGTTTGGGTGAAAATAGGAGGCCACATAGTTTATTAAACCATACAGGTGGGGTCACATTCCCATGCATCTTTGTATGCATTTTTAACGGAAGTTGATATATTATGTTTTCATGGATACTACATGGTTGTAAACCTTTCCATGTAACCATGATATTTCCCCTTTCCCTATAGGAAATCATACATGATTTCTGTATTGTTTGACCAACTGTGCGGATAAATATTGAATCCCTATAATTTTAAGAATTTTATTTATTTTGAATTAGATTAAATTTTTTAAACCCAAAGTTATATTATCTTCACCCCATGAACAATAAGAGAGTCTTCCCTCATGATCTCTCCTCTACCTTACGTAGGATTTCTGATCTACTATGTAATGTCTCAGATTTTCTGTGTATTATTTTTTAATATTATATGGAATTAATATGTGACTGTTCATGAAGACAAAACATCATTCTTAGGCCCAGTGAGCCCGAAATGGTGGTTTGAAATTTTTTTAAGTTAAGTGAGTCGGCACTTGTGCGCAGTTGTGGAAGTTTCCAAAGGGATGCCTGGATTAAAACACTGAGGGCACCGTTGCATCTGGGATGACAAATTTACCTAAGAACGAGCATAACCTTGACTGATGTGGGTCGAGGGAAAAAGTAAATTTCTGGAAATTTTAATTATAATAAAATAAAATATATTCGTAAAGTTTATTATTTTTATTTTGGGAAATATCCACTGCAGCGTAGTGATGAGGCAGCTGTTTCAGTCATTAAAGTCGTGTCATAATGACTCAGAGATAGAAAATTTGACTCATTAATGTCGTAGTGTGGCATAATGTCAAATACATTTCCCTTTTTATTAGGATAATCAAATTTTTCTCATTGGCGAAGATTGAGAGAAACATCTGGAGAATCTGTGGAGCATTGAAGCAAACTCTCATTGACGAACAACGATGGATCAAAGAAGAGATTCACTGCACCAATGATGTTGATGGATCTCAACGATGATTTTAGCGTGACTCTTTCTTCAACGATCTATCCCTTCTTACGGTAGGCGTTTTTAATTAATTTTTTCCCATTTTTGATTTAAAATGACAAAAGCAGATAAACCACGAACAAGTTGATCTTTTGATTCATACATTCTTGCGTGAGGGATTTCTTTGGGATTTCTTTGGGGAATTGATCCATGTTGATTTATGTTTGTTTATTTCTACTCTTTTTAAGCCTATTAACAGGATCATATCAATGTTCTGATGAACGACAGTGGGGTTTGTTCCTCAAATTTGATTTATTGGATTTCTTCCCTTTTTCTTTCATGCATTCTTCACGATCTTCGCAAGGTGATGAACAATGGATCGTTTTTTGTCTCTTTTGAGACACAATGATCCAAAATTGAATAATTGACACCATAGAGACCTTTCAGAAGTGCGACGACGATGGTGGATGATGAATCAGAACGGATTGAGAAGGGTTATTCTTCGAGCGTTCGTCACTTGGGAAGATAAATGCTTGTTTTCAAGGCCAATAGGAGGACCGGAAATACTGGAAGAGGCTTCACGGAATTGGGGTGACCAAAACCTAGGATTTTTGTGGCAATCGAACAACTGGATCAATGATCAGGGTAGCACGTGAGGCACACCGGTGAAGAGAGTCGTTTCTGGAAATTTCCATAATACACAACGTGTACTTCCAAAGAACATGTCGTGTAGTACTGGCGGTGGTGGATTGGGTTTCGGGGGCCAGAGAAGAATCACATGACGTTTGACCCTGGTCACGTGATGTGTTAGACTTCCCCCGAAGCTTGGCATGTAATTTGGGAAGTACACAAACACGGGATAGAGTACACGACCATGTACTCCATCAAACGGCCAGGTGAGGCTAGTAACGCGAGTAACCCCATGTACCGATTACACGGGTTGGAGTACATGGGTTGATGACCATGTACGGGCACATGGACAACATACACAGAGCCAACACCAGTCACTCAGACACAACATCTACACCGTACCACATGCCTTGTACCCAGTTTTTCTACACGACCAGCCTTACTACATGGCCAATTGTACATGGGCAGTACACAGGGTCAGACAACATGGCGTGTAACTTTTCCACACATCATGTACTTTTTGGAAAAAATCATGGTCTTATTGTTCACCGTATCATGGATATCTTTCATTTGGGTTAGTGCCCCTTATTCTAGTTCCCCTGAAATTCAGGAATCGTATCCTTTTACAGGAGTATGATCTCTTCAGCAGGACATTCTGTGATAGAGTTAGGCATCCATCCGAGAGGCCCAGATCGAGATCCTATATCCATTATTGACCCTAGGTAGAGTCCATCATGGATGTGATCAACTCCACCGAGCATCTATCTTCTACATAGCAGGTGAATTCCGAATGAGTTATGGTATCCTCCATGACCCTGGTAGTGATCCTCAGATATGTATCCTGATCTTTCCCACTCAGGAGTGTGTCTCCCGTAATGAGTGCATCTATCTACCATAACCTTCTCGCTCAAGAGTGTGTCTCCCATAATGACTGTAACTACCTCTCATTACGCTTTCTGATGAAGAGTACATCTCGGACGGACGTCATCAGAGCTATAAAACTAGTGGAGTGTGTTATCCTGGAACGAGTGCTTCGTGGAATCTTCGAACTGGGGGTATGGGGATACGTGACTTGTCTCTAGACTACGGGTCTGGGTTTTGAATATATATAGTTTGTGCTATATGTTTTCTAGACATATATTGTGCATAGCTGACTGAACATTTTCTTTGTGTACTTCTTTGGCGTTTTCAGGGTCCTCTACTTAGTATTTTTATACTCACCCTAGCATGGGCTTTGCCCGCATGTGTCGTGTCTTGTGAAGATGAGAATCTTTTTGTCGGATTCTATGGAGGACTAGGAGAAGACCGATCTTTTTGAGTTTCTTACAGCCCGAGGTGTTCCAATGACTATGAGAAGTAGTCTTAGTACCTTTTATGTTTATAGGAAGGACTTTGTAGTTTTCAGATTATTATTTTGGTGGACTTGTATTCTTCCCCAATATACATTCAGTACTTTCCCTTCCATCGCACTTTGTGGGTTGGGTTTAGTTTTATGAATGCATTTTTTTCCTTAGTATTTTTACATTTCTGCATTTTTGGTCTTGGAGATGTGTGTGTGTGTGTGTGAATAGGTGCTTAGGCAATGCCTCCCATGTTAGAAATATGCCTACTCGGTGCTAGTCACTAGCCCCTAGCCTATTGGAAGTTTTCTTAGGGAGTCGTGATGTGGGCCCCACTTGGATGGGCCATGACAGAGTGGTATCATATGTGTTCAGTTCTACCTTATGATTAAGAGTCTGTGAGTTTGGTTTGGGGAAACAATGTTTAGTGTCTCGAGTTTGGTTTTCAGGCTAGAGACTCTAGTGTTTGTGCGGCGGCCAATGTATCCATACACCCAGACATTGATAACATACATTTAGACTATGTACATGAAAACACTAGTTGTAGGGAAGTAAAATAATCGTATATGCATCATATAAGAATCTATTGTGTTTTCCATGTACATTGTGTTGGCTATCCAAATACACTCATTGCCCATGGTACATCTTGTTTCCTTACAGGATGCCTCCGTGACACATACCTGCTAGGATTTAGTGGTGGGATCATGATGATGACCCCCTCAGTGATGAGGGTTCGATGTAGGGACCAGTTCCCCAGGTGTTTCCACTATGTGGTTCAATAGTTATGCCGCCACCAGTGGAGCAGCCTGTGGTACAGTTAGTACCAATCGACGAGTAGTGCAAGCTTAGCGTGCTCCATGAGTTCCAGAGTTAGAGACCCCTCAGGTTCGGAGGTGAGCCCTACCCTCAGGAGGATGAGGACTGTCTTGAGTTGATGACTAGAGTTTTCTGCCAAGTGAGGACACCATCAGACTAGATGGTGATCCTAGGAGTGAGCCTTCCTCAGGGTTCGACGAGACGATGGTAGAGTCTGACCACACAGACTCACGATGATGAGACTCGTTCGTGGATAGTGTTTGATTGACTCCTCAGGGAGGAGTTATCTCCAGTTACGCTGATAGTTGTGTGCATCCAAGAGCTTATTTAGCTCCACCTGTGTAGTATGACATAAATTATTATTCATCGAGGTTCACCAACCTCGGTTGGTACTCTATGGATATGGTTATAGATCAGTAATTCAGAGCTCAGAGCTTCAAGCGAGGTCTATGACGAGACATAAGAGATAGTTTCTTGTCTCAATGCATTTTGACTTATTCTGGAGTGCTCTAGGATGCCTTGGTGATCGAGAGCATAATGGGAGAGCAGAGACTATCGACGACAGTCAGCAGCGGGAAGATAGGTGCGGAGACCCCGACAACATGGAGCCGACATCAGGCACAGGGACTTGGATGGGGGAGACATTGTAGGAGGACACAGGAAAGAGGATCAATGGTCCATGGCTCTAATGTTGTATCCAGTCAGCCGAGGGAGAAACGATGTCATGTGTGCGATGATAGGGGACATATCACTAGGGTTTTCTAGACCCATCGAGATGCTAATGAGAAAGTAGTGGATGAACCCCTATGGCAAAGGCAGAGAGTGGAGCAGACAAACTCGCTAGGAGGCAGACGTGGAAGAGGAGAAAGGAGAGCTGCGGGTGGTGGTAGACGCTTTGACTTACTTCCACCACGACCCCCTGGAGGTCTGCACTAGGCTAAGGGAGCTGGGGGGGGACATGGGCGGGGACAATTGAATGCAGTCGAGGCATACGACCCAGGGGCTCCAGGGATGATTCGAGATACGATCTGTTTCTTTTCAACCATATCTTCTGTACTTATAGACACATGTGTCAGTCATTCCTTCATAGCCACATGTTTTTTATGAAACCTAAAGTTTCTATTAGAACTGTTGACTCGATTCTTATGCTTGGAGACAACAATGGGAGGAGACTCGATGATGACACACCTTTGCAGAATGTGTGATATTACCCTTGGAAGAGAGAGTTTCGGTTGGAACCTCTGGGTGGCAGCATCGAGACCTTACGACGTCATTTTCGGTTTGGATTGAAAATCTTCGGTCCCTGCCCAGATTGACTATTTTAGGAGAAGAGTGCGGTGTTTCCTCCAGAATGGAATGACGTTCTATTTTGTTGAAGAATGGGAAACCCAGACATCGTAGAATGGGGATACGCATAGTATGGTTCAACCAATTGCTAATGAGTTGGATAGCCATGCCCTCAGATCACTGGATGTTGTGAGCTCCCAGTTCCCAGAAGTGGTGGCGGAGTATGAATACATCTTTCCCAAATATGTTCTAGGATTACCTCCCCACCAGCAAATTGAATTCTGCATCAACTAACACCACAGGATGACATCGATTTCCACATAAGCATATCGGATGGCTCCCGTAGAGCTTCATGAGCTGAGGGTGCAGTTAGAGGATTTGCAGAGAAAGGGTTTCATGAGACCCAACATTTCACCATTGGTGACCCCAGTCTTGTTTTCCATGAAGGTACATAGGAGTATAGATATTTGCGTGGATTAATGGTTCCTAAACCATGTGATAGTGAAGAACATGTATCCACTACCAAGGATCGATGACCTCTTCGATCAGTTAAGAAGGTCACAGTGCTTCTCTAAGGTTGACCTTCGATCAGGCTATCTCCCACTATGAGTGTAGGAGGATGATATACCTAAAATAACTTTCAGATGCTGTTATGGACGCTATACGTACTTGATGATGCCTTTCAGTTTGAAGAACTCCCTTGTAGTGTTCATGGGACTTATGAACAGGATATTCCAGCCGTACTTGGACCGGTTTGTTGTAGTCTTCATCGATGACATCCTTTTGTACACTGCGTTAGAAGAGGAGCATGCGAGACACCAGCAGATGGTTCTAGACGTAATTTAGGAGCACCAGCGTTATGGGAAGCTCTCAAAGTTCTAGTTTTGGATTCAGGAGGTCAGCTTTATGGGACATGTAATCTTATACGATGGAGTAGCTGTAGTCCCAACCAAGGTGGGGGATGTGTTAGCATGAGAGCCACCTCAGAGTGAGATGGAGGTGCAGAGCTTCCTTGGGTTGGCAGGATATTACCGGAGATTCATTCCTAATTTCTCTGGGATATCTGCACCGATGACGGCCTTGACCAGAATGGGGAAACCCTTCATGTGGACAGAGAAGTGCCAACAGGTTTCTAGCGGTTGAGACAGAGTCTGATGGGTTCCCCAGTCTTGATTTTTCCGGTGGAAGGTGTCGAGTACATAGTTTTTTGTGACACATCAGGGACTGGGCTTGGTTGTGTCTTGATGTAGAGGCAGGAGGTGATTGCTTATGGTTTTGGTCTAGCTTAGGCCACATGAGAAGAAATATGCGACCCATGATCTGATGTTGGAAATAGTAGACTTTGCATTGATGATGTGGTGACACTAACTTATGGTAGACATGCTTATCGTGTACTCTGACCACAATATCCTCATGTACATCCTCTCACAGAAGGATATGAATTTGAGGTAGATTCATTGGCTAGGGTTCCCCCAGTATTATGATTTCGAGATCATATATACTCCTAGGAAGGGGAACAAGGTGGTGGATGCTCTTAGCAGAATGTCGAGATCACAGCTGTTGACTAAGGCGACAAAGCAGTTAGCTGCGTTGCATTTTTCCTTTATGGATGGAGAGGATATAGCTTTCCTACAGTCGATGGTTGTCTCCCTTACACTCTTACAATGGGTTAGAAAGGTGCAGCTTGGATATGTTGACTGTGTAGCCTTAAGTGCTCAGTTATCCACAAGACATGTTCTTGATGGATATTCGTAAGGTTGAGATCACATACTTCTTTTCAGAGGACGCAATGTTGTACTGGTGGAATTGAAAGAGGAGGTCCTGAGGGTGATCCATAAATCCCCTTTGGCGGTCCATCCTGGCGAGGAAAAGATGTACCAGGATCTACAACGACAGTTCTGGTGGTCAGCCATGAAGAAGGTAGTAGTAGACTTTGTTTCTCGATGCCTTATATGTCAGCAGGTGAAGGTTGAGCATCATGTTCTAGTGGGATTAGCTCACCCCTGGAAGTTCTAGTGTTGAATTGGGATGGGATATCAATGGACATCATGACAGGCTAACCACAGACGTCCAAGGTACATGATTCCATCTGGGTGATCGTTGACCAACCCCCCATGTTGTCCCACTTCCTAGCTATCAGGGAGTAGAGATCCATTGAGAGATTGAGATGGCTCTACATGCAGGAGATAGTTCAGCTTCATGGAGTCCCCTTAACAATAGTCTCAGACCGAGTCGCCCATTTCACATCCCGGTTGTGGAAGGGATTGTAGGAGGCTTTTGGACTCATCTATACATGAGCACAACATTTCATTCCCATACTGATGGTCAGACGTAGAGGACCATTCAGGTTCTAGATGATATGTTGTGAGCAAGTGTCATGGACTTTGGTCGTAGTTGGGAGGACCACCTATCACTGGTGGAGTTTTCATACAACAATAGGTACCACTCCAACATTAATATGGCACCGTTCGAGGCATTGTATAGAAGACCCTTCCGGTCACCTCATTCTTGGACTAACCCCAGAGAGTCAGCACTCATGGGTCCAGAGTTGGTGTGAGCTACCACTGAGAAGGTGCAGATCATCCGAGAGCAGATGATGTATGCACAGAGGCAACAAAAGTCTTATGCTGACAACCGATGGAGACCTTTGAATTCCAAAGAAGGAGACCACGTATTTCTTCAGGTCTCACCTCGATGAGGGTTACAGAGATTTGGTCGAGGCAACAAGCTATTTATGAGGTTCATCGGACCTTTCCAAATACTGTACATAGTTAGCGAGGTGGCATACTGCCTAGCTCTACTGCCACAGATTCATTGGGTACATGATGTCTTCCACGTGTCATAGCTGTGGAGGTACATGCATGACCCATCACACGTCATTGATTGGGGCGAGCTGGACATCGAGGATGGAGTGACCTTTGCTGAGTACCCAGTGGAGATCGAGGATTGGCAGAAGGGGATCCTTTGTGGGTGATCGATTCCCTTGGGGCGCGTCTGGTGGAAGCATGGGAATCTTCAGGAGATCATGTGGGAGAGGGAGGTCATGATCCGTGCCTAGTAGCCACATCATTTTCAGTAGCCCCTGTTTTATTTTTTGGGGATGTATAGCCCAATGTTGGGGAGAATATAATGTCTCAGAATTTCCGTGTATTGTTTTTTAATATTATATTGAAATATTTCAAGACCAGTCATGAAGAAGGCACATCATTCCGAGGCCTAGTGAGCTTGGAATGGTGGTTTGAACTTTTTTTTATGTTAAGTGAGTCGACACTTATGTGCAGTTGTTGAAGTTTTCAAAAAGATGCCTGAATTAAAAATCTAATGGCACCATTGCATATGGGACGATGAATTTACCTAGGAATGAGCCTAACCATGACCGGCAGGAGTCGAGGGAAAAAGTTATTTTTTGGACATTTTATGAAAAATAAAATAAAATAAATTCACAAAGTTTATTTTTTCCTTTTGGAAATATCTCTTGCAGCACAGAGACGAGGCATCTGTTTCAGTCATTAATGTCATTTCATAATGACTAAGAGACAGAAATGATGACTCATTAATGCTTCAGTATGAAGGGATGTCAAATAAGTTTACCTTTTTATTAGGATAATCAATTTTCCCCATTGTCGACGATTGAGAGAATCTTCTAGAGAATCAATGGAGCGTTGGAGCAAACTCTCAGCGACGAACAACGACGGATTGAATTTGAGATTCACAGCACCAAAGAAGTTGAAGGATTTCAACGATGATGGACGTGCGACCCTTTCATCAATGATCGGTCCCTTCATGACGTAGGGGTTTGTTATTTAAATTTTCTTTTCCCTGCTTTTGATTTATAACGATGATCGTGGATCAACCACGAACAAGTTGATCCACGGATTCATATGTTCGTGTGGGAGGGATTTATTTTGGATGATTTGGGGAATTGATCCATGTTAATTTATTTTTGTTGATTTCTCTTCCATTTAATCCTATTAACGGGAGCGGATCAACGTCATGATGAATGAAGGAGGAGGTTCATTCCTCAAATTTGTTTTATTAGATTTCTTTCCTTTTTCTTTCGCGCTTTCTTCGCGTTCTTCAAGGGGATATGAACAATGGATTGTTGCATTTACTTTTTGTGATGCAATGATCACAAATTGAAGAATCGAAACTACAACAACCTTGCAGAGGTGCAACGACAATGGCAGATGAAGAATCAGACCTGATCAGGAAGGGTCGTTCTTCGAGCGTTCCTCACGTAGGAAGATCAAAGCATGTTTTTGAGGCTGGTCGGAGGACTGGAAACACTGAAAAAGCTTCGTGGCATCAGGGAAACCAAATCTCGGTAGTTTCGCGGTGATTGGATAGCCGGTTCGATGTTCGAGGTAGAACGGGAGGCGGACCGACAAAGAGCGTCATTTCTGGAAATTTCTAAATTACACAGTGTATACTTCTTGAAGAACACGCTATGTAGTAATGGTGGCGACAGCTAGTGTTTCGGGGGCCAGAGAAGAATCACACAGCGTGTGACACTGATCACACAGTGTGTTAGACATCCCCTAAATCTCAATGATTACTTTGGGAAGTACACATACATGGGATGGAGTACACGATCATGTACTCCATCACACGGCCAGGCGAGGCTAGTAATGCGGGTCGCCTTGTGTACTGATTACATGGGTTGGAGAACACAGGTTGATGACCATGAACTGGAACATGGCCAACATAAACAGAGCCAACCCCAGTCACTCGGACACGGTGTATACACCATACTACACTCCATGTGCTTAGTTTTTCTACACAACCAGCCTTAAGACACGAGCCGTTGTATAGGTGCAGTACCCAGGGTCCGACAACACGGCGTGTAACTTTTCAACACATCGTGTAATTTTTGGAAATTGGAATGGTCCTCTTGTTCACCGTATCTTGGACATATTTTGTTCGGGCTATTGCCCCTTCTTCTCTTTCCCCTATAGGTCATGCATCGTATCCTTTTACAGGAGTATGATCCCTTTTGCAGGACTTTCTGTGATAGAGTCAGGCATCCATCTGAGAGGCTCTGATCGAGATCCTCTATCCAATCTTGACCCTAGGTAGAGTCTAGAATCGACGTGACCAACTCCACCAGACATCGATCCTCTTCCTAGCAGGTGAATTCCGAATGAGTTGCGGTATCCTCCATGGCCCTGTCAGTGATCCTCATCTGTGTATCATGATCTTTCCCACTCAAGAGTGTGTCTCCCGTAATTGTTGCATCTATCTACCGTAACCTTCTAACTCAAAAATGTGTATCCCATAATGAGTTTAACTACCTCTCATGATGCTTCCTGATGAATAGTACTTCCCAAACAGACGTCTTTAGAGCTATAAGACTCGTGGAGTGTGTTCTACTGGAATGAGTGCTTTGTGGAATTTTCAAACTGAACCCCCAGCTAGCAGTATGGGGTTGCGTGACTTGCCTCTAGACTATGGGTCTGGGTTTTGATTATATCTGGTTTGTGATATGTGTTCTGTAGACATATACTATGCATATATGACAGTACCGTTAAATTGTGTACTGCTTTGTGGTTTTCGGGGTCCTCTACTGAGTATTGTTATACTCACCCCTGCATGAGCTTTTCCCACACGTGTCACGTCATGTGCAGAAGAGAAGCCTTTTGACAGATTCTAGTGCATACCAGGTCCATACTGAGCTTTCAAAGTTCCCTATAGCCTGAGGCATTCCTACAACTATGAGCAGTAGTCCCAGTACCTTTTTTTTATTGGTTGGACATTTCAGTTTTCAGACATTTGTTTTGGTGGGCTTGTATTCTAGCCCAGTTTACATTCATTACCTTACCTTCTATCGCACTTTGTTGGTTGGGTTTAGTTGTATGCATGTATTTTTTCCTTAGTGTTTTTATGTTTCAGCATTTGTTGGCATGGAGATGTGTGCATGTGAACATGTGCTTAGGCAATGCCTCCCATGTTAGTAATTGGCCTACTCGGTGCTAGTCACCAGCCCCTGTCCTATTGGAGGAGGGCTTGGGGAGTCCCAGTGCGAGCCCCACTAGGATGGGTCATGATATACAATCCGTCTGAACTCTGATTTGAGTGATGTCTATCTCATCAGATCTGTATCAGCAATGATTTAAATACTTTTTAGCTTGTCCCCATTCATCTAAGAATCAACTCTACTATTGGAATTTAGGCACAAATGCCCTAATTTATCATTCTTCAAACATTCATTAGATTTATTCCAAAGCTGGATGAATAGGATCTTGATACTTGATGAACTACCAAAAATGATCCTATGCCACGTGGTCATATCCATTTTGTGGAATGTCAGATTGATTATATATGTTGGCATGTCATGCACCCATTTTTCGAGCAGTTCCAAAATTGAAATTGAACCCTGTTATTTCATATCGAGATTTTAAAAACTCAACAGGAGTGTTTATACATGTTATAGGTTGAATACCATGAATATAAACCACCCCATGGGTGACATTCCAAGAAGGAACCTCTACGGTTTTTGGTGACACATTCATTTATGGCATTCCCTTTATCCCCCATGTCATGGAATGTCAATAATGTGAATTATTCTTTGAATTAAATTGTGATGTTTGTAGATTTTAATTGGATTGAAAATTGTGTATGGGAGGGATGATTTTCTCCATGACCCATGTATGCCATTATTGTTTAGAACATGTCTTCCTGGTCTAGGGGTGTAAGTAGAGGCTATGAACTAAATTAATGCAATATAAATAAATTTACTTAATTATGGATATTACCATGATAATTGTATTATAATTAGTTAATGTGATAGATTTATTGGCTTGTTAGGATTTTTATATTGAAAATATCATTGTCAGTACTTTAATGACCCTTTAATTACTAGCCCAAGTGCCTATGTTGAGAACATACTATGTAATGAATTGATTTGGAATAGGAATCTCATTATCATGATATTACCACATTATATAAATGATGTAAAATCAATGTGTAGGTATATTATTGATGTGATGATTGCTATATAAATTTTTCATACATGAGTAATTAAAAGGCCAAGACCTTTGTGGTTAGCCAAGGATTGATACACCTTTTGGGATGAGCCTGTTTGAGGATGATCTTTGTTTTGACCTTTTCAGGATGAATATAATGTTAAATATAATTGATTTGGTTAATGATATATATCCTTGTGTTACACATGGATTCATATTAAAATTCCATGAATAAAAACATGTGAAAAATGACCTTATACATTGAGTGACACTTGGATTGTTCTTTGAATACCGTGTACAGAATCAATGGTTAATTTGATATTGTCATGAGTGATACATGGATCCAAATGAGAGATACCATGGATAGACTCACTAAGGCTAGACTTATATGTCTTCTGACAAATTGATTATTATGTGAATACCATTGACATACCCAAAAATGGAATTTGACAATTATGCTAAGGGTGATACTTGTGCATACACTGAGGAGCGACATGGATAAACTCGATTACTTGGGATGTTATAATTCACCTAGAGTGATATCAAGTTCCTTAGATGTTATCTAGGGATGGGATTGTTCAGAGTTTGTTGATATTACACCTGGAGTGATACTTCACTTCCAACTTAGTAATTCATTGATGGGATCAGGTTCAGAACATAATTATAAGTGGAATGACTAGTGATTAATTTTCCAAGGAAAATCCCATGTTTGGATTCAATCTTCACTTCTACTTGCTTAGATGGATTTCTTAAGCATATTTTGTGCTCCCAATTACATGTGTAATGTATTGTTTGATCTGAATCTATAGACATTAAAAAATAACGTAATTAGATTATTGAATGAAATGAAAATAAATGAAAACTAGTGAATGTTGGTTTTTTAATTTTGATTACATCCTTCCTTAATTCTTTTATTATTACACACTACATTTTATATATATTCACTAACTGATAAGAACATACCATGGGTGGTTTCCTTCTCAAATTTATTTCCACAACCTATTTGGTACATGTTTTTGTACCAAAATTGATTATATGTTTTCATGTGTTGTGAAAGGGAAAGGGATATAACACATTAACTTGATATGATTCTTTGGAGCAAGAGATAATTTGAAAAAGAAAAGGGTTTTGCTTCAACTGAGGGTATCTTATCCTTTTTTAATTTGGTTATATGGATTATACATCTGCCTTGTATTCCTATTTTTGTTGTTCTTTTAAAAACAAGAGACATATATCATAATCTTGTATATGATTTGATTAATAGAGGGATTATACTATCAATATTACATTGTATACTTATTTTGTATAATTTACTACTTCAACTATTTATATCTATTATTAATATTTTATTGTTCAACACTCTACTAATGGGGGCATAGATTCCCAACAAAATCACCCAGGCCCTCACTGCTATTCGGAATCCTCTGGTGTTTGAGAAGATGCGCTTTAGGCCTTGTGACCCACTAAGATCGGGGAACCTTATAGTGGCATCAAGGACTAGAATGTTAAACATTAAATAATGAAAATGGGGTTTCAACTAAGAATATTGAATAAATATATAGTTTTGGATGTTTTACAATGAAATCCAACAAAAAATTGAATAAGTGGTAACATTTACAGAAATGTTTATTATATCATCTGGGTATTCTTGCCAAAAATAGAAGAAAAAATATGACATAACACAAGATTTGTGAATAAAATAAGTAAATATTAGATAAAAAAGATATCAAAATTCACTTAAAATTTGTAGATAAAATCATGAATAATTAATTAAATAATTAGTTGGAATTTATATTTTACTGATGGTTGTATGCATTCTAGATGCATTTACAAATTTCCATTCTCTCAGTTATAGTCTCAAAGTCCAATCCCTTACGATCACGAGCATCATCGAACAAACCACCACATATTGAACTAAATAATACATCTATAAAAGAAAACAAATATAAAATAAGTAATACTGAAAATAAATAATATAAAAAAAAGAAACAATACTTTAATTTTATTGATAATGAATTTACATTGAAAAATTATTGACCATAAGGATATGTTTTTGTTAAATAAGAAATGGTGAAAATTGAAAAATAGTTTTCACCAAACAATTAGTCAATGATAGTGGAGGACGAGGAGAAAATAAGATACATTGCATTGAATATTTGAATCATATGAGGGAAGGTAGATATATCATATTGGATTCATAAAATATTGATTTTTTCAATAAATAAATAGATAAAAATAATACATTCATTGTCAAAGGTGGATTTTATAAATAATTTAAATAAGTGAAACTAAATATTTGATTACATAAAAAGAATATCACTATGATTTTAATTAAATGGGTTACTAAAATAAATAAAATAATTACTCCACTATGGTAGGTTTTATCATCTGGATTAATACCAGGGTGAATTTTATAGAAAATTTTCATCCTCATCTGTACATCTTCCAAACATTTATCATTTAATTTTTTAGTTTTCCACTCATTCTCTATCTCTAATTGACATGGAACTATGTTTCTTTAAATGATCAATGTTGTATTCATCCATATGACGACTACATCTCAGAGTCATACAAGAATCATAAAAGAGATTGGGGAATATTACAATGTAGGAAATTGTAAAAACAATTTTCTTAGATATTAAACTGACAAGGAAGACAATTTTACTCCATTTTATTCTCCAAAAGGGATAAATCCTCCCATTTGTGAGAATTACATTGATGATAATAAAAAATTCCTAAGGGTGGAACCAAATGGAAATGTTACAAAATGACCTAGTTATATATGGATTAATGTAAAAAATACATAGTGTTTAGTAGACATGTGATGAATGAAATGATGTTATTTTTATGAAGTTTTATTGAGTGTGTTATCATTTCCAATATGAATATATTTTTCAATGTCATAGAAAACTAGATAAACAATTTTTTGATTTGGGGATGATAAAGATTTAAGGTAATTGGGCTTGAAAAAGAAAATATATTTGTGGTAGTGAAAAATTAATCATACTAGATAACGAGACAATTAAATAATAACATAAAAAGTGTGGGATGACATGTTAATATGATGACAAGGTAAAATTAATAAATATTTTTACTAATTAGAATGGGGAGATAGTTAATTTTAAAATAATAATGAATCATCGAAGTAAATTAATGTTTAATTAAGGATCATAGAGGGGAGACCATGGGGATGAGGTAGACTCAAAATATTGAATCGATGGTGAGGAAAATGAAGAGGGGTTATCAAATACAAATAATACAAGAAAATCTGGAATCAATGAATAAAATGTAATTTCTAATCAGAATGATTTTGTGAAAACACAACTGTGTAATAATATATTAAAAACATAACTTATTTCATGTAGATCCTAAATCATCTAGGGTGGTTGATAATGATGTTAATTGGATCAAATCTACGATTGAGGATATTGATCCAAATAATAATAATGTATAGTTTTCAAGGGGAACACATGGATATTTAACAATTTATTTACGATAAATTTACCCTCACAACCTTGTTTGAAACTATTAGATTTTTTCTTAGATTTTTCTGTGCAAGTGTAGTTAAAAGTATAAAAATAGTTGTAAAATATATATTCTTCAATTGTGTCCATAAGGGGTAGTATAATTTTAGAAACCATATGGGATTATTTGGGAGGAAAATGAGATAAATGTGTGCTAGTTAAGTAATTATTTGTGTAAGATAAAAAAATCAATGAGGACCTATTATTTATGGTTGAATCAATACCTCATAATGCTCGGTTTTTTGTGAGGTAGTGTGAATAACAACCTCCACATAAAGAAGGTGAATGATCAGTGGGTTTTGGTGCTAATATATGTAACACCCCGACCCAGTTACCCGGAGTTGGTGCATTATTTTATTACATTGGAATGATTATAAGGAATCATGTCCTGAAAGGCCGATCAGTTTAACAGTCTCAGAAAATATATTACATACATGAACGTTACATTACACATTAGAAAACAAAACAAAACATAAATGATCCTTTGATAATGCCATTAATCCCCTAACTTAACCCTGATTATCAGTTATAAAGCACTTCTTGGAATCTAGGGAAAGTAAAACATAAGAAAGGGGCGAGTTCAGATTCTCAGTAAGGATAAAAATATAGTGTAAACTATCATAAATAAGAATAAACATTTAAGGTAATGTGTAAGACTAAAACAAAATCCATTTAAACATAAACATAAGAATAATATATAAATGATAAAATCAAATAATTCCATTTACATATTCATATTGATATACTACCAGTCGAATAATCACATGAAATATCAATAGGCACTTTCATAATGATACAATGTATAATCCAGACCTCATAACCACATAGTCAATGCCATCTACAAAGAATTCAAATAAGAATTTTTCAAAGCTGTGTGCCAAGACCCAAGTTTGTCTCATGAGACATACTGATGCATCAACTAGCTATAGTGGGCTCCACCCATCACTTACTAAGTCCAATGCATTACTCATATGAAAAGGATTAAAAATAACATAAACATTCGTATTAAAACTAGCGTACAAAATGTAAATACTTTATCCATAATCCATGAATGGTATGAAAATCACACATCTATATTCAGAATTATCACAAAACCTTAAATAAAATATGGATGATTTGTATCATAATAAATCAACTTCAATGAAGTTTAAAATCCATCAAAGTATGTTGACATAAATGAAAATGATTTGTTAAACTATTTGAGAGAAATACACCTTTTAAATGAAAACGATTAAAAGTCAATAATTCTTAAAAGGAATACATTTAAAGATATTTCTGAATAAAATTTCCCCATAAAACATTTAATCTTTTGATAGGAATTAATATTTTAAAAACATTCATTTCCATATAAATAAATCCTTAGAAATCATTTTGAAAACATGGACATTAATGAGAATGATTTAGAAGAATAAATATTTAAACTACTTAAAATGATGTTTTAGTAAAATAGTCCATTAAAATAATCCCTTTGAAAACTATTTCATTTAACATGGTCATGTATAATAAATATTTCCCGATTGATACTTACGTAAAAACAACCTTGAATAATAAAGAGATTGTGAAATTAACTCTTACCTTGCACTTTCCATTGGTCAAAGGTATGTTTATCCTCCTGTAGAATGACCATATTAAGTTATTTAATTATACCAGAACCATATTCATATTTAATAAATCATACATGATTCATTTATGAATTTATACTACCAATTTAATAAGTATTTTGATGTTAAATTAACATTTTGGGTAATAATCGCTTTCATTATCATACGTGTTGTAGCTTGTTATTCTTGATCATATCATTTAGATCATGATTTAAAAAAATATACAATATAAACCTTGATTTTTATATCACATATATTGAGAATATAATTATTTATAATAGATAGTTACGTGAAATAGAATACACTGTTTATGGAGACGATAAGCCGTACGTACGCATAAATGCTATTTCAGTTTTCATATCGTATTGAACATAAGTAAGTAAATATGATAAATGTAATTAAACACATACAAAAAAAAAATATAACATCCATAGAATTATTATTTAATAAATTACATTCTTATTAATAATATTTTTTTTATTCATCATTGAATGGTGAACATGGGAATGAATATAATCGCTTCTTGGAGACGGTAATCCGTACGTACCCATGAGAGACAATATCATTATATAGACGGTGAAATAATATGTAATTGGATGGTATATGATATATAAATAATAATTAACATGTTATATTTATTATTTAGAACTATTATTCTCATTATTATATGCATCCAAATAATGAAGTGTTTGAATAACAATCTACACCATGACGTGGAGACGGTAATCCTTACGTATGCACGTATGATTACTTTTTCATTTATTTTATTTATATAATAATGAATATGGTTGTACAATTTTTTTAAAAACAAAAAAGTATAAATAAGATACTGGATTTATTATTTTAGAATGAAAACAACAAAGAAAGAAGAAGTATAAGAACAAATGAACTTAAAAGAGTTGATGAAATATTTTCCTCTTATTCGGGTTCTTCCTTTTGATTTGATCAAATGAGATTCTTATTTTTGGTTTTGGACGAAAGTAATTCCTCTAGGATGAAGTTATTAATGTTGGGAGGATATTTGGGCATGGGTTGGCCGAGCAAAAATGATTTTTAGGTGTAAAATTAAGAGAAGGGGAAGTGCACTTTTAGAAAATAGGTGAGGGTAACTTTAGGAAACGATTGAAATATTATTTTATAACAATATCATTTGTTATTTATAATGGCTCAAAAATTAATTATTTATATTCTAAGGTGTGTATGGGTCAAAAATATCTCAACCAATAGGTTTTAGATAGGTTTAGGTAATCATATTAACCTTATTATTATTTATTTAACTCTTAGTTAAATAGTTTGACACTAACCATGTCTCTTTGTATTTTTATATTATATGGTTAATAAACATACTAATAAAAGAAAATAGAACCCATGTGGTTAATTATTAATATATATAACATTATCTATGTTCTTTGGGTGAACCTTATATTTTTAGTAATATTATATCAATTAATAATATAACATTTGTTTTATAAACTCAATTATGTCAATTTTGAAACTATTAGGCATTTGATTTTTTTGAAAGCCATAAAAACATTATCAATTCAAATAATATTTATTTTAGAAACCCTAACATTTAATATTAACATAAAAATTAGTGTAATTCATTATAAGTGTTAAATTACATTTGTTTGGATATTTATAATATCTGTTATTTTAATCTTTCATTAATATGGTAATTACAACATCATCACTGTATCATAAATAAATTAAATTATATAATGTATGAAAATTATAAATAATGTAAAATTATGTATGAATTATGTTTAGATTTCTAATGAATATTTATAGTCTAATTTATCTTATCTATAACCCTATATTAAAAATGATTTACTTATTAATCATTGAATTTAATCTTTTAACTCTTTTTTAAATAAAATAATAATAAATGACATTATCTTATCCAATTGGACCAAAGGGGGTCATATTTTATTACTATGGTTGTTTTTGGGCGAATTATACTTGTACAATAGAATTAGGACATGTGTTAGGGTATTTATAATATCATTTTACCCATAATTACAGTATTTAGTTTTAACATTGGTAAATAAAAGTCAAAATTTACTCTTCACCAATAATTATTTTCATCTTATTGTACCACATTTTACATACTGATGTCAACTGTGTCTCTAAAAATTTTGAAATTCAACTCACAAAAGCAGTAAAATTATGTTTTATGCAAATTTGATAATGCTCCAAGGTCGGTAAAAGACGGTAAAATGATCGATAAAATTATATATATAAACATATTAAAAACTTACTGCAATAAATTACATTGAACATTTATAGGTTTTATGTATCTATATTTTCCTAAAATAAATAAAAATAAAATAACTATTTATTTAAATAAAAAGTCAGTTTTATATAGTAACGTAGTGTTTTCCACCATTCATAAAAAATAGAATGTTTTCAGAAAAAAAATCCAAAAATTTAACCTAAACTAATTTGGATATTATGAATTCAAAAATGAATTCTATTTTACCAAATTGATAACATATAAGTTGAATTTATTAATTAAAAATCTATTCCCGTTGTCAAAACAAAAAAGAGGGGTTTTAAAAATTAAAAACTATTAAAAGATGGGCATGTGTTTATGTCAAATTTTATTGTGAAATTACTTATAATGACATTAATTGTATTAAATGATAAAAATATAACATTATTTTACTTCCAAACCATTCAAATTCTTCATTTATCAACATAAACTATTTCTATTATAAAAGTTGTTTTCAATTAAAACATTATATTTTCACTATTCATCAAAATATGAATGTTATCAGAAAAGTAACAAAATTTTATCTAAGATAAATTTTTATGTCCCGATTCTAAAGAAAAATTTAATTTCATTAAATAGAATATATGAAAGTGTAAAATATTGGTTTTAAAAAGGGTTCTCCCTTAAAAGGCGGTAAAATTGAATTTTTTGAAGAATACTAATTTTAGCCAAAAATATGAATTTGTTCTTATATTATGTCAAAGAAACACATAATATGGATGTAAAATTTATATAAAGTATATAAGAATCAGAATTCAGTTAATACTATACATAATCGCTTTTTTAATGAGAATTTAGTAAGTTATAGGGTGCTCGAACTCCGTGTTTCTTGTAGCGCAAACTATTGAATTACTTTAATTAGATAACATACTATGAAATCATGGGGTGTTACATTCTCCCCTCCTTCAATAAATAGCATCTTATAAATTTGATATTGTTCTTCAAAAATGTTAAAAAATGAAAAATACATTTGTGGAAAACTGGCATTATAAATTGGATTAATAAAATTTACTCTTAAAAAGAGGGAAATTGAAATGAAAAAGTCGCCACCAAAATATGATTTCGATTATGAGAACATTAATGGAAATTAGATACAAATAATTGGAGGAAAGACATAAATATTTATATGGAACAATTGAGGGCATCAATCACAAACAAGTATAAAATTGATGGCCTCAAAGACATCAATCTAAGATGATGTAAAATATCATCGGTTCAATAAAACATATGGTGTTAGGAGGACACATTTTTTGTTATAAAATTCATTCCCTAAAGTTTAAGAGTTATTTTATTCACAGAATAAGAGGAAAAAATATACATGACAAGTGGAGTTTCATCCTTCAACTAATTCCTAACACAAACTCATCTTTCACTCCAAAAGATAATATAATTCAAAAGTATTCTATTTATCCTATCTGTATTTGGTTCCAAAAAAAATTAATTTATAATTAATTTTTCAGAAAATTAAAAAAACAACAATATACAATCTAGGACATCACGTAGGCTAGTGGTAGGTGATACACCCTTGTCACCCTTCGGTAGTGGGTTCAATTATCACGGCATTGCCGAACGTGATGGGTTGTTGTCCGACCTCCAGGTTTTCCATTTTATGAAAATCCAAAAATAATCTCATGAAATGATTTAACCTTAATAATAGTATCCAATGTCAAAGTTAATCGATTCCAACGTTTAAAATTATGCGAAATACCTTTGTCCAATCTCACAGTCCAAAATTTATAAGGAAGTTAAACACAATGAAGATCATTTTTTCCACGTAATAACATGTGAATATCATCATCATTTATTATTTTAAAACTCAGTAACACCCTGAATAATCATATAACAATATTGATTACATTCATGATCCCTTATTCCTTATAGAATAGTGGGTATATTTCATATATCAAAAAATTTTGTAAACTCCAACAATGATGGAATAAACAAACCATTAACCAGTTCCAAGAACATCAATAATATCCAATATAATTTATCCAAATCAATCATCTCTTATTCCAAAATCAGTAACTCATTACCATGACCATATTAAAGTTTTTTCTTTCCTTCAACAGTATATTTTCCAGCAAGATTAATTTACCATTGAGTCACTTTTCTTGGTTCCACACAATCTATAGTCCTTAATGAAATTGTACTGTAGTACAATGCTTATATACTATATAATTTTTATAACATGTACATCATTAATACAATACTCAAATAACACAATACATTAATAACAACATAAAAAATCTTAAACATTCCAATTCATCTTCAGTAGTATCATAACTTGATTATTATCTAATAGCAGCGTTTGAGGTACACTCTAATAAATTGGACAATGATTCACATAGTTTCCCAACACTTTGAAGATGAAGCATTGTACATTTGAAACCATTTTATCAGCCTTGCAATCATGTAATTGGTGTCCTTTTTCTCCACACATGTAACAAACTCCCATTTCCTTCAAGATTTTACCAAGGGGATTCCTTCCATAGTTATCACATATGGGAAAATCCTTATTTCCCTTATTCCCATTATCCATATTTATCCCTACCATTTATTTCTTCTTTGGATTCCCTTCAAAGCCATAGGACTCAGAAAATTATTTCCTTATCTTATTAACACATGATACGTTTTCTTCATATGATTATAATACGTGGGAGACTATTTCCATTCTAAATGATGGATTAATACAATAAAAGATATGATCCTTCTTAATCTATGGATAATGGGTATTGTTGGAGGTCTCATTCCATCTACTGGATGCCATTTCTAAACAATGTAGTACATTAGGTTAATTTATGAATCACAATTCATAATTCCAAACTTGTAAAACAGTTAACATAAATTGAATAGTTCATGGATATAATCAATAATCATAAAAAAATTCTATGAGATTTATATACTTATAAACCCTTCATAGTTGTTTGTAATGAAAATGAGAATTATCCTAAGCATTTCCCCTAGGAGTGTCATAACCAATAGTGAATTAAATCCCATTTTCATGCACCCATTCCCATTCAATTCTAGATCAAAGTGGTGTTTTTGGGTTTTACCCCTAGGTACATCTATGCAACAGCCAGCTCTACCTGCTCGTATCCAGATAGTGATGTATTTCTTGGAAAACTCAAAAAATCTCTACAATACCAATATTCTAAGAAGTTCTTCTATTCAAGTCCTCAAAGTCTATCTTAGGTATATTGAAATTAATGATAATGATTTAGAAGAATAAATATTTAAAACATATAAAATGAAGCTTTAGTAAAAAAAAATCCATTAAAAGAATCCCTTAGAAAAAAATTTAATGAATTATTGACATGGATAATAAATATGTCCCAGTAGATACATACATAAAACAACATCAAATAATTATGAGATTGTGAAATTAACCCTTACCGTGCACTTTCCTATTGTTGATGGTACATTTATCCTTCTGTATAACAACAATAGTATGTTATTAAATTATACCAGAACCATATTCATATTTAGGATATCATACATGATTTACTTGTCACTTTATACTACCCATTTAATAATTATTACCATGTTAAATTAACATTTTGGGTAATAATCGCTATCCTTATCGTACGTGTTTTGACTTGTAATTCTTGATCGATAATTTAGATCATGTTTTAAATACTTCCAGAATATAAATATTGATTAATATATCATATATATTTAGAATATAAATATTTATAATAGATATATATATGAAATTGAAGACACCATTTAGGCAGACAGTAGGTCGTACATATGCATAAACGTTGTTTCCATTTTAATATTGTATTGAACGGAAGTGAGTGAAAAAGATATATGTAAATACATACATACATACATAAATATATATATAAAGTAGAATTAATATATCATATATTACATACTTATTAATAATATATATTTTTATAATCATCGTTGAATGGTGAACGTGGGAATGAATCTCATCGCTTCGTGGAGACGGTAATCCGTACGTACGCACGAGCAACAATATCATTATATTGATGGTGAAATCGTATGTAATTGGATGGAATATCATATATAAAGAATAATTAACATGTTATATTTATTATTTACATCAGTTATACTCATTATTATACCCCTCAAAATAATGAAGTGTTTGAATAACAAACTTCACCACGACATGGAGACGGTAATCCGTACATACGCACATACGATGACATTTTCATTTATAGGATGGATAGAATAATGAATATTCTTGTACCATTTTTAAAATAACATAAAATTATATAGAAGATACTGAAGTTATTATTTAAGAATGGAAACAATAATGAAAGAGGAAGTGGAAGAAGAAAATAACTTCAAAGAGGTCATAAAATATTTTCTTCTTCTTCGGGTTCTTCCATTTGATTTGATAAAAAGGGATCCTTGGGTTGGCTTTATAACCAATGGAAGGACTCTAGTATGAAGGGAGGAATGTTGGGAGGATATTTGGGCAGGGTTTTGACAAGACAAAAGGCTTTTAATGTGTGAAATTAAGATAATAGGAAGTGCCCTTTTATAAGAGAGTTGAGGGTCACTTTAGGAAAATCTTGAAATATTATTTTATAATAATATAATTTTTGGTTTCTAATGGCTCCGAAATGAATTATTTAAAATCTAAGGAGGGTATGGGTCAAAAAACATTGAACCAATGGGTTTAGATGGGTTTATGTCATCATTTTATCCTTATATTTTAGATTTAACTCTTAGTTAAATAGTTTGACATTTACCAGGTCTCTTTGTTTTTTATATTATATGTTTAATAAACATACAATAAAAAGCCATGAGAACCCCATGAGGTTTATCATTAATATATATAACTTTATATATGTCCTTTGGCCGATCATTACATTTTTAGGAATATTATTTCAATTAATAATATAATATTTGTTTTAAAACCTTAATTATGTTAATTTTGAAAATATTTAGTATATGATTTTTTTGAAACCCATATAAACATTATCCATTCGAGTAAAATTTATTTAACCAACTATAACATGTAATATTAACCTATAAAATTAGTGTAATTCATTAAAAGTCTCAAATTTAATTTATTTGGATATTTATAATATCAATTATTTTAATCTTTCATTAATAAGGTAATTACTGCATCATCATTGTGCCATAAATAAACTAAATTATTTAATGTTTAAAAATTATAATTAAAATACAATTATGTATGAAATTTCTTTAGATTTATAATAAATTTTTATAGTCTAATTTATCTTATGTATAATGCTATATAATTTTTTTTAGTTATTAAACATTAAATTTATCTCTTTTAACTCTTCTTTAAATAAAATAATAATAAATGTCCAAATCTTATCCAAGTGGACCAAATGAGGTCTTATTTTATTCATAAGGTTGTTTTTGGTCGAATTATAGTTATCCTATAGAATTAGTACATGTGTTAGGGTAATTATAATATCATTTTTATCCTAAATTACCCTATTTAGTTTTAACCATAGTTAATTAAAGTGAAAAGTTACTATTCACCAAAAATTATTTTCATCTTATAGAACAAAATTTTCCATACTCATATCAACCGTGTCTCTTGGATTTTTTAAATTCAACTCATAGATGAGGTAAAATTATGTTTTATGCAAATTTGTAAATTATCCTAGAAGGTGTGTAAAAGGCTGTAAAATATTCGATAAAATTATATTTATATAAAATTATAATAAAATGAATCCAACGAAATATGTTGAAAATATAAAGGTATTATGTATCCATTTTGACAAAAAAATAAATTAAAATAAAATAACTAATTATTTAAATAAAATGTTGGTTTTAAATAATAACATAGTATTTTCACTATTCATCAATAATTGATAGTTTTTAGAAAAATACCAAAAATTTACCCAAAGCTATTTTTGATATTCTGAATTCAAAAACGAAGTCATTTTAAAAAATTGAAAACATATAAGTTGCATTTATTAATTTAAATTTAATTCTTATTATCAAAACAAAAAAAGGGGTTTTAAAAAGTAAAAACTATCAAAAGATTGACATGTGTTTTGGTTAAATTTAAATCTGAAATTACTTATAATGACTTAAATTGAAATGTATGATAAAAATATAATCTAATTATAATTCCAAACCATTAAAATTCTTAATTTATCACTATGAATTGTTTCCATTAAAAAATTTGTTTTCAATTAAAACATATTATTTTTCACTATTTATCAATATATGGAAGTTATCAGAAAAGTACCAAAAATTTATCTAAACTTAAGTTTTATTTCTTGATTCTAAAGAAAAGTTTAACACCATTAAATAGAATATATTAAAGTGTGAAATTTTGATTTTAAAAAGGGTTTTCCATAAAAGGAGGTAAAATTGAATTTTTTTGAGAAATACTTATTATTTCGAAAAAAACTGAATTTGTTATTATATTATGTCTAAAAAACACATAAAATGGATGTTATAATTATATAGAGTATATAAGATTTACAATGTAGTTAACACTATTCATAAACACGTTTTGAACAGTTAGTTTAGTAGTCTATGGTGCGCTCGAACTCAGTGTTGCATGTAGTGCAAGCTATTTAATTACATTAACGAGATAACGTACTATGAAACATTAGGGTGTTACATTATCCCCTCATTCAATAAATTGTATCCTAGCAATTTGAAATTATTTTTTGAAAAGGATAAAATTAGAAAAATACTTTCATAAAAAACTCACCTCGAAAATTGCTTTAATAATATTTACTCTTAATTAGAGGGAAACAGAAATTAAAAAGTCCGCACAAATTTTTGATCATGATTAGGAGAACATTGATGAAAATTAGAGACACATAATTAAATGGAAAACATAAATATTTATAGGGAGCGATTGATGTCATCAATCACAAACAAGTGTAAAATTGAGGGCCTCAAAACCATCAATCTAAGATGAGGTAAAATATCACTGGTTCAATATAACATATGGTGCTCAGATAAAAAAAATTAATTTTAAGAATAATTCCATAAAGTTTAAGAATTAATTTATTCATAAAATAAGTGGAAAAAAATACACATGACATGTAGTGATTTATACTTCAACTAATTCCTACCACAAACTTATCTTTCACTCCACAAGATAATATAATTCAAAAGTATTCAATTTATCCTAATCATATAGGTATACAAAACAAATGAATTTATAATTATTTTTTCAGACTATTTAATAAAACAACATTATACAAGCTAGGACATCACATAGGCTATTGGTAGGTGATACACCCTTGTCATCCTCCGGTTGCGGGTTCAATTCTCGCATCCTTTCAGAACACGACGGGTTGTCGTCTGACCTCATGGTTGACCTTTTTATGACAATCCAAAAATAATCTCAAGAAATTATTTAACCTTAACAATAGTATCCAATGTAAATCTTAATCAACTAAAACCATTAGAATTATCCAAAAATACATCTGTCGAAACCCACAGTACAAAATTTATAATGAAGTTAAACACAATGAATATCCTTTTTTTCAGGTAATAACATGTGAATACCTTCATCCTGTATTTTTTTCAAACATGGTAACACCCTAAATTATCATATAACAATATTTATTAAATTTATTCTCCCTTATTCATTATAGAAAACTATGGATACTCCTTAAATCTAAAAATGTTGTAATCTCTAACAATGATCGAATAAACATACCATTAACTTATTCCAAGGATGTTAATAATATCCAATATAATTAATCCAAATAAATCATCACTTATTCCAAAATCAATAACTCAATATCAATACCATATTAATGTATTATCATTCCTTTAACTATGTATTTTCAAAATAGTTTAACTTTCCATTGAGTCACTTTTCTTGGTTCTACACAATCTCATGTCCTTAATGAAATAGTACTGCAGTACAATACTTATATACTCTATAATTCTTATAAGTTGTACATTATTAATAAAATTCTGAAATGAAACAATACATTAATAACAACATAATAACTCTTAACCATTCCTCTTCATCTTTGGTAGTATCATTACTTTATTATTATCTTATAACATCATTTGGGGTATACTCGGATGATTTGGACATTGATTCGCATAGGGTCCCAAATCCTTGCAGATGAAGCATTCTACTTTTGAAACCTTTTTCTAACCCTTGCAATCACGTACATGGTGTCCCTTTTCTCCACACATATAATAAACACCCATTCCCTTCAACCATTTACCAAGGCGATTTTATCCATTGTTATCACATATTGGAAAATCCTTCTTTCCCTTGTTCCCTTTATCCATATTTCTCCCTACCATCCCTTTCTTCTTTGGCATCCCATCAAATCCATCAGACTTGGAAAAATATTTATTGATCTTATTAACACGTGATAATTTTTCTTCATATGATGATAATACGTGGGAGATTATTTCCTTTCTTATTGTTAGCTTAATACCATGAAATATATGACCCTTCTTACTCATTGGATCATGCATATTGCTAGAGGTCTCATTCCATCTACTGGGTGCCATTTCTAAACAATGGAATACACTAGTTTAGTTTATGAATCAAATTGCATAATTCAAAACATGTAAAACAGTTAACATAAATTGAACAGTTCATTAATATAAAACATAATCATAAAAATGATTTCTTTGTGGAATTATATACTTATAAACCCTTCAAAGTGGTTTGTAAAGAAAACATGAATTCTCATAGGCATATCTCTTTGGAGTGTCGTAACCAAGAGTGCAGCAAGGCCCATTTTCATGCACTAGTTCCTGTTCGAGTTTAGCTCAAAGTGGTGTTTTAGGGTTTTACCCCTAGGTACATCTGAGCCATAGCTGCCTCTACCTGCTCGTATCCAGACAGAGATGTATTGCGTGGAAAACTCAAAAAATATCCACAGTACCAAATTCTATGATGTTCCTCTATACAAATCCTCAATGTCTATCTTAGGTTAGTTTTCTATAATCAGAGTTTTTCTCAATCTAGTTTCCAAGGTTATTACTAAACATCCACTGATACAAACTGTAATTCCCCAACCCCAGTTACCTGAAGTAAGTGGATTAGTTTAATACCTTGGAATGATTACAAGGAATCATGTATTGAAGGACTAATTATTTTAGTAGCCTTGGAATGTATATTATATACATGAACGTTACATTACACATTAGAAAATAAAACACAACATAAATGATCCTTTAATAATTCCATTAATCCCCAAGCTTAAACATGATTACCAATCATAAAATGCTTCTTGGAATCCTGGGAAAATAAAAAAAAATAAATGGGTGAGCTTAAATGCTCAGTAAAGAAAACAATATAGCAGAAACTTTCATAAATAAGCAAAAACATTTAAGGCAATGTATTAGACAGAAACAAAAGCCTTTTAATATTAAACATTCGCATAATATGGAAAAGATAAAATCAAATAATTCCATTTAAATATTGACATATATATTCGACTAGTCAAATAATCACATGCAATATCAATATCCACTTTCATAATGAGGGAATACATAATTCCATACTTCATAACCACATAGTCAAGGACATGTGCCAATACTGCAAATAAGATTTTGTCAAGGCTTTGTGCCTTGACACTAGTTTGTCTAATGATACCTACTGATGTGTCGAGGAGCTATAGAAGGCTCTACCAGTCTCTTACTAAGTCCAACTCATTCCTCATATGAAAATTTTAAACATAACATAAACATTCATATTAAAACTACCGTATGTAATGTCAATAAATTATCCATAAACTACGAATGGTATAAAAATAACACATCCATAGTCAAAAATGTCACAAAACCTTCAATTAAATATGGACGATCTTTATCATAATAAATCAACTTCAAACAAGTTTAAAATCCATCAACAGATGTTGACATAGATGAAAATGATTTGTAAAACTCTTTGATAGAAATAAAACATGTTCATGAAAACATTTAAAAGTAACACAATTTAGAAATGAAGAAATTTAAAGATAATTTGGAATCAATGTGTCCCATACCACTTTGAATATTTTTAAATGAATTAACATTTTGAAAAAATTATGTATATATTAATAAATCCCTAAAAAACATTTTGAAAACATGGACTTTAATGAGAATGATTTTGAAGAATAAATATTTAAAAAATTTAAAATGAGGTTTTAGTTAAAAATTATCTTAAAATAATATATTTTAAAAGTATTTCATGAAACATGGACATGTATAATAAATATTTCGTAGTAGATACTTATGTAAAAAAACCTCAGATAGTAGAGAGATTGTGAAATTAACCCTTACCTTGCACTTTCCATTGTTCGAGGGTATGTTTATCCTCTTTTATAATGACCATAGTATGTTATTAAATAATATCATAACCATATTGATATATATTATATCATACATGATTCATTTATGACTTTATACTACCCATTTAATAATGATTTCCTTGTTAAATTAACATTTTGTATAATAATCGTTTTCTTTGTCGTACATGTTTTAACTTGTTATTATGGATCGTATCATTTAGATCACGATTTAAATACTTCATGAATATAATCCTTGATTTATATATCATATATGTTTAGAATATTAATATTTATAATAGAGAGATATATGAAATGGATATCACCAATTATGGAGACAGTAGGCCGTACGTACGCATAAACGATGTTTCCGTTTTCATATCGCATTGAACGGAAGTAAGTGAAAACTATATATGTAAGTACATACAAAAAAAAACACACACACACATATTTATTTCTAGTAGCATTATTATTTCATATATTACATACTTATTAATAATATATATTTTTATAACCATCGTTGAATGGGGAATGGGGGAATGAATCTCATCGCTTCATGGAGACGGTAATCCGTATGTACGCACGAGCAGCAATATCAATATATTGATGGTGAAATCGTATGTAATTTGATGTTATATCATATATGAAGGATAATTAAAATGTTATATTTATTATTTATATCAGTTTTACTCATTATTATACCCATCCAAATAATTAAGTGTTTGAATAATAAACTACACCACGACGTGGAGACTGTAATCCATACATATGAACGTATGATGACTTAGTAATTTATAAGATGGATATAATAATGAATATGGTTGCAAATTTTTTATAATAACATCATAGTATATATATGATACATGAGTTAATATTTTAAAATGGAAACAACAGAGAACGAGGAAGTGGAAGAAGAAAAGAACTAGAAAGTGGTGATGGAATATTTTTACTCTTCTTCGGGTTCTTCCTTTTGATTTGATCAAAAGTACTCCACAGGTTGGATTTATGACCAAATTAATTCCTCTAGGATGAAGGGAGTAAAGATGGGAGGATATTTGGGAAGGGTTTTTCTAAACTAGAAGGATTTTGGGTGTGAAATTAATAGAAGAGGAAGTGCCCCTTTATAAGAGAGGTGAAGGTCAATTTTGAAAAAACATGAAATATTATTTTATAATAAAATCATTTTCGGTTTTTAGGGGATCGAAAATGAATTATTTTAAGGGTAACATGGGGATGGGTTGAAAACCTTTCAACCAATTGGTTTTAGAGTGGTTGAGGTCATCATATTAACCTTATATTTCAGATTTCACCCTTAGTTAAATAGTTATACATTTACCTTATCCCATTGTATTTTTATATTATATGGTTATTAAACATAATATAACAAGACAAGAGAACACCATGTGGTTAATTATTAATATATATAACTTTATCTATGTTATTTTACTAATCCCTAGATTTTTATGAATATTATATAAATTAATAAAATAATATTTGTTTTAAAAACTCAATTGTGTCAATTTTGATACTATTTTGTATTTGATTATTTTCAAAGCCATAAAAAATGTCACTTAGAATATAATTTATTTAACAAACCCTAACATGTATTATTAACCTATAAAATTAGTGTAATTCATCTGAAGTCTCAAATTACATTTATTTGGATATTTATAATATCAATTATTTTAAACTTTTATTAATAAAGTAATTACTGCATCATCATTATGTCATAAATAAATTAAATTATTTAATGTATAAAAATTATAAATAAAATACCCTTATGTAGGATGAATTTTAGTCTTTTTAATGAAACTTTATAGTCGAATGTTTCTTATGTATAACTATATATTAAAAATGGTTCAGTTATTAAACATTGAATTTAACTCTTTTAACTCTTCTTTAAATAAAATAATAATAAGTGTCCTAATATTATCCCATTGGACCCAAGGGGGTTATATTTTATTCTAAAAGTTGTTTTTGGTTGAATTATACTTATCCAATAGAATTAGTACAAGTATTAGGGTAATTATAATATCATTTTTACCCTTAATTACACTATTTACTTTTAACTTGGTAAATAAAAGTCAAAAGTTACGATTCACAAATAAATTATTTTCATCTTACTGAACCACATTTTACTTATTGATGTCAATTGTGTCTCTCAGATTTTTGATATTATACTCACAAAAGTGGTAAAATTATGTTTTATGCAAATTTGTAAATGCTCCAAAAAGGTGCGTAAAAGATGTTAAAATGTTCGATAAAATATTATATATATATAAACATTTTATAAAATGACTCCAATGAATTACATTGAACATATATAAGTTTTACGTATCTATTTTGACCAATGATAAATTAAAATAAAATAACTAATTATTTAAATTTTAGTGTATTTTATATAAAAACGCAGTGTTGTAGCTGGAACTCTTTGGAACTCTAGCAGTTGGGAATTTGACCCCATTTGGGCCTTCGGGCCACATATTTAGTCCCTGAGCCTTTTAAGGCCTTCGGGATAGCCATGATATTGGGACACATCAAGGCATTTTGGTTACCTTAAGTGAGGATGCAACGAAGACAACCTACAAGCAATAAGCTCTATAGGAGGATGAGCAAAGAGCTTTCACCACAACAAAAGCTACACAGATTGAAAGAATGAGAGGGTATGATACCTACCATCGGGACAATCCTTTACATGCATTAGATAGCCTAGTCGAAAAACCATTATAAGGTGGAGATCTGATTTCATGATGAAGATGCTGGGGTGGAGAAGTTCCAAAATGTTTTTCTGGGTTGTATGTAATGTTCGTAGCCAATGGGCAATGAATACCTCTAAGTCCTACGAGCCATGTAATAATTATACCTACGGGCCTTGTAAGGGTTCCACCTCTCCCTTTGAAAGGTGGATTATCAAAATTAAATAAAAAATGAATGCCTTCAGGCCATTGGATGGATGCAGTGTTTTTTATTATTCATCAAAAATATAATGTTTTCAGAAAAATATTAAAAATTTACCCTAAGAAAATTTATATATTCCAAATTAAAAAATTAAATCTATTTTACCAAATTCAAAACCTATAAGTTTCATTTATTTATTTAAAATTAATTCCCGTTTTCAAAACAAAAAACTATGTTTTTAAAAAGTAAAAACTATCAAAAGATTGACTTGTGTTTATGTCAAATTTAAATGTGAAATTACTTATAATGACCTACAATTTATTAAATGATAAATTATAATCTAATTATAATTCCGAACCATCCAAATTCATAATTTATCACTATAAATTATTTCGATCAAAAAAGTTGTTTTCAATTAAAACACAGTATTTTTCACTATTCATCAAAATATTAAAATTATCAGAAAAATACCATAAATTTATCTAAATGACATTTTTATGTCCAGCTTCTAAATAAAAATGTAATTTCATTATATTGAATATATAAAAGAGTCAAATATTGGTTTTAAATAGGGTTCTCAACTTAATGGTAATAAAATTGCATTTTTTGAAACATACTTATATTATCCAAAAAATGAATTTTTTATTATATTATGTCTAAGACACACATAATATGGATGTTAAAATTAAATAGAGTATATAAGATTTAGAATATAGTTAATAATATTCATAACAAATTTTTGAATAGTTAGTTTAGTAAGTTGTGATGCACTCGAAGTTGGTGTTGTGTGTAGCACAAGCTATTGAATTACATTAATAAGATACCAAACTATGAAATATTGTGGTGTTACAATAAATATCAAAGAAATAATATTTGAGGATTAGAATAAGAACAATCACCTTTTTTATGTATCATATGGGGTAAAATATATAGATGTCTATGATTGGTGAAACATTTTCAATCGTTTGTAAGCTATTTAAAGAAATCATAGTTCATTAATTTCTCTATAAAAATATGAAATATTTCTTCCTAACTAATTTGCAATGGAAGTTTCTAAAACGATGAAAACACCAACCTCTACACGGAAGAATTTATCAAAATTTGATGATTACAAAGTGGTAGATGTCATGAAATATTAGTATGATGAGACTATTATACCTCACAAACTCATGACCCAATAATGGGTTTGATATATTTCAAGTCGCATAGTACAATTATTGTCACAAGGAGAGCCACATGCTATAATGAATATAATACTTCAATATATCTAAAAAACAATGAATTTTTGGTAGTATTATTATTGGATAGTGCAACTGGAGTTGTTGGGATACAAAGATGTCGGATGACAAGGTTCAGTAGAGAATCAAGTGAATGTAGAGATATTCAAAACCATGGATTTTATTTGGTCCATAATTTTGTTGGACCCTGGAATCACCCGAGCCCTCGAATCATGCATTTAAATAATTGTATCTTTTATTTTAGCCAAGATTCAAGCTAGGATTCGTCAACTAATAGTGACAGTAGTTAGTGGATTCTGCAAAGGGATGCAGGTATCGTGAACCAATTCACGATGTTCAGGGTTCCTAAATTAGATTGGGACAGTTGTACCTGTGATCCCAGAAAAGTGCTAATAAATATAAATTTTATTAGTGTTATGATAATAAGAATTGACAAAAGGAATATTTATCAACACATTTTTGCACTTATAAATATTGAGATTTGTCAAAGCTTAAAAAGAGATGATAAATTAATATCATTATCACCACTAAAAAAACACCGATAAATACATTTATCAATTTAAAATTTAATAATTTTTTATAATAAAATGTAATTATTATATATAATTATAATACTTTTAATAATATTTTTTATAAAATAATAAATTTATAATTTTTTGAATTTATAATAAATTGTTTATAATTATATAAGTACTTTCTGGAGAAATAATTTATATATATATATATAATATATATATATATAAATATAAATATAGTAAATGAATTCATTATATAAACAAATTTATTATAAACTTATCATTATTTAAATATATATAATTATTTATTTATAATTATATACATAATTTTTAGAAATTCATTTTTCTATAATTATATATTTTTAAAAATAATATATATATATATATACTTATAGATATTTTTTACAAATATTTTTAAATATTTTTAATGAATATTTAATATTAGGTGTGTGCATGCTAAAAATGAGTACAAATGAACAAATTAAAATGAGCACACCTAAACAATATTGAAAAATTGGATTCATATGATTAGTTAAATATAAATCATTAATAAATTTATAAATATTCAGATAAAGATGAATACATATTGTAAAATATTAAAACATATATAGTAAAAAAATTTACCTAAATAAATAATATAAATGGAAAAAATTACCAATAATATATTTCTGTATGTGAGTTGTTTATAAAAATATATTAATTATATATATTAGAAATTAATATAATACGGTTTATTTATATGTTAAATGGAATAATCCAACAATATTCAATTATGTCCATTACTTAATGTAATTACTGAGTATTTTTAATTCATATTAATTTTTAATTTTGAACTATTACTCCCTAAATATATATTACTATCTAATAAAAAGAAAAAAAATATTATATAAATCAGATTTATATACATTCATATATATATATATATATAATATTATTTATTAACATTATAAATAATTATTTAATTAAGAAAATGTTTAATTTTTTTAACATATTAGTTATTTTTAATTTTTAATTTCCTAACTATTATTTTACATATATATATATATATAGGTTATATATATTTATAAATAAGTATAATTTATATATTTAATTATCAATTTATTAATTCCTTCAATAATTCATTAATTAATGATTTTTTTATTATTTAATAAAATCATTTTTATTCACCTAATTATTTCAATTTATTCATCTTTTATCAATGATAAAAAAATCAATGATAAAAGATTCCATTATGAGTGCTAAAAAGAATGTAGTAGTAAATGGACACCTTTATCAGTGTTAGAAATGATGTTCTCATAAAGGATACACTTTATTAGTGCTAAACATAAAGCACTGATAAAGGTAACTCGTTATTAGAACATAAAAAATGCATTGATAAAGGGTTCCTTTTATCAGTGCTAGAAAAATGAGCTGATAAAATATACCATTTATCACTTTTTTATTTTTGATAAAGGTAACCATTATCAATGATTATTTCTAGTGATGGTAAATGCCATCACCATTAATTTCATAATTTGTAGTAGGGACTTCTAGAATTTTTTAATACACATACCTTCATGCATTCCATTTTGTGTAAATATGATAACATTGTTTGTGGAATTGTGGACCACTTCCCCCTCAATGCGATGTGATATGTTCATAAATTACATGTAATGAATTAAAGATGATTTTAAATAAAAACGGGTGGCATAAATAATATAAATTTGATATTCATGACATTACAAAATTTATAGAAATATAATATATCATTTTTTATTATCCTTTCCCACCTTGAAAAATGATAACCTCATTCATGGACATGTGGACTACCACATACTCTACGTGATGCGATTCTTTTTATATCACAATAATTAAATATATAAATATATATATGATTAAATTGTAGAGACAACAGCTTGATGTACATGAACATTACATTATTTTTGTAGGATAATTAATTCATAACAAGAACCAACACTCAAGGACCTTAATAGTTCAGTGTCTTTGGAAACTTGGAACAAAATATTCTAATCATGTTGAAAGATCGTCAACATCTCCCCTAAAGATGTTCACTTTTTTTTCTTACCTAAAACCTTTCTTTATATCCTGGAAGAAATAAAAAATATAAAGGGTGAGAAAAAATGCCCAGTAAGGGTAATAATGGAGATAATAAAACAACCCATATACATTTGAACGTAAAAACATGAACATAATGTTTAATAATCAAAATCTTGAGCAATGAAATAAAACATGGAAGTACACAAGGAATAGATCATAATGGAACATCAATCATGAATAAATATCATGGGAATAAAACATGTAATTGTGGAAAACCATTTAGCACAAGATATTATTTCTATATTACCCAAGGCATTGCTTCCAATACCATCTTAGTGGACAAAGTCTCTTACTGAATCGAGTTCACTCCTCGTTCCAGTCATGTATCACTGAACCAGATTAACTTACTATTCCAGCCATGTCTATATAATGAGATATAAATCTTTACCCAATGCATTGGATGGAGATATAGGTCCCACCAATCTCATAATGAAATAATTCTTACTTGTGGAACAAATTAAACATAAATCATTCATCATAACCCACAGAATAAAATGGGTTTCATAAACATCATCCCATCATAATGTAATCCATATAAAACAAATGGATAAAATTTCTTCCTATGAAAAATCAAAAACTGTAAATAATAGAGACATTATACTTGAAACATAATCCTACAAAATAATGTTATCTTAGATGGAAAATAGTTTTGTCAAAACACTTGAAATGAATTATTGAGGAAAATATCATTTCTTTTTCAAAATCATTTTCTTTTCAAAAAATGCCATGCAATTTTAAAATAATAGTATTTTTTTGAAAATAATAAAGAAATGGTGTAGAGGAATCTTCATGAAAATTAGGCATTATGAAACCATAAAAATCTGTTCATGCCGTATAAGTTGAAAAACATTCTTCTCGTACTTTTGCCGGAAAAGTCAAAAAGTACCTCGTATGGAAAACAAAAGAAAAATTCCTTCAAGAAGATAATGTTAAAGTCAAAAAGGGGTAAAAATGAGTTAAAAAATATAAGGAATAATTTTAAACAATTTATGAAAAACATTTTAATGGACATGGATGAAAAATATAACCCCAGTAAATACATACGTATAAGCAACCTCAGATAAAAAAGAGATTTGAAAAATTATCCCTTACCTTATGTCTGATATGATTCAAATGTTTCTGAACCGCCTGTATAGTGATTTAAATAATTTCATTGAATTATTACAGAATCATATTCATTTTTATGATATCATATATGGTTCACTTATGACTTTATATTTACCATTCTTTTGTAAATTCCATTTTAAAGTAGTGTTTTGGGTAAAATTGTTTCATTTATCGTACGTGTTTCAATTTTTTTTTCTTGATATTATTACTCATATCCAGATTTACATAATTCCAGAATTTAAAACATGATTTATAATATATATTCAGTATAAAAATATATATGATAGATTGATAAATGAAATGAAATACACAGTTCATGGAGATGGTTGGTCGTACGTACACATGAACACTGTTTTCATTTCCTTATTGAATTGGATGGAATTAAGCGAATGAAACATATATGTACATAAATATAGTATCATTATTATGTAATATATTTCATTATTATTTTTTATATATATACTTTATAATCATACTTGATTGGTTAATCGTGAAAAATAAATCTCTTCGCGTTTGTGGAGATGGTTGTCCGTACGTACGCACGAGCGATGATATCATTCACATAATTAATGAATAGAATTGGAGTGGGTGATATAATATCTCAGAATCATTATAATTTTATAATAACCATATATAGTTATTCATTAAATCATTATACCCATCCAAGTAAGGTGGTGGTGGCAAAAACTAATTACACCATGGCGTGGAGACGGTATTCCGTACGTACGCACGCGCGGTGATTTCATTTTATGTAGGATGGATAGAAAGTGAAATGGGGTTATTTCATATTTATAATATCATATCAGTATATTAGTGATACTGATTGTATATCTTTTCAATGAAACAACTAATGAATAAGAAGGTTAAGAAGAAAGAAACTTGAATGAATCGATAGAAAAGATTCCCTCTTCTTCGACGAACCACCTTTAAGCTTCCTCTTAAGGCACTAGAGTTGGTATTTTGAGAATACCAGAACCTCTAGAATATTTATAGGGAAGTGGAGAAGAGAAATGGGTAGGGTTTTTCCAAGCTTGAAGTCTCAAGGTGCTGTGAAGTGGAGAGGGAGGAGCTGCCCTTCTTATAAGGGAGGAGAGGGGCACCTTTGGAAACCTCCAAATTATTAATATATAATAAATCAAATCCCTTTTAAAAACATCAAAAAATTACACATATTCTAATATTAGATGATATAGGGCTGTAATATTATCAACCAATAAAATTTAGAGATGTTGGAAATTTATTTTAAACCTTATCATCTAGATTTGTCCTTATTTAATTTATTTAATCTTATTTGTGGTAATAAGATTCTAAATTTTAAATTGTCACAAATAATTACTTATGTGTTGTTAATTATCCATAATTTGGTACTTTATGAAATTTTAGACCATATAAATTTTAAATTATAATTTTTAAATATTAATTTTATTTTTAATCAATTTAATAATATGAAATTTTTATAAAATAATAATAGTGTCAATTTTGAAACTATTCATTTATTTGAATTCAAATAAAATCAACACAGTGGAAATATTCGAACCAAAATGTTTAATATAATCCTAACATGTCATATTATTCTATAAAATTTATGTATAACATTAATTAGTTCTCATTTTTTTTATTTTAATATTTATAAAACCATTTATTTGATATGTCTCTTAATAAAACAATTATAACATCATTTTTTATAATCTTTTATTATACTTATTAGTTGCATAAAAATTTAAAATAAAATCCTATGATGAATATAAATAGAATATATTTCGTAATAATATTTTTAATCTAATTTATCATCTTAAAATCAAAACATTTAAATTATTATATAAATTAAATTATGAAGGTGACATCTTTGACATCATTTAAAAAAAATAATATAAATGTCATAATCTGTTTTATAAGGCTCCAAATGATCCACAAATCGACCCTTGGATACTTAGGGTTTATATATAGTCTACTGATAATATTTGGTCATGTTTTTTGTCCTTTTTATAGGTATTATTATTTTAATAAAAACTATATTATTTATTTTTTCTTTTAATAAATAACTTCTACATCATTAATGTATAAGTTATTAAAGTAATTAAATATTTCTTAAAAATTACAAATAAATTACCATGATAAAGAAAACAATATTAGCTTTCAAATTACTATTTATAATCGAAATTATATTCTTTATAACTCTATATTAAAAATAATCTAATTATTAAATTTTGAGTGAGACATATTTCACTTTCTTAAAAAGAAATTAAATTAAAGGTCTTAATCATATCCAAGTGGGTTCCAATTGATCAAATTTCGACACAAATAGGCCTTAGTATGAAATATAATCATCCAATTATATTATGAAATGTGTTAGGGTAATTTTATAATGTTATATTTACCCTTAATTAAACGATTTACCTTTAACTATGGTAAATAAAATTTATCGTAGTTACTATTCATAGTGCCCAAAAATAAAAAGTAGCGTATTAACATAATTTGGACCTACTAATTTCCAATATGGAATCCATTTTTACAAATTAAAATCACATAATTGGCATAAATTAATTATAAATTATTCCCTTTGTTATGAAAATGAGTTTTAAAAGTTTAAACATTGAATGTGATTGAAATGATTTTACCCATGAATTCAATGTAAAATCAATGCTATTGACATAAATTATATTAAATTTTAAAAAAATATTCAATTTATAATTTAAAACAATTTACTATTATAATTTAACCATTTCAATTATCTCGATGAAAAATGTTATTTTTATGTAAAATTTAGCATGTTTTTACTATTCATCAAAATAAGAACGTTGTCAGAAAAATATTTAAACTTTTTCCAATGTAAATTTTTATATCCGGATACGAAATAAGAAGTTTATTTTGTAAAATTTAACTTATAAACTTGTCAAAAATTATATTTAAAATTGGCTCCCCATCAAAAGGCGGCAAAATTGCATTTTATTAAAAATACATATTTGACCCGAAAATTTTTTTTCGTTCTCATACCATGTTCTATAAAATGTGTAAGAATAATTATAATGTCATAAAATTCAAAATTTAATTAATACTATTCATAAAGGCTAGTTCTTAATAATATTATTACCATATATCATTGTTTAGTGTAACCCGGCATGTCGTATGACACACGCTCTCGAGGAAGGTCGTGATTGCGTGTAATGCAAGCCAAGTCAGGGTTGCTTGTTGTGAAAGACACATTGGTTGTTACGTATAACAGAATTAAATTATATTTCATTTATAAATTGAATAAATATATATATATATACACACACACACACATAATCAATTTTTCATAGAATAACTACTATCAAACAAACTTGAAATTTTGTGTAACACAATCCAAGAATAATGTTTCATACACTGGAAGTTAATACAGTGTTGGGTGTAGTGCAAGATAATCAAGGTGTAGCGTACAACAGAAGATATGAGAGAAATTGAAAATAATATATCTCATAAAATATCATGGTGTTACATTCTACCCCCCTTAAAATGTATTTCGCCCTCGAAATTCGTCGTGGTTATAAATTGATTATTACTTGAGAGTTTGTTTCATTGAAACCCACATCGTAAATAGGAATGCTAAAAAATAATTTTAAATATTTACGTTAGAAACAAAATGGATATCCAAAGTAACTCATCACTTGGGTTCCCACAAAATAGAACATAGGTGAAAAAATGGATATAGAAGAAAAATCCAACCATCAAGTTCTGATGGAGAGTGGTAGAGAACATGGCTATGAAAAATCCAACAATCACAAAGTCATAAATTTGTGATGATATAAGGTACCATATGACTAATCAGATATGAGGTCAACATGACAACATTTTTGGCTTTCAAGATAATTTCCGTAAAATTGAAAAAAATTGGAATTAGAAGAATCAATTTATTGTTTTTGGTACAATATCACCATTGGTCGTTCCTTGAATAATTTCTACTTCATATCTTCAAGAAATGATGTTGAATTTGTCATTGATGAAGTGTTAGTAGATCATGCGATAGAATGACAGGTCATTCCATCTATCTCAAACAAAAAGTTAGCAAAATTTATTAAATAAACATAAGTCCATCTATAGTGATATTAATCATATATGGTTCCTAAAATGGACTTATTCATCATATATCATACCACCTAATAAATTAAAACTAATTTATACTATACATGGACTTCTTATAGGCTATTTGTATGTGATAAAGGCATGTCACACTTCTGTTGCAGGTTTGATTTCCACAGCCTTGTCTGACCTGACAGGTTGTCGCTCGTCCTATGGGTTGTCCTCTTTCAAAAACCATAATATTATAACATTCCAGAAATAATATCGAAAAAAGTTCTATCCTTAAACAATACTAACATATGTCCAACATTATCCTTTCCAATCTTTAGGCTTATCTAAAATACTTTTGTCCAAGCTCATAGTATAAAGAACACAATAACTAGAAATATCATCCACTGAGCATGTGAATTCCATCATTTATCACCCATATATCATACGATATATCTTGTTGGTCACATTACAAACATGTGAATTCCTTAATCCTGTATTCTATTAAAAAATTAATACCCATTGTATGTTAGTGAAAACATGAATTCTGTCAAAAGTTAACTCTTTTCACATACCAAAATCCCAAAATTTCTATATACTCAAACCATGATATCAGTCATGAGGTCATTTCATTTTCTATTTACCCCTTCATTATGTACATATAATATTCATTCCATAAATATTTCAATCACTTTTTCATGGTTACCGGTACCATATAATTATTGAATACCAATACATAGATATTCCAATATTCCACGATACCATAAATGAGATTCCATGATACCATTTTGAAATCCAATTACAAAAACACTTAATCATTCCAAAACATCATTATCATATTCAACATCACAAATAATGATCGCATGTGACTCCAATTTATCATTTTCCTTAAGAGGTTTCTCACATCGATCATCATTAACCCTTGGATTAGGGCATCGATTAGCATAATGCCCCATTTCCTTGCACTTGAAACACTGAAGTGTTGGTGGAGCGTTCTCTGTAGTATTATCTCAATTCACATCATTAGATACCTTTTTCCCATTACATCGGCACTCATCCACTCGATGACCTTCTTTTCCTCACATGAAATATTTTCTAGTACCTTTTAGAAAATCTCCACCATGCTTATTTTCACACTTTGAGCATAATGTAACATTCATCTTCTTTTCACCATTGTTGTGAGATTTTTCCTTGAACTACATCTTTCGTTTCTTGTCAAAACCATGAGATGGATATGTAACACCAACATCCAGTTCTACCTTAATATCACAATGCACAATTTCATCATTTCTAATGAAGTCTCTTATAGCTAATACCCTTCGAAGACATGGTTTTAAGCCACTGAAGAATCGATCAACTATACTTTCAGGTTGGATGATAAAGACAGATGCATACCTTTCAAGCCTTGTAAAATTCTCTTCGTATATACCAATATATTCATCATTCTTTTGGTTATTCTCAAGGAACTCTTTTTCCATCTTTGTTAGAAGAATACGAGGGAAGTAGTAATTGAAAAATAAGTCCATGATATCATCGCATTCCATGGATTCAATTTCAACTCAGGGCCTTGTATTCTTAGTTAGAGTCCACCATTGGTCTGCTTCACCTTCTAAACAGTAAATAGCCAGAAATAATTTTTAATGTTCCAAACAGGGATGTTTGGAAAATTTCTTTTCAATGGTACTAATCCATTTTTCAGCAACAAGTGGATTAGAAGACACACCGAAAGAAGGTGGACATTGCCTCATGAACGACTCTATAGAATATTGTTCCCTTCTCTGCTCATTTGGATGTCCATAATGATTCATATCTTGGGTAAGTATAGAAATAATATCTTTCACTCCATCTCCCATAACATTGGTTTGTTCAAGAGGACAATCATTTCATTGTCCATTACATTGATCAACACGGTTCCTTCGGGTTCTATCCATCATCTAAACCCTAAAAAGAATAGTGTGTGAGGAAAAATTCATGCTAGGAGAAAAACATAATTAAGGGGGAGTACCTTCAATATATAACATCTTAGGATTAATTATAATATAGTTACCATAATTATAGAACTATAAACTATATTTATACTTAACCTTAGGGACATCACTAGAAATACCTTAGAAATATCTCTAGGGATCTCACTAAAGTTTTCACATCCTAGTTTCAAAAGGATAACCAAACCATTCCTCTAATACCAACTGTAGAGACTCGAGCATGACGTACATGAAAATTACATTACTTTTGTAGAATAATTAATACATAACAATAACCAACACTCAAGGACAGTAATAGTTTATTGTCTTTGGAAACTCTGAACATAATCTTTTAATCATGGTGAAAGATCTTTAACATCTCCCATAAAGATCATCCCATTTTGTTTTGTTACATGAAAAATTTCTTTATAACCTGTGGAAAAGAAAATATATAACATGTGAGCTCAAATTCTCAGTAAGGGTAAGAATGGGGAAAATAAAACAAACCATATACATTTGAACTTAAAAACATGATCATAATGTTTAAACATCAAAATCATGAGGAATGAAATAAAACAGGGCAGTACGTAAGGCATAGATCATAATGGAACATAAATCATGATATAATAGAATGGGAATAAAACATGTAACTATGGAAAACCATTAATCAAATGATATTATTTCCATAGTAGCCAAGGAATTTCTGCCAAGACCAACTTAGTGGACAAAGTCCCTTACTGAATCGAGTTCACTCCTCGTTCCAGTCCTGTATCACTGAACCGAATTAACTTACCATTATAGCCATGTCTATATCATAAGATATAAATCTTTACCCAATAAATTGGAGGGAGATATAGGTCTCACCCATCCAATAATTAAATCATTCTTACTTGTTCCACAAATTAATCGTAAATCATTCATCATAACCCAAAGAATAAAATGTGTTTCATAAACATCATCCCATCATAATGTAATCCATATAAAACGAATGGATATCATTTCATCATAAGAAATATAAAACCATGTAAATAATAGAGACATTATACTTGAAACATAATCATTCTAAATAATTTCATTTTAGATGGAAAATAGTTTTGACAAAAAACTTGAAATGAATTCTTGAAGAAAATATTCTTTCTTCTTCAAAATCATTTTCTTTTCACAAAATTCCATGTAATTTTAAAAGAAAAGGATTTTATTGAAAATAATAATTAAATATTGTAGAGGAATCTTTATGAAATTTTGTCTTTATGGAACAATAAAAATTCATTCGTGCTGTATATGTTAAAAAACATTCTTCTCATACTTCTGCCGGAAAAGTCAAAAAATACCTCGTATGGAAAAGAAAAGAAAGATTCCTTCCAGAACATAATGTAAAAGTCAAAGAGGGTTAAACATGACATTAAACATACAAGGAATAATATTAAAAAAATTATGAAAAACATTTTTATCGACATGGATGAAAATATAACCCCAGTAAATACTTACCTATAAGCAATCTCGGGTAAAAATGAGATTTGCAAAATTATCCTTTACCTTATGTTCGATATGCTTCGTATGTATCCGAACCTCTAGCATAATGATTTAAATAATGTCATTGAATTATTACAGGATCATATTCATTATTATGATATCATATATGGTTCACTTATGAGTTTATATTTCCCGTTCTTTTGTAAATTCCATGTTAAAGCAGCGTTTTGGGTAAAATTGTTTCATTTATCGTACATGTTCTAATTTGTTGTTCTTGATATTATTACCCATATACTGATTTACGTAATTCCATAATGTAAAACATGATTTATAATATTTATTCAATGTATAAATATATATTACAGATCGATAAATGGAATGAAACACACCATTCATGTAGACGGTAGGCCGTACGTACGCATGAACACTATTTTCATTTCCTTATTGAATTGAATGGAATTAAGTAAATGAAACATATATTTACATAAATATATTATTATTATTATATAATATCTTTCATGATAATTTATTATATATATACTTTATAATCATACTTGAATGGTTAATAATGGAAAATAAATCTCAACGTGTTCGTGGAGACGGTAGTCCGTACGTACGCACGAGTGATGATATCATTCCCATAATTATTGAATAGAATTGGAGTGGGTGATATAATATATCATAATCACTATGATTTTATAATAACCATATATAGTTACTCTTTACACCATTATACCAATCCATGTAATGTGTTGGTGGAAAACTAATTACACCACGGCGTGGAGACGGTATTCCCTACATACGCACGTGCGGTGATTTATTTTTAGATAGGATGGATAGAAGGTGAAATGGGGTTATTTAATATTAATAATGTCATATAAGTATATTAGTGATACTTATTTTATTACTTTATAATGAAACTACTAAATAAGAAGATGTTTATGATGAAATAAACTTGAATGAATCGGTAGAAGAGATTACATCTTCTTCGACACACCTCCCTTAAGGTTCCTCTTAAGGAACTAGAGTAGTTATTTTGAGAAGAACAGAACCTCCGGGATTTTTCTAGGGAAGTTGAGAAGAGAAATGGGTAGGGGTTGGTCGAGTTTTAAGGCTCACGGTTTTGTGTAGAGGAGAGGGAGAAGGTTCCCTTTTTATAAGGGAGGAGAGTGGCACATTTGGAAACCTCAAAAATATTAATTTATAATAAATCAAACCCCACATAAAAACCACAAAAAATGACTCATATTCAATGATTATATGAGAAAGGGTTGTTATATTATCAGAAAATAAAATTTAGTCATGTTGGAAATTTATTTTAATCCTTTTCAACTTGATTTGTCCTTATTTAATTTATATAATCTTATTTGTGGTAATAAGATTCAAAATTTTAAATTGTTATAAATAATTACTTATGTTATGTTAATTATCCATAATTGGGTATTTTTATGAAATTTTAGAGCATAAATGTTTCAAATTATAATTTTTAAACATTTCTGTGATTTTTAGACAATTTAATAATATGTTATTTTTATAAAATAACAATAGTGTTAATTATGACAATATTAATTTATTTGAATTTATATAAAATCCACACAATGGAAATATTAGTTCCAAAATTTTTAATATATTTCTGACATGTCATATTGATATATTAATTTTTGGAGAACATTAATTAGTTCATATAATTTTTATTTTAATATTTATAAAACCATTTATTTGATATTTCTCTAAATAAAACAAATTCTACATCATTTTTGTGTAATCATTTAATATAATTATTAGTTGAATAAAAATTAAAAATAATATTTTATGATGAATATAAATATAATAAATATAATAATAATATTTTTATTTGAATTTATCTTCTTAAAATCACAACACTTAATTTATTATATTTATTAAATTATGAAGATGACATCTTTGACATCATTTAAAATAAAATAATATAAATGTCCAAATCTGTTTTATAAGGCTCCAAATGGTCCAAAAGTCTCACCTTGGACGCTTAGGGTATATATATAGTCGACCAATAAGGTTTGTTCATGTTTTGTGTCTTTTTGATAGGTATTATTATTTTAATGAAAATAATATTATAGATTTTTCACATGATAAATAATTTCTACATCATTAATGTATAAGCTATTAAGGTAATTAAATATTTCTCAAAAATTAAAATTAAATTACCATGATAAAGAAAAAAAATTAGCTTTAAAATTAGTATTTATAATAGAAATTTTATTATTTATAACTCTATATTAAAAATAACCTAATTATTAAATTTTGAGTGAGACATATTTCACATTCTTTAAAACTAAATTAATTAAATGTCTTAATCACATCCAAGTGGGTTCCGATTGATCCAATTTCTTGCCAAATATACCTTAGTATGAAATATAATCATCTAATTATATTAAAAAATGTTTTAGGATAATTTTATAATATTATATTTACCCTTATTTATCCGATTTACATTTAACTATGGTAAATAAAATTTACCGTAGTTACTATTCACAGTGCCCAAAAATAAAAGGTAGCCTATTAACATAATTTGGACCTACTAATTTAAATAATGGAATTTATTTTTCCATATTCAAATAACATAAGTGGCAGAAATTAATTTAATATTAATCCCATTGTTAATAAAATGAGTTTAAAAAGTTTAAAAATTTGCAAAAGATTGAAATGATTTTACCTATGAATTCAATGTAAAATCAATGATAATGACATAAATTATATTAAATGATAAAAATATATTCAATTTATAATTTAAAACAATTTACTATTATAATTTAACCATATAAATTATCTCGATGAAAAAAGTTATTTTTAAGTAAAATATACCGTGTTTTTACTATTAATCAAAATAAGAACGTTTTCAGAAAAATATCAAAACATTATCCAATGTAAATTTTTATAACATCATTAAAAAGAATAAGTTTACTTTTTAATAATTAACTCCTAAAGTTGTCGAAAATTATATTTAAAATTGGTGATCCATCAAAAGGTAGCAAAACTGCATTTTTTTTTTGAAAAATACTTATTTTACCAAAAACTTTTATTTTGTTCTCATACCATGTTTTATAAAATGTGTAAGATGAATTTTAATGTTATAAAAATCAAAATTTAATTACTAAGATTCATAACATCTAGTTCATAATAATATTATAACCATATATCATTGTTTAGTGAAACCCGATATTACGTACAACACGCGCTATCGAGGAAGGTCGTGATTAAGTGTAATGCAAGCCAAGTCAGGGTTGCGTGTAGTGAAAGACTCATTTGTTGTTGAATATTACAGAATTAAATCATATTTCATTTATAAATTGATTATATATATATATACACACACACTCAATGTTGCGTAGAATTACTACTATAAAAAAAACTTTAAATTGTGTGTAACACGATCCAATAATAATGTTTCATACACTGCAAGGTAATATGGTGTTGCGTATAGAGAATGATAATATTGGTGTAGCGTACAACAGAAGATATGAAAGAAATTAGAAGGAATATATCTCATTAAATCTCATTGTGTTTCATTCTACCACCCTTAAAATGAATTTCGCCCTCGAAATTCGTCGTGCTTATAAATGGATTATTACTTGATAGTTTGTTACATAGAAACCCACGTCGTAAGAAGGAATTATAAAACATAATTTTAAAAATTAACATTAGAAACAAAATGGATACTGAAAGTATCTCATCACTTGGGTTCCCACATAGGAGAACATATGTGCAAATCTGGATATGGAAGTGAAATCTAACCATCAAGTTCTGATGGAGAGTGGTAGAGGACACGACTATGAAAAATCCACCAATCACAAAGCCATAAATTTGTGATAATCTAAAGAACCATCTGATTCATCATATACAAGGGCAATAGGATAATTTTTTTGGTTTTCAAGATCATTTCAATAATGTTGAAAAATGGAATTAGATGAAACACTTTCTTGATTTTGGTACAATCTCACCATTGGTCGCTCCTTGAACAACTTCCACTTCATCTATTAATGAAATGAAGTTGAATTTGTCATTCGTGAAGTGTTAGCAGATCATGAGATAGAATGATATGTCATTCTATCTGTCTAAAACAAAATGTTAGCAAAAGTTATTAAATATACATAAGTCCATCTATTGTGAAATTAATCGTATATGGTTCCTAAAACGGACTTCTACTTCATATATCATAGCACTTAATAAATTAAAACTACATTATACTAGCCAGGGACTTTCTTTAAACCAGTTGTATGTGATAAATTCCTGTCACACTTCGGTTGTGGGTTCGATTCCCACAGCCTTGTCCGACGTGATGGGTTATCGCTCGTCCTATGGGTTGTCCTTTTTCTAAAATAATACTATTGTATCATTCCAGCAAAAATATCGAAAAAATTTGTATCCTTAAACATTACTAACTGATGTACAACATAATCCATTCAAATCTTTAGGCTTATCTAAAATACTTCTGTCCATGCTCATAGTATGATGAAATCAATTACTAGAAATGTCATCTACCGAGCATGTGAATAAAATCATTTATCCCCCATATATCATACGATATATCTTGATGGTCACACTCCAAAAATGTTAATACCTTAATCATTTATTCTCTTGAAAAATGAATACTCATCGAACCTTAGTGAAAACATGAATGCTGTCAAAAGATAACTCTTTCCAGTTAGAAAAATACCAAATTTTATATATAATCAAACCATAATATCAGTCAAGAGCTCATTTCATTTTATTTTTATCCCTTCATTATGCACATATCATCTTATTTCCAAAAATATTTCAATCAATTTTCATGGTTATAGTTACCATATAATTATTGAAAACAAATACATTGATATTCCAAAATTCAACAATACCATAAATGAGATTCCATGATACTATTTTCAAATCCCATTACATAAACACTTAATCATTCCAAAACATCATTTTCATATTCAACATCTCAAATAGTGTTCACATGGGACGTACTTTTATCCTTTTCCTTAAGAGGTTTCTCACGTCGATCATCATTAACCCATGGATTATGGCATTGATTTGTATAATTCCCCATTTCCTTGCACTTGATGCATTGATGTGTTGGTGGAGCGTTCTCTATAGTCTTTTATCTATTCACATCATTAGAAACCTTTTTCCCATTACATCTACACTCAGCTGCTCGATGACTTTCTATTCCACATGTGAAAAATTTTCTAGTACCTTTTAGACATTCTCCACCATTCTTCTTTCCACACTTTCAGCATAAAGTAACATTCATCTTCTTTTCACCATTGTTCTATGATTTTTCCTTGAACTCCATCATTTATTTCTTGTCAAACCAATGATATGGATATGTAACACCAAATTCCAACTCTACCTTGTTAGAATAATGGAAAATCTCTTCATAGATACTGAATTATCTTATAGAAAATGTCCTTTGAAGACTTGGATTTAAGCCACTGAAGAATCTATCAACTTTACTTTCAGGTTGGATGATAAAGTCGGATGCATTCCTTGAAAGCACTGTACAATTTTCTTTGTATATACCAACAGATTCATCATACTTTTGAATAATCTCAAGGAACTCCTTTTATATCTTTGATTGAAGAATACAATGGAAGTACTTATTGAAAAATATGTTCTTGCACTCATCCCATTCCATGTATTAAATTTCATATCGGGGCCTTGTATTCTTAATTAGAGTCCACCATTGGTTTGCTTCACATTATATACAGTAAATAGCCAGAATGGATTTTTCATGTTCGGAACAGCGAAGTATGGAAGATATCATTTCAATGGTACTGATCTATTGGTCAGAAACAAGTGGATTAGAAGACCCACTAAAAGAAGGTGGAAGTATCCTCATGAAAGACTCAATATAATATTGTTCCCTTCTCTACTCAATTGGAAGTCCACACTGATTTAATGCTTATGTATGTATAACAATAATATTTTTCACTCCATCTTCCATAACAATGGTTTGTTCAGGAGTTAAATCATTGCATTGTCCATTACATTGATCTACATGGTTCCTTCGGGTTCTAGCCATCATCTAAATCCCAAAAAGAATAGTGTGAGAGGAAAAATTCATGCTAGGGAAAAAATAATAATAAAGAGGGAGTACCTTCAATATCTAACATCTTAGTATTAATTCTAATATAGTTACCATGATTCTAGAACTATAACTTATACTTATACTTAACCTTACGGAAATCCCCAGACATACATTATAAATATCTCTAAGGATCTCTCTAAAAATTTCGCATCCTTGTTTCCAAAGGTTATCTAAACCTTTCGTTTGATACCAACTGTACAGACCCCAGCTTGACGTACATGAAAATTACATTACATTTGTAGAATAATTAATTCATAACAAGAACCAAAACTCAAGGACCGTAATAGTGTAGTGTCTTTGGAAACTAGGAACATTACCTTCCAATCATGGTGAAATCACTTCAGAATCTCCCATAATGATCTTCCCCATTTGTTTTCATACCTAAAACCTTTCTTTATATCCTAGTAAAAATAAAAAATATAATGGTTGAGATCAAAGTCTCAGTAAGGGTAATATTGGAGAAAATAAAAAAACCACATAAATTTGAACTTAAAAACATGAACATAATGTTGAAACATCAAAATCATGAGCAATGAAATAAAACCCGGCAGTACGTAAGGAATAGATCATAATGGAACATAAATTATGATAAAATACCATGGGAAAAAAACTTGTTATTGTGTAAAACCATTAATCACATGTTATGATTTCCATAGTAGCCAAGGAATTGATGACAAGACCATCTTAGTGGACAAAGTCCCTTACTAAATCAAGTTCACTCCTCATTCCATTCCTGTATCACTGAACTAGATTAACGCACCATTCCATCCATGTCTATATCATGAGATATAAATCTTTACCCAATGTATTGGAGGGAGATATAGGTCCCACTACTTTTATAATGAAATCATTCGTACTTGTGCCACAAATTAAACATAAATCAGTCATCATAACCCGAACAATAAAATGGGTTTCATAGACATCATCCCATCATATTGTAATCCATATAAAACAAATGGATATAATTTTTTCATAAGAAGAATCAAATTATATAAATAATAGAGACATAATACTTGAATCATAATCATACAAAATAATGTCATCTTAGATGGAAAATAGTTTTGACAAAACATTTGAAATGAATTCTTGAGGAAATTATCCTTTCTTCTTCAAAATCATTTTCTTTTCACAAAATTCCATGAAATTTTAAAAGAAAAAGAATTTTGTTGTAAATAATAATGAAATCTTGTTGACGAATATTCATAGAAATTTGGTGTTATGAAACCATAAAAATCCATTCATGCCGTATAAGTTAAAAAACATTCTTCTCATACTTTTGCTGGAAAAGTCAAAAAGTACCTTGTATGGAAAACAAAAGAAAGATTCCTTCCAGAGCACAATGTAAAAGTCAAATAGGGGTAAATATGACTTTACAAATACAAGGAATAATATTAAAAAATTTATGAAAAACATTTTTATGTACATTGATGAAAAATATAACCCTAGTAAATACTTACGTATAACCAATCTCGGATAAAAATGAGATTTGCAAAATTATCCCATACCTTATGTCTGATATGCTTCATATGTACCCAAGAATCCTGTATAATGATTTAAATAATGTCATTGAATTATTACAGAATCATATTCATTGTTATGATATCATATATGGTTCACTTATGACTTTATATTACCCGTTGTTTTTAAATTCGATGTTAAAGCAACGTTTTGGGTAAAATCTTTTCATTTATTGTACATGTTTCTATTTTTTGTTCTTCATATTATTACTCATATCTGGATTTACTTAAATCAGATAATGTAAACATGATTTATAATATATATTCAGTATATAAATATATATGGTTGATCGATAAATGGAATGAAATACACCAATCATGGAAATAGTAGGTCATACGTACACATTAACACTATTTTCATTTCCTTATTGAATTGAATAGAATTAAGTAAATGAAAAATATATGTACATAAATCCAGTATCATTATTATGTAATATATTTCTTGATTATTTATTATATATATACTTTATAATCATACTTGAATGGTTAATCATGGAAAATAAATCTCATCACGTTTGTGGAGACGGTAGTCTATACGTACACACGAGCGATGATATTGTTCCCATAATTACTGAATAGAATTGGAGTGGGTGATATAATATCTCAGAATCAGTATGATGTTATAATAACCATATATAGTTATTATTTACACCATTATACCCATGCAAGTAAGGTGGTGGTGGGAAAACTAATTACACCACGGTGTGGAGACGATATTCTGTACATACGCACACGTAGTGATTTCGTTTTCCGTAAGATGGATAGAAGGTGAAATGGTGTTGTTTAATATTTATAATATCATATCATTATATTAGTGATACTTATTGTATTACTTTACATGGAAAAAACTAAAGAATAAGAAGTTGAATATGAAAGAAACATGAATGAATCGGTAGAAGAGATTACCTCTTCTTCGACGCACCTCCTTTAAGCTTCCTATTAAGGCAATAGAGATGGTCTTTTGAGAAGACCAGAACCTCGAGAATGTTTCTAGGGAAATGGAGAAGTGAAATAGGTAGGGATTGGAAGATCATGAAGGCTCAAGGTATTTTGAATATGGGAGGGAGGAGATGCCCTTTTTATAAGGGAGGAGAGGGGCACCTTTGGAAACCTCAAAAATATTAATTTATAATAAATCAAACCCCACTTGAAAACCTCAAAAAATGACTCATATTATAATATTAGATGATATAGGGTTGTAATATTATCAAAAATTAATATTTAAACATTTTTGAAGTTTATTTTAAACCTTATCAACATGATTTATCCTTATTTAATATATTTAATCCTTTTTGTGGTAATAAGATTCTAAATTTTGAATTATTATAAAAAATTACTCATGTGTTGTTAATTATCCATAATTGGGTACATTAAGAAATTTTAGACCATAGAAATTTCAAATTATAATTTTTAAATATTTATGTGACTTCTAAACAATTTAATAATATGTTATTTTTATAAAATAACAATAGTGATAATTTTGACACTGTTCATTTATTTGAATTTAAATAAAATCCACACTAAGGAAATATTTGAAAAAAAAATGTTTTATATATTTATAACATGTCATATAAATTTATCAAATTTATGTATAACATTAATTAGTTCATATAATTTTAATTTTAATATTTATAAAACCAGTTATTTGATATTTATCTTAATAAAACACTTACTACATCACTATTGTATAATATTTTAATACAATTATTATTTTCATAAAAATTAAAAATAAAATCCTATGACTACTATATATATAATAACTTTATAAATAACATTTTTTCTCAAATTTATCATCTTAAAATCAAAACATTTAAATTTTTATTTTTATTAAATTTTGAAGGTGACATCTTTGACATCATTTCAAATAAAATAACATAAATGTTCTAATCTATTTTATAATGATCCAAATGATCCAAAAATAGAATATTTGATGATTAGGGTATATATATAGTCTACCAATAAGGTTTTTTCATGATTGAGGTCATTTGGATAGGTATTATTATTTTATTAAGAACGATATTATTGATTTTTCATTAAATAAATAATTTCTACATCATTAATGTATATGCTATTAAGGTAATTAAATATTTCTTAAAATTACAAAATAATTACCATTATAAAGAAAGAAAATTAGATTTCAATTGATTATTTATTATCAAAATTATATTATATATAACTCTATATTAAAAATAAAATATTTATTATCGTTTAAGTGAGACATATTTAGCTTTCTTTAAAATAAAATAAATTAAGGCACTTAATCACATCCAAGTGGGTTCCAATGGATTCAATTTCAACAAACAATATGCATTATTATGAAATATAATCATCCAATTATATTACGACAAGTTTTAGGGTAATTTTATAATATTATATTTACCCTTAATTACCCGATTTACCTTTAACTATGATAAATAAAATTTACCGTATTTACTATTCATTATGCCCAAAAATAAAAAGTGGCCTGTTAACATAATTTGGAACTAATGATTACAAATATGGAATCCATTTTTCCAAATTCAAATTACAGAAGTGGAATAAATTAATTTAAAATTAATCCCGTTGTTAAGAAAATGAGTTTTAAAAGTTAAAACATTGCAAAAGATTGAAATGATTTTACCTAGGAATTCAGTGTAAAATAAATGCTAATGAAATAAATTATATTAAATTGTAAAAATATATTCTATTTATACTTTAAAAGAATTTAATATTATGATTTAAGCATATAAATTATCTCAATGAAATTAGTTGTTTTTAAGTAAAATTTAGCGTGTTTTTACTATTCATCAAAATAAGAATGTTGTCAGAAAAATATCAAAACTTTTTCAAATGTAAATTTTAATATCCTAATTCAATATAAGATATCAATTTTGTAAAATTGAACTTATAAACTTGTCGAAAATTATATTTAAAATGGGTGCGCCATCAAAATGCGGCAAATTTTTTTTTTGAAAAATACTTATTTTACCCGAAAGATTTATTTTGTTCTCATACCATGTTCTATAAAAATGTTTAGATGAATTATAATGTCATAAATTTTAAAATTTAATTACTACTATTTACAATGGCTAGTCCATAATAACATTATAACCATATATTGTTGTTTAGTGAAACCCTGTATTGCATAAAACAGACGCTATCGAGGAAGTTCGCAAATGCGTGTAGTGCAAGACAAGTTAGGGTTGCATGTAGTGAAATAATCCTTTGTTGTTTCATATAACAGAATCCAACCATATTTCATTTATACATTGAATATATATATATATATATAGACACTGAATGTTACGTAGATTAACTACTATGAAATGAACATGAAATTGTGTGTGACATGATCCATGAATAGTGTTGCATTTACTGCAAGCTAATACGGTGTTGCGTATAGCGCAAGATAATTTTGGTGTAGCGTACAACAGAAGATATGAAAGAAATTAAAAATAATATATCTCATAAAATGTCGGGGGTTTAAAGAAATTATATGGTATTTTAGATAGAATTGCCATTCTTGAGTGAGAAATTTTACATATCTTCTTTTCAAAATGATCGTCATAAAATGGGAACATTACTCATACATATGTATGACTTATCATCACCATGATTGTACCATTTGTTAATATTTCATAACCATGTTTTAAATTTTTTTTAAAAAAAATAATTTATGTATAAAAATGATAATTATTTCAGGATCATTATTCTAGAGACGTTTATATAAAGTCCACTTTTACCATAGTTGACCTACCGATGTCGTTTTTTACACATAATCCAAATATTTTTAAAACACCTAACATAAAATTAATTGTCTAAGTAGTTGAATAAAATATCAGAAAAATTGAGATAAAAGTAATGATAATCTATAAAAAGTTTATTAATAATGTAAATAATTTTTAATTTTTTTTTATTCAGGATGATAAAGACCCGCGTGATATGTTTGACTCAAGGTAATGGATCTTGTCTCAATCGCATTTCTTTGAGGCATTTCTTCAAGATATACACCTCTATTATTTTATAATGTGTATATAAAGTCCTGTTAAAATTCTATATCCTTATTTTATCGATTATAAAATTATTTAATGTTTTATTAAATTTTATTTTTTCATAGTGACTGTGATTTAAATGGTCAATGTTGCATGTCGTAGTTTGATTGCTTATATATTTAATTTCAAAATTTATTCATGCCAATATTCTTCATATTATTTTATATAAATATTTATATGTATATTATAGGTTATAATGAATATTTTATGTATATTTTTAATTCCATTAAAATTATTTTAAAAAGGAATCCTTTTATGGGTTTTATACTGAACATTTTGATAAACGAGTAAAAAATTTTTTATTCTTAATGTAAATGGTGACAATGAGATTTTTTTCAGCGTGGAAATTTTTTTATTTTTAGATTTATTTAGATGATTTCATGGTTTCATAAATTAAAACTTGTATTTGGTATTTAAAATATTTTTTCAATGGAAAGGTGTATTTTTAAATTAAAAATTGGATTTTTTTAATAAAATTGGTATTTCAATATATGACAACAATTTTATACGAGTTTAAGAGCATTTTCAAATGATGAGATGTTTTATTTCATGTTGTGTTTCTTGGAAATTATAAATGATTTTTGTTTTCATAATGCGCTAGGTGATCCCGTTATTGGTTAAAAAATGGGTGCATCTCGAGAGCGTTCTAATGCATTGGGTAATTATTATATTATCTGGATATTTATATTTGATGTTGGTAGTATAGTTATTCCATTATGTAAGGGTTATATAAGGGGTTTCTAAGGGTTCATTGGGATGTTGTCCCAGTGTACCTACAAGAATAGTCTATGTTTTATAATTTATTTTCATGGAAATATTTTTTTTAAAGGTAAAATAAATAATATTTATTAAATAATGATATTTATATTTTAGGTAAAATGTTATGTTTTCCAGAATTTTTTTTTTATATTTTTAATTTTTATCAAGGGAATAACAGATTCATTCTTAAAATATCCCTTATTGAACATTTTATTCTCATCCCATTTTTTGAAATTTTTTCACATGATTTAATGATGAGTAACGGATTGGAAGAGGTAACATTTGATGTCATGAAAAGATTTCATAAAAAGGATAATTCATTATTTTTAATGTTTTATATGGTGAAAAAATGGGTACTGTTCAAAATTGTCTAATTTGTATTATATGGGTTTTTATGTATTATATATTCGCTAATTAAGTAAAACTATAAACTTTAAAATAACCTTAATGTGAAAGAATGTAAATTCATGACTAAAACTCAAGATTATGTAATGGATATGGTTCAGGGTTTATATACATGCTAGCACCTAAGTACAATTAGTGATGGTTTTAGAACAAAATGAAAAGTGTGGATCACCATTATAAGAATTATAAAGTGTATCAACTCAATTAAACAATGGTACAATCTAATAGATGTTTGATTTTTCAAAATTTACATAAACATAACTCAATACAATGGTAATTTATTATTATTCAATAATTAAATATTTAATGTTAAAATATCCTATATAGAGTTATGAGATTATTTCATTATGGTTATTCATATACAATTATGATTCTTTTCTTTTTTTCATCATGTTCATATATTTTTTATTGAATTACATAAAGAACCATAGTTTTTTATATACAAGATCAGTGTCCATTTCACATGGAACCTTCACCACAGACATAATCATACCCATCATGAGTCCTTAGTAAAATTCGAGTCAACCTTATTTTATGTATCCCCCCATTTCCACCAAAGGGATTGATTCCATCCCATTATGTTCTTCACCAACCTAGCTCTTAGTTTGGATGTCAATGGTTAAGATGACATCTAAATAAACTCATATGATAACTAGAGGTAAAATAATATTTGAGAGACCAAAAACTACGGGAAAATTATAATCAATGATATTATCATCAACCCCTATTTTCATTTACGATGTCACCCGCCGGAGGTGTTGTCAGTCTACAGTAGTTCTATTTCACAATCTATACTAACTACCTAGATACTCAACATGTTTACATACCATTATATAAAATGATGGTATCTCATCATCATCCTCTTAACAACGAATATGACACAACCAGTACCTACAATATCATTTCATGATCCATATCAAGTATCATTATGTCCCTGTGCCACTTCTCTGGAACCCAACCTAATCTGTGAATTGATGAACACAAGGACTAAATCCTTCCCCAATCACTATAGAAAATAAGAATCCATTCTTCATGTAAATAATGAGACCAATGATCATGACACAAATCAATAAATTATTTAAATGATTATTGAATAACTCACACATCACCTAGTTAGTATCATGGTACCATTCTCATTCCAAAATATTCCCAAACATCTTCTGGACATATACTAAAAGAAAATTTAATTTTATTCTCCCTATGAACTAACCAATACATCACCTAAAGAAACGGTTCTCCTAGGGATCCAATACTACCAGGAATCATCAAAAAATTTTGTCACATACCAACAATCCATTTTTAATATGTAGAAACATATTCATACAAGATTTGGAAAATATTTATTATCCCTTTCATGATAAAATTTACTTAAACATGGAGTAAAAAAATCATTTCTTTTCATTTAAAAACCAAGACAAATACACATTACAACCATTTTAGAAAGGGTGTCACATTCCAACTTTTTCACATTAGAAACATGGGTAAAATCAAAATAAACTACTGTATTTTAAATGACCATTTCAAAAACATTTCTCTAAATTAAAATTTCCCATTAAAATTCCACATTAAACAAAAACCCATTTTAATTGAATCTTAAAATGGAGACCCATATACTATTCTGAAACCAACTCACTTCACAAAAAATATCCATAAAATGAGTCTTAAGTACATATTCAACCTTATAACCATATAATTATCATTTAAAAAGCATTGACTTCCTTGCTGGCTATTAAAACAACATGAGATCATTCAATTTTTATGGGATGATATCCCAAAATTTAACATTGATATATCTAAAATAATGATAATGATTATAAATTAATATAATAACTCTGATGAAAAATTATCTCAGTAATGTAAATGAAACATACCTCAATCAGTCATTCATAATCATTTCAAATATCATACCATCCACCAATGGGTCCATGATCACCTTTCTAATAAATAAATAATAAAACATCAATTATAAAATAATTTCAAACATAATTCCTAAATTAAGCATAAGTGATCCCAGACTCACTTGGTGACATATTGACACTAGAACCATAGGATATGTTGTATAGTCCACTCTTGACATGCACCTAAATCCTATGGCATATAAAAACCATAATTCCCAAAACATATCTAATCTCCATTTAATCGAATTTCACCAAATATTCTCCAAAAACTCCAAAAGTGAACCATGTTAACTAAAAAGGTGCACAATAGTGTTAATCCCTTCTCTTCAAGACTTATATAGACATCATAAATGAAATATCCACTGTTTAAGCATTATTCTACTATAGTCCAATGGAATTAATACCAAAAAAATAATCGGTTGAATCAAATTAGAAAAAAATGAGAGGAGGAACAAGGTGGAAGGAAGGATAAGGATACGACCATAAATCTACATAATATAATGATTCCAAAAAATATTAAAATAATACTATGGGGAATAATTTTAAGAGGAGACACAAATAAAAAATTGACACAAATAATGTTTCATCACCCCAAAAATTTGTAGCATTAACAACCTAATGGAGATTCTATATAATATATATATATATATATATGATAACATTATAGAATGAACATTATTTTTTTAATGATATTCCATAACCTAAGATAAAATTTTTGGTTGTTACAACCAAAATACAGAACACTGACTTGCTATTTAATAATTTGTCAAAAAATGATAATTTGACTTCTCTCTGGAAATCATTTAATTATATTATGATTCCATGACTAAAAATAATTGAATCATCTACAACCTAAACACTAAAAAAATTTCTCATGCTTATCAATTCTTTCGGTTTGGGAGTTTATTTTCCATCAAATACATGCCTTGTTTCAAATCACCATTACTTAATCATTTATAGTTGTATAGAAATACCAATTAGTTCTAATAGAATAATTTTCTTACAAACTTGAAACATTTTACCTTGTATTATTTTTTTATATTGTCCAAGCTCTTCATTAATCACCTTAACCAAAATATCATCTTTTATAAATAACATAAAAATATTTTAGGAATGAACCTAAACTAATTTTATTTCAGAAATCATATATTTTTTGGGTATGATAGGTGTTGTCAAGGGACTAGGAGGATGGTTGGGGTCATTATTATCTTTTTTCCCTTAATCATGATTAATAATGCCTCCAATTTTCCAGTTGGATGGTATTAGGTACGTGATACACCCCTCATGTTATAGAGTGGGTATTCGCAATCCACTAGATGACTAGTTGATAGGGGGTGGGTACCTAGTGGCCACCTACTACTTCTTTTAAATTTTTAATCAAATATCCTAATTTTATAATCTTATAAACCTAATTTGGGGGGGGGGGGGTCATTTATTCCATCCCCCAACTATTCCATAGCCATTTCAATCACTTTTACTTCTCCATAGGGAATATCCATCGATATTGATCTAAATTAAATCCTATATTTTTCAGTAGATTTCTATTGGGGACACTAAATCCCCTAAAATGGAACTCTAACATTCCTTTAATTATTTGATCATCTGACACTTGATATTATTCTTTTTTCTAACTGTAAGGATTTTTAAATATATGATTCTAAATATTTGTTGATGATTTATGGGAGATAATATATGAAAATTGTTTTATAATAATGAGGTAGGTTTTCCATAACTTATTCCAAAATTTTTTACGTTTTTACAGGTGTTTATCATGATAATTTTTTACAACATTGTACACATGACCTATGAAAAAAAATTAATGTTTTGGTTTAAGGTAATAATGTGTTGTTTGAACTATGTGTGATCCATTGGGAATGAGAATGTTGAAACCATGTCTTATAAAGGAGTTGTTATTAACTTACTTGTATTGCATGGTGTTGATTTATATCCAGAGGGGTTTCCATGGTTGAATTATGACATAGTGGGATTATATTAGGTTCCCTAGGGAGCTTCAGTTTTAAAATGTTTGTGGTAAGTGAAAATATCATGGTACTTACCTAAGTCAATATGGGTACGGGAAAGAGATTATGTGAGAAGAATATCATCCTTGTAAGAGTTGTGTTTTATTTTGAATTGGGAATATTTCCAACCACATGGGACATTCTAAATTTATCAACGGTATTTAATAAAATATGAGGCCTATTATAAAATTTTCAAATGTAACATGTATCTCATTCTTAGTATATTTAGATTTAGATAAGTTGGTTGTGTGGTGAATGGATTAACGATCTTTCCAACCATGGTTTTGATATGTAAACATAATTTGGGGTGGGTGATTGTTCCAGGCATTTAAGTCTATGATTATGTGTGATGGTTACGTAGACTAAGATGAATGATCATTCCAACCAAGTTGAGAGATGAGATAGAAAGGTGGGTTGTATTTCAGGCCAAGTCTAGACAAGTGTAATTTTTTATATAAATTTTTTTGTAATGAGTTGGTGGCATTGAAACTACGTTAATTCATGATGATATGGGGAGAAATTTGTGTTACATGTTAATATATCATTCAATCCATGGGAATTTGATTTTTGATAATGTGGATATATGAGATCGGTTGGGTTTCATTCAAAGTATCTTGGAATTGGGATATAGGTTGGATGATGATACTTATTATGGATGTTATTATTGGAAAATCTATGTTTCATGCCATCTATCACAAGATAAATGATTTGGTTCGGTGTAATTCTAATCGAGTTGATATTTTTTTCACAATGTGATATATGTGTTTACATCTATGTTAATTTATTATTATGAGATAATGATATGATTGGGCTCCTTTATGTCCCTGGATATGGTTATATGACATGTTCAAACTCGACATCAATACATGCTGAAGTAGGTTTGGTTGTTCCTAAGTGCCACCATGGAACTAAAAGATTGATGAAGTTTAAGGTTATAATTAATTTAATATATATATATAAATTTTTTATAATTATGAACAGTAGATACTAGTTTGTTTTGGGATACCACTGTTGGTGGCCTCTTGAGTTGTACTAACATCCTATTAAAGAATCATAGGTACTCAATCAGACATCATGTTTATAGGTATTGATAAAAAAATGGAACCTATACTTGATATGTTAGATGGGATGCAGAGATTGTGTTGGGAGATGAGATAAGGCTAGGGATTGGGAGTATTATTGTCTTTATATTTAATTTTGTTCCCAATTTTTTATTTTGGGACATAGTATATATGATATTCCCATTGTAGGTCCTTTATTTTTTTGTATGTCTTTTAACACATTATTAGTTGTTTATATTGTTATATCATGGGTTGTGATGTTTTTTCTTCTCATATATCATTGTGATGTCTATCCCAGTATTGTTTTTCATATAATGAAAATTTTTATTATTGGTTTCATTGATATTTATGGTTATATAAGCATGAGGATATAGATTTACCATGTTTACTCATTGAACGTTAGTGTTAGTCGGCATCCCCTAGAGTATGAGGAGGAACAAAAAATGTATATGGCTCTCTGATTTAGTCATATTGAAGATGAACTAGTATTGGTATGCTATATATTGGTAATATTTCCTTGTATTTATTCATTTACCATAATATTTGGGTTCGGTATAAAGAAGATATGATGTGTTAGATCATTTTATAGAAATTTTTATTGGGACTCGATAACCCATGTATGATGGATTTCAATGTTAATAGGTACATAAATTTTTTCACGGTTTTCATTATTTATATTTTTTCAATTCCTATAGAAATTTTTTGGGATATATAGTGTATGGGATATTTACCCTAGGACCACGATTGTATGTGGCTATGTGTACATGCATCATATCTACACTATAAGATTCTCATGACATTATTGTTCTTTTTTATATGATTGGGAAACATAGTTAGGATATAGAAGTATGTTTTTAATGTTTTGTTAGTAATTTATATACTGTTTTCATATATTACATGATTGTATAATTCTATTTAACTGAGCTAATTTTTTAGTTAATAAAGTTAATTTATATTTGACTATGTTGATATTGTATGCCATATTAACCATGAATGTGGGTAGTAAGGTCTTGAGTTGTCACCAAGATTATGGGTTGTTTCATTATGTGAAATGTATATAGAGTAGTAGGGCATGATATTATTTAATGAATTACCGAAAATATATTATTATGAATTTTGATAAATTTATTTTATGCTGTGATATTGAAATTGTAGTGACATGACACCACATCATCCTCTTTAGAGTTCCCAGAGGGCAGTTATACGATTCCCCCCAAGGATTTATCTGGAACCCCATATTGTGTTGGTACAAGAAATGGATGAATGTATAATAGGGATCATATAGTGGGTGGTGCAATAAATATATAATGAGACCACATGATATATATATTCTATGTCTGCTATTAAGTGGGATTTATAGATAACAAATACACCCTTATTTATGGGTGAGGAAGGACCCTAGCTTCATATATCTGGGAGCATTCTATGCAGATCTTAAATAACAATCTCAAGGCACCCCTATGAGGTGGTTTAATATACTGAACTATCTATTAAATGAATTGAAAAATACGGACATGGGATCCAAAAAGATGATGTATGGCATGTTATGCTATCAGACAAGGATTTTCTAGTCTGTTTCTATGATACTTTCATCCCAAAGATATTTAGGGTGGATAGGTAAATAGAGTTTATAAATATTGTATAGATGGGGATACTACTTATAGAGTGTGCAACATGCTTTACAAATCATCAGTGATTTACCTTGACTTTTGACAGTATGAGACTGCAGGGGACAAATTTTTTGGTTATATTAAGGTATACTATTCATGTAATGTGATTTTTTCACACCTTTCATATTTAATAGAGGTTATTAATAAGTAACACATACACAAAAAATCATGAATACTGGAAAATTTGTGGGTTGTTTTCCCTTACTATGTGTAATAAAAGTGGGTATTTAGGTAATAGGCAGTGTCAATTTGATGGATTTTTCTATAAAAGAACTGGACATAGAATCCAAGGTGGTGGATTATGTCTTCTTCCTTAAAGAGTTAGGATTTTGAATTGTTACCAATGTATTATTCCAAGACATGTTCCATCTTAGTGAAAGCAATAGATAGTGGAGAGTCAATAATGTGGGAGGATAGGTTACATGAAGTGGTATTGTATGAGTGACTATAATATGGCCATTGAAAAAGATAGAGCCTGGTTAATGGGTTAAGATAATGTTTATTATTTCTATAGTAGAGTCATAGGTAGGGTTCTATAGGAAATATTTCCTAGAGTAGAGGACATAGTTCCCCATGGAAGGGTTAATAAGATATGAGGAAGGGTGATTCTCATGGGAGACCAGAATGATCATATGATTGTGTGTGTGTCTATTACTTTCTATTTAGCAAATGCATGAAAAACACGATGTACATTAAACAACTATTTTTTGGAATGGTTTTAGATGAATCTTCATTGGAATCTATTCTATTATATAGTGGTATATTAATCCTTTTCATGTCTTCCCAACCCACTAATGGTTTGGGCTTGACTATGGTGTACATGGAAGGAGTTATATTAATAGATACACCATTATGGTTGTGATTAATGGGTATTAAAAGATTTTGGTGATGTGAAATCATATTACTAGTTGAAAATTTCTATATAATTCATTCATTTTAGAGATGAGGAAAATAGTTGTGATTTTTGAGATGGACTGGCTGACTCAATATCAAGAAAACATCAACTACTATCACTAGTGGGTATCTTTAATGTATTTTGTGGGATATAGTTATACTAATGACAAAGTGTAGGATTCAAAGGAAAGATTTTTTGGACATGAACTTCAGTAGGTATGTGACATGAAGACCAAATTTTATAGTATCATTATAGAGGATGAAAGAATGGCCCATCTAGTCTTTCCAACTATTATTGATCATTTTCAAGAGGAATTTCTTTAGTAAATATCAAGGATTCCATCTGAGATTGAAATTGAGTTTATGAATGATATTATTCCAAGTATAGAGAAAATATCCATACCACCATTTAGGATGGATCCCATAGATCTTAAATAGAAGAAATCATAGTTAATGGATTTCTAGGGGTTGGGTTTTATTTCTTACAGTATGTCTCTGAAGTCCTTTTTTGTTTTTTGTTTACCAAGAAAACATCCAGTTCATTATTTTTATGAGTGGGTTAATTGAGTTCAAACATATTGGGATTCATTAAATTATTTCCATTAAATTATATTGATGAAATATTAAACATATTAATATGAACTAGGCTGTTTTCAAATATTTAACTAAGGTCGCGTTATCACCAGTTGATGGTGAGTTCTTCTAAAATTTTGTGTACCTATTTTAGGAGAATATATAGGTTTTAAGAGTATCATCAATTATCAACAATTTTTTGAACATGTTGTACTTATGGTCTTCCATTAATACCATAACGTCACAAACTGACCCAATAACGACCGAGATGAAACTATCCAAGCCCACATCTGATAGGCTTGGGGATAGAGACTAGAGATGAGTAGGCTATCACACACTTGGGAGGCCTTAGTCTATCATACCTGTATAGATGCATGGACATACACCTCAATGAAATAGTGTAGAGATATATAAAAACTGAAAAGAGATGCCTGCAAACATCTATCCCAAATAAAGTATAAAGAATGTATAAAAATGGACAATTTAGGGGAGAACTGTAACAGCCCATGATTTTATAAAAAAATATTCTTTTTAATTTTATTAAAGTCTTGTGTTGTACGCTACACCAAAATGAGCTTGCACAACACGCATCCTTGACTTGCCTTGCATTACACGCAATCACGACCTTCCTCGATAGCGTGTGTAATACGCAATACCGAGTTTCACTAAACAACGATATGCTATTAAAATATTATTAAAACTAGCCGTTATGAATAGTAATAACCACTTTTTTAAACTCTGTAAATCTTATTTTTCAAAATGAACTTCATTTTTGGATTCGGAGTATCGAATTTAGCCTAAGGTGAAATTTTGGTCCTTTTCGGATAACTTTCATATTCTGATGAATTGTGAAAATTACTAAATTATAATTAAAAACAACTTTTTTAATCGAAATAATTAATAGTGATAAATTATTAATTTGAGTGGTTTTAAAGTATATTTAGAATATATTTTTACAATTTAATACAATGTTGGTCATTGGATGTAATTTCACATTTAAACCAGACATAATCAAGTGTCAATCTTTTGATAGATATTGTTTCTTAAAAACACGCTATTTGTTTTAACAGCAGGATTTAATTATAAAATTAATTAATGCAAATTCTATGATATGAATTTGGTAAAATAGACTTCATTTTTGAATTCGGAATATGAAATATAGCTTAGGATGAAATTTTGGCATTTGTTCTGAAAAACATCAATTTTTGATGAATAGTGAAACTACTAAGTGGTAGTTAAAAAAATTAATTTCTTCATAAATCTTAATTTTACCGCTTCTGTAAATGGAATTTCAAAAATCCGAGAGACATGGTTGATGTCAGTAAGTAAAATGTGGTTCAATAAGATGAAAATAATTTTTGGTGAATAATAACTTTTTACTTTTTTTTACCACGGTTAATAGTAAATAGGGTAACTAAGGGTAAATATGATATTACTATTACCCTAACACATGTCATAATTCTATTGGATAAATGTAATTCGACCAAAAACAACTTTATGAATATAATATGACCATTTAGGTCCACTTGGATTAGATTATGACATTTAATATTATATTATTTAATGAATAGTTAAAATAGTTAAAATCAAAGTTTAATAACTAAAACATTTTTAATATGGGGTTATACATAAGATAAATTCGACTATAAATATTCATTAGAAAGATAAAATGATTTCCTACATAATGATATTTTATTTATAATTTTTAGACTTTAAATAAATTAATTTATTTATGACACAACGATGATGCAGTAATTACCCTTTTAAGGAAATATTAACATAATTGATGTTATAAATGCTCAAATGAATGTAATTTGAGACTTTTTATGACTTAAACTAATTTTTTAGGTTAATATGATATATTAGTGTTGATTTAATCAACTTGGTTCGAACATATAATTCTGTTATGACTTTCACAAAAATCATATATCAAATAGTGTCAAAATTGACACAAAATAGTTTTTAAATCAAATATTATATTATTAATTGTTATTTTATTCCTAAAAATCTAAGGTTCGGCCAAATGACTTAGATAAGGATATATTTATTAATAATATACAATTTGGGGTTATTTTGGCATGTTATAGTAAGTGTATTAACAATATAGTGAAAGAAAACAAAAAGACACGGTAAAAGTTAAATTATTTAACTTAGAGTTAAATCTAATTGATAAGGTTAAAATAATAACCTAAACTTGTCTAAATCCTATTGGTTGATAGGATTTAGACCCATCCCCACTTTAGCTTCGAAATAAGACCCTTTGGAACCATTATAAACCGATTTTGACTTTAATATAAAATAATATTTTGAGATATTCCTAAGGTTCCCCTCTCCTCCCTTATAAAAGGACACCTCCTCCCCCTCCTCCTCACACCAATTTGAGCACTCAATCTCGGCCATCCCCTGCCAAAATCTCTTCTCCACTTCCCTAGAAACATCCTAGAGGTTCTGGTCTTCCTCAAAGACCAATTTTAGTGCCCTAAGAGGAGGTCTCAAAGAGGCGCTTCAAAGAAGAGGAGGTTCGGACACATACGAAGCAAATCGGACCTAAGGTAAGGGAAATATCACAATCTCATTTTTATCCGAGATTGTTTATTCGTAAGTATTTACTGGAGTGTATTTTATCATCCACATCCATGTTTCATCAATATGTAATATTATTTCCATCCACCTACAATTGTTTAAATCCATTTTTACCCTTCGGTGAGTTTTTAGTAAAGAATATGAAAGGAATCTTTTGTCGCTTTTTCGTACGAGGTGATTTTTTGACTTTTCCGACAAAAGTACGAAGAATGTTTTTTTAACGTATACGGCATGAATGGATTTTTAAAACATTATTTCCAAGAATCTTACTTTACAAGTTTTCAAGTTTATTTTTAATCAACTTCTTTTAGTTTAAAGTTTTATGACATGTTAAGAAAGGAAAAATGTTTTCAAAGAAGAAAGGATATTTTCCTCAAGAATTCATTTCAAGTGTTTTTTTTAAAACTATTTTTTTCATCTAAGATGACGTTATTTGATATGTATGTTTCAAGTAAAATGTCTCTATGATTTAAATGGTTTCAGTTTTCTTATGATGAAATGATATCAATTGTTTATGGATTATGATGGCATGATGTTTAAGAATCCCATTATATTACATGGGTTATGAAATGATGTATGATTTATGATTTTGTGGAACACATAAGAATGGTATCATTATGAGATGGGTGGGACCTATATCTCCCTCCAATGCATTGGGTAATGATTTTATATCTCATGAGATAGACATGGCTGGAATGGTAGGTTATACCGGTTCAGTGAAACAGGACTGAAACGAGGGTTACTCGATTCAGAAAGGGACTTTGTCCACTAAGATAATCTTGGAAATGAGTCTTGACTAACAAGAAATGATTCTCTATGATTATGTGTGAATGCCACAAAGTTTCATGTTTTATGTTATGATTATTGTGATTACATTTCACTGCCATGATTTACCCCATGTTTTGAAATTATGATCTCTTTTGCAAGTTATGATTTCCAAAAGTTATGTGCTTATGTATATGATGTGATTGATATTTCTTTTGTTTACCCTTACTGAGCATTTGAGCTCACCCTTTTATGTTTTCTTTTCCCCAGGATATAAAGAAAGGTTTCAGGTATAAAAAGAAGAAGATCTTTATGGGAGATGTTGAAGATCTTTCACCACGATTAGAAGATTATATTCCGAGTTTCCAAAGACACTAAACTATTACGGTCCTTGTGTGTGTGTTTTTGTTATGTACTTAGTATTCCGCAAATTTAATGTAATGTCCATGTACGTCAAGATACGGGTCTCTACAGTTGGTATCAGAGGAAAGGTTTAGTCAACCTTTGGAAACTAGGATGCGAAAACATTAGTGAGATCCCTAGAGATATTTCTAAGGTATGTCTAGGGATGTCTCTAAGGTTAAGTATACGTATAGGTTATAGTCCTAGAATTGCGCTAACGATCTTCGAATTTAACCTAAGATGTTAGATATTGAGGGTACTACCCCTTTATTATGTTGTTTTCCCTAGCATGATTTTTTTCCTCTCATACTATTCTTTTGGGGTTTTAGACGATGGCTGGAACCCGAAGGAACCGTGTTAATGCGGAATGTGATGGGCAATGCAATGATTGTCCCCTTGAGCAACCAAACGATATGGGAGCCGGAATGAAAAATCTTGTAGCCATGCTCACACAACTTTCTCAAGCTATGAATCATGCAGGACTTCCAAACGAGAAAAGGAAGGAGCAACATTCTGTTGAATCCTTCATGAGGCAGCGTCCACCTTCTTTCAGTGGGTCTACTGATCCATTAGTTGCTGAACAATGGATTAGTACTACTAAAAAGATATTTTCAGTTCTTCAATGTTCTGAACATGATAAAGTCATCCTAGCAGTGTATCGTTTGGAAGGAGATGCTGATCAATGGTGGAATCTTATTAAGAATACGAGGCAAAGGGATGAAATTGAGTCTATGGAATGGGACGAGTTCAAGAACTTATTTTTCAATAAGTACTTCCCTCGTATTCTCCGAACAAAGATGGAGAAAGAGTTTCTTGAACTAAAGCAAAGGGATGATGAATCTGTTGGTACCTATGAAGCGAATTTTACAAGACTTGCAAGGTACGCTTCTGGTATTATCATCCAACCAGAAAGTAAAGTTGATCGATTTTTCAGTGGCTTAAAACCAAGTCTTCGAAGGGCATTAGCTATAAGAGACTTCAGTAGCTATGAAGAAATTGTGCGTTGTGCTATCAAGGTAGAAATGGAAGTTGGTGTTACATATCCATCTCATGGGTTTGACAAGAAACGAAAGATGGAGTTCATGGAGAAAACTCAGAATAATGGTGAAAAGAAGATGAATGTTTCCTTATGCACAAAGTGTGGAAAGAAGCATGGTGGAGATTGTCTTAAAGGGACTAGAAAATGTTTTAAGTGTGGAAAAGAAGGTCATCGAGCAGCTGAGTGTCGAAGTAATGGAAAATGGGATTCTAATGAAGTGAATAAAGAAAACACTGCAGAGAACGTACAACCAACACTTCAATGCTTCAAGTGCAAGGAAATGGGGCATTATGCTAATAAATGCCCTAATCCAAGGGTTAGTGATGATCGACATGAGCAACCGCTTAAGGCAAAGGACAAAGGGAAGTCACATGCGATCACTATTGGCAATGTTGAATATGACAACGATGTGGTGGAATGATTAAGTGTTTATGTAATGGGATTCCGAAATAATGTTGTATCTTGGAATATTGGAATATTTATGTATTGGTCTAATGTGGTATTCAAATTGATTGAGATATTATGCGCATAATGAAGGGAAAACGTGAAAATTAAATGTTTAACAGTATTCATGAGCTCATGATTGATATAAGGACTAAGTGATATCATGTTTTGAGTATATAGAATTTTGTGGATTTTGGTATGTGGAAAGTGTTAACTTTTAACTGCATTCAAGTTTTCACTAAGGTTCAATGGGTATTCAAGAGAGTACAAGATTAAGGCCTTTGAATGTTTGGAATGTGTCCAACAAGATATATCTTATGATATATGGGGATCAACGATGGTATTAAATCTCTGGTAATCGTTTTCACTATGTTATGAGAATGGACTGCAGTATTATGGATAGGACTAAAGATTGGAATGGATTATGTTGGACATAAGTTAGTATTGTTTAAGGATAGAAGTTTTTTCGATATTATTTATGGGATGTTATAGTAATATAGTTTTAGAAAAAGGACAACCTCCAGGACGGGCGACAACCCATCGCTTTGGACATGGCTGTGGGAATCGAACCCACAACCGAAGTGCGACTGGCCTTTATCGCCTACCACTGGCCTACAGGAAGTCCCTGTTTAGTAGAAACTAGTTTTATTATATTAAGCAGTATGATATATGAAGTATAAGTCCATTTGAGGAACCATATATGATTAATCTCACTATAGATCGACTTATGCATATAATTTTTGCTAACCTTTTGTTTGAGACAGATGGAATGACCCGTCATTCTATCACATGATCTGCTAACACTTCATGAATAACAAATTCAACTTCATTTATTTAAGAGATCAAGTGGAAATTGTTCAAGGCACGAACAACAGTGAGATTATACCAAAATAAAGTAAGTATTTATTCTAATTCAAATTTTCAACTTTAGGGAAATGATCTTGAAAACCAAAAATGTTGTCCTAGTGATCTTATACCTGATGAATCAGACGGTACCTTATATCATCACAAATATATGGATTTGTGATTACTGGCTTTTCCATAGCCTTGTTCTCTACCACTCTCCATCAGAACATGATGGTTAGATTTCTCTTCCATATCCATATTTTCACCTATGTGGAAACCCAATGATTAGTTTATTTGGGTAACCGTTACGTTTCATACTTTTGTTTTTAAAGATTGGTTTTGATATTCCTTTTTACGATGTGGGTTTCTATTAAAGAAACTTTCGAATAGTAAACCATTTATATCCCCCACGAATTTCGAGGGCGAAATTCATTTTAAGGGGGGTAGAATGTAACAGCCCAAGATTTTATAAAAAAATATTCTTTTTAATTTTATTAAAGTCTTCTGTTGTACGCTACACCAAAAGGAGCTTGCACAACACGCATCCTTGACTTGCCTTGCATTACACGCAATCACGACCTTCCTCGATAGCGTGTGTAATACGTAATACCGAGTTTCACTAAACAACGATATGCTATTAAAATATTATTAAAACTATTCGTTATGAATAGTAATAACCACTTTTTAAAACTTTGTAAATCTTATTTTTCAAAATGAACTTCATTTTTGGATTCGGAGTATCGAATTTTGCCTAAGGTGAAATTTTGGTCCTTTTCGGATAACTTTCATATTCTGATGAATAGTGAAAATTACTAAATTATAATTAAAAACAACTTTTTAATCGAAATAATTAATAGTGATAAATTATTAATTTGAGTGGTTTTAAAGTATATTTAGAATATATTTTTACAATTTAATACAATGTTGGTCATTGGATGTAATTTCACATTTAAACCAGACATAATCAAGTGTCAATCTTTTGATAGATATTGTTTCTTAAAAACACGCTATTTGTTTTAACAGCGAGATTTAATTATAAAATTAATTAATGCAAATTCTCTGATATGAATTTGGTAAAATAGACTTCATTTTTGAATTCGGAATATGAAATATAGCTTAGGATGAAATTTTGGCATTTGTTCTGAAAAACATCAATTTTTGATGAATAGTGAAACTACGAAGTGGTAGTTAAAAAAATTAATTTCTTCATAAATCTTAATTTTACCGCTTCTGTGAATGGAATTTCAAAAATCCGAGAGACACGGTTGATGTCAGTAAGTAAAATGTGGTTCAATGAGATGAAAATAATTTTTGGTGAATAGTAACTTTTTACTTTTTTTTACCACGGTTAATAGTAAATAGGGTAACTAAGGGTAAATATGATATTACTATTACCCTAACACATGTCATAATTCTATTGGATAAGTGTAATTCGACTAAAAACAACCTTATGAATATAATATGACCATTTAGGTCCACTTAGATTAGATTATGACATTTAATATTATATTATTTAATGAATAGTTAAAATAGTTAAAATCAAAGTTTAATAACTAAAACATTTTTAATATGGGGTTATACATAAGATAAATTCGACTATAAATATTCATTAGAAAGCTAAAAAGATTTCCTACATAATGATAGTTTATTTATAATTTTTAGACTTTAAATAAATTAATTTATTTATGACACAACGATGATGCAGTAATTACACTTTTAAGGAAATAATAACATAATTGATGTTATAAATGCTCAAATGAATGTAATTTGAGACTTTTTATGACTTAAACTAATTTTCTAGGTTACTATGATATATTAGTGTTGATTTAATCAACTTGGTTCGAACATATAATTCTGTTATGACTTTCCCAAAAATCATATATCAAATAGTGTCAAAATTGACACAAAATAGTTTTTAAATCAAATATTATATTATTAATTGTTATTTTATTCCTAAAAATCTAAGGTTCGGAAAAATGACTTAGATAAGGATATATTTATTAATAATATACAATTTGGGGTTCTTTTGTCATGTTATAGTAAGTGTATTAACCATATAGTGAAAGAAAACAAAAAGACACGGTAAAAGTTAAATTATTTAACTTAGAGTTAAATCTAATTGATAAGGTTAAAATAATAACCTAAACTTGTCTAAATCCTATTGGGTGATAGGATTTCGACCCATCCCCACTTTATCTTCGAAATAAGACCCTTTGAAACCATTATAAACCGATTTTGACTTTAATATAAAATAATATTTTGAGATATTCCTAAGGTGCCCCTCTCCTCCCTTATAAAAGGACACCTCCTCCCCCTCCTCCTCACACCAATTTGAGCACTCAATCTCGGCCCACCCCTGCCAAAATCTCTTCTCCACTTACCTAGAAACATCCTAGAGGTTCTGGTCTTCCTCAAAGACCAATTTTAGTGCCCTAAGAGGAGGTCTCAAAGAGGCGCTTCAAAGAAGAGGAGGTTCGGACACATACGAAGCAAATCGGACCTAAGGTAAGGGAAATATCACAATCTCATTTTTATCCGAGATTGTTTATTCGTAAGTATTTACTGGGGTGTATTTTATCATCCACATCCATGTTTCATCAATATGTAATATTATTTCCATCCACCTACAATTGTTTAAATCCATTTTTACCCTTCTGTGAGTTTTTAGTAAAGAATATGAAAGGAATCTTTTGTCGCTTTTTCGTACGAGGTGATTTTTTGACTTTTCCGACAAAAGTACGAAGAATGTTTTTTTTAACGTATATGGCATGAATGGATTTTTAAAACATTATTTCCAAGAATCTTACTTTACAAGTTTTCAAGTTTATTTTTAATCAACTTCTTTTAGTTTAAAGTTTTATGACATGTTAAGAAAGGAAAAATGTTTTTAAAGAAGAAAGGATATTTTCCTCAAGAATTCATTTCAAGTGTTTTTTTTAAACTATTTTTTTCATCTAAGATGACGTTATTTTATATGCATGTTTCAAGTAAAATGTATCTATGATTTAAATGGTTTCAGTTTTCTTATGATGAAATGATATCAATTGTTTATGGATTATGATGGCATGATGTTTAAGAATCCCATTTTATTACATGGGTTATGAAATGATGTATGATTTATGATTTTGTGGCACACATAAGAATGGTATCATTATGAGATAGGTGGGACCTATATCTCCCTCCAATGCATTGGGTAATGATTTTATATCTCATGAGATAGACATGGCTGGAATGGTAGGTTATACCGGTTCAGTGAAACAGGACTGAAACGAGGGTTACTCGATTCAGAAAGGGACTTTGTCCACTAAGATAGTCTTGGCAATGAGTCTTGACTAACAAGAAATGATTCTATATGATTATGTGTGAATGCCAAAAAGTTTCATGTTTTATGTTATGATTATTGTGATTACATTTCACTGCCATGATTTACCCCATGTTATGAAATTATGATCTCTTTTGCAGGTTAAGATTTCCAAAAGTTATGTGCTTATGTATATGATGTGATTGATATTTCTTTTGTTTACCCTTACTGAGCATTTGAGCTCACCCTTTTATGTTTTATTTTCCCCAAGATATAAAGAAAGGTTTCAGGTATTAAAAAAAGAAGATCTTTATGGGAGATGTTGAAGATCTTTCACCACGATTAGAAGATTATATTCCGAGTTTCCAAAGACACTAAACTATTACGGTCCTTGTGTGTGTGTTTTTGTTATGTACTAAGTATTCCGCAAATTTAATGTAATGTCCATGTACGTCAAGATACGGGTCTCTACAAGAACAATGTATAATTGAAAAGAATCAAACTAGAATTGAAGGAGTGGATCACTTTTAGATGCACTCGCCATAAATCTCCTCAAGCTAGCTCAGGAAAAATATATGATCAATCTAGATCAATGTGATTTTCCATCACCATGTCCTCCTTGGACTCCATCGAAAGGTACATGGTCTACACAAGACATAAGACAAGTGTGGGAAAATCCCATACATGGATGAGTATAAATATACTCAATAGGAACCCCAAAACCTCTAAATGATAAGGGAGAAACTGAAAGGCATCAGTACAATCATCTTCACCATAGGGACCCCAAGCGAGAGAGAAACCCCACATCAAGACCATCCTCATCTAAACACAACTAGTCAGCTCAAAACATAGGGTCTATCAATAAATAAGGGGCATCACCACAAGGGAACCCTAGAAAATAGTTGATATCCTCATCTATGGAACCATGCCTCATGAGGGTCGGACCTCATCACCATTGATATATTATACACAGGGATCTAATGGAAACAACTATAAGAACACTCCATGAACCGGGTCATCCTAGATGACACTCGTTTGAGAGATTCCACTATATTAGTAAAACAAACTATAGACACAAAATGACCAACCCTAGTGGGTTCTATCTTTGAGATAACGCTCGACAGACAACACCATTGAAGAATTCATCCATATAAAAAACCAAATTCAAATCTTTTGGTAGGGGATCACTCGCAAAGTCTAGTGGGGGACACTAAATCCCAGATGGAAACACCGAACACTGAAATGTGTTTTGCGCAATAACCCAAATCTCGAACAACTCACTTAGCATAGGATTTATGCCCTTGTATTGTTGTTCACTCCAATTATGAGAACTCCACTAGAAAAAAATTCCATGATAGACCATTTAAGAAAGAACCACATATCGATACACAGATATAGAGTCTATCCCTAAGGGTCAAAGGGGGATCTGTACCCTTCAGAAATATCCTGGGTATAGGATTAGTTCATAGGTAAATATTGGTCATGTAAATACCAAAAACCATACTAGAGAAACATAAAGGGATTTGAAGATCACATCCGTCCTCTTGGGGAGATACATGCTCCAAATCCATTGAGTCTTCTATTGAAGTGGAGTAAGATAACTCACTATAGAAAGTTAGAAACCCATGTTGGTCACACACAAAGCAGCTTATGAGGGGTCAATGTCTTGTGAAGAGGACATGATACAAAAAATCCTCATAATAGCCAAAATGGGGACACATTCTGGTTATGAGGACATGATACTAAAAACCCTCCTAGAAAAATGACTAGTGGGACCCAATAAATCCAGCAGGTTGAAATGGCACAAACATATACTAGGGGGACTCACTCAACCCTGTTGGTAGAGGAGTCACATTCCAAAGGGACCCACACCCCATTTCCCACTCACCACATCTCCCATTCCCAAACTGTGGCCACCATCACGTTCTATGATGAAAAACACATAGAATATGATATTTAAGTGCCCAAAATGGATAACTACTGAAATGGATACTTTTCACCACAAAAACCCAAATGAGTCTTGTGGGGCCCAAAATTCATTCACCGAACACATCCGATGAATCAGACCATTGATATCCTCATGAAAAACACAGTAGATCGGCTAATCAATCATCAAAATTGGAAGTCTTGTGAAATTAAACAATTCACAACAAACACTTGAACTCAGTGTCCTGATCATCACACCATGATTTTAGTTTAAGCACCCCAAATCAGGCTTGAAACATTTGCATTAATGTACGGGACACATCATCTCTTAGGACATGTCAATAAGACATTGGACATAAGAGATATGTTAGACAGAATAATCAACAAATAATAATAGTTATATTATAATTATTTTAATTGGACATTTCATTTCAAAATGCCACAACCCCAAGACAAGATGTTTTAAAACTAGCCTCAAATGGTCCACCTCCAAAAAGGGTCATGTTTCTACAGAAAAATATAAAATAGACCCATGGGATAGATGTTACAGGGATTTAAAATCCCCTGGGCCGATTGGGAAAGACCAGTATAATTTTGTTGGCCTAGTCCAACAACACCACGACCCAGCCGCAGGTGGGCCAGAACTCAACCCGGTCCAATGTGAAGCCCAGTCATGGCCAACCTAATTCTCTACGACACGTAACCCCTATCCCAGAAGCCTATTGGATTCCTCCCTTAATTTTCCCACCCTGCTCCATCATCCAGTTTCCATCGTCATGCCCGAGTGTCGTGACACAGTGTTTGTTCTCCATGTCTATGTCCCATCTAGTAACAACCTCACCAAATAATGGCCCCCACTGTGCCTCCAGTGGCATCCTCCGTGCCACCACACCTATCCTATGCTTCCCTCTCTGGGATCGCACCACCTCTACCTTTCGTTGGCCACCAAAAATACTCCAGTGGTCGGAAAATAGATCCAAGGACAGATATGGAATCCTTAGTTACTAATCCACATATATGCGATGATAATTTGAAAAGGAATACAACATAATCTAGGGGAACCAGAATAAAACTCCAGTACACCTACCTCCTGGGGAAACAATGATGATTAAAGGCTAGATCCTTGCTTCATAGCTGTTGCAAGAAATGAATTAGGATTGCTCTTCATCAAAATTGGAGATTGAAAACACTTTGTTTTCGTGATTCCAGTTTGTTCCTCAACAAAGAGGGAGAGGGGATGGTTCTTATGAACACTGAAAATGGGGAGGGGAAGATATATATATGTTAAATTTTTTATTAAGAAAAATATCAACTAAACACCCCGAACCAACTCCCCTTCATCCTGACGCCCGATGCCAATAAGGTTTATGTTATAACTATGGTAAAAATTGAATTTCGGACTCAACTGCTATCTCTGAAATTCAATAAAAGAAACTCTTCAGAGTTATTAGTTCTGATAACCAAAATAATATAATTTATTTTATTTATGGAAATTACCTCGACAATGTTTTCAACAAAAGGTCTACGACCATGATGTTTGTTCCCTACCTAGGGTAAACGGCAAGCTTCAGATGTAACTGTGACCACAGATTGATAATATGACCAACCATTTGGGAGATAACATATTTCCACCATGTGAATAATATAAAAATACATTATATTTTTAGAAACATTATTATGAGAACACCGGGCAACAGAATCACAAGAAATCTCAGCACATAGCTCTAGAAATATTCATAGGAATATTCCACGGTCAGACAGTACAAAAACTGAGTCGCTACACATTTTTCTTTCGTGGTATTTCTTATTGATTATATTATTGTATACTCTTTGTAATGTGACAATATGTATATAGAGGTTTTATTGAAATTATAGAGGGTGCATAATTTTTTTTTTCAACATCTCAGATCATCAATTATATAACAACAAGGTGTGTATCATGGAGACTGATATATCAAAGAAAGCTATATGAGTGGACCATAAAGAATATTCATCCAATGGTTTCTGGGAGAATCCTTGTATTTGTTTTAGGATTCATAGTTTCAAAAGATGGGATTACTATTATTCTATATTCATTCAATATTTAATTAGATCAGAAGTGCAGATAATGCCTCTAATCAATAAGAGGTGAAGTTACTTTTGTTTGATTTTTATGGGACAGAATTATAAGAAATAAAATAGTGGCAGATGATTATATGTATCTAGATCTATACTATGATGATTAAAGAGTATACACAATATTTTGATATATCATGATTTCTTTTTGGAGGGGTTCAAATGCAATATGGGATTGTGGTTTCATATGGATCCACTATGTTAAGTCCACATGTATAAAACTACCTAACTCATTATTTAGATTTAGCTTAAGTGGTGAATTCTTTTCGTATTTTGTCTCAAAACTTTTTCATGACTGGTTTTTGTGGTTTATAGAGCATTAGATCCTAGATTTTATTTTCTCATAGTCTTGAATAAATACTTATCAATGTAGGTGGGTTGAGTTACATCAGTCATTCAATGTTAATTTTGATTAAAACTATTTAAAGGAGATCATCATTGGTGAAATTTTTTTTAGGAATACTCTAGCTTAGTATGTGCAGTCTGCTAAAAGTGAGTATAATAATATGAACCTATTTTTTGAGATTCATCTTACCCAAAACAAGTATTACTATAGGGAAACCCTAAAATCTAAGAGCCATACATATTCACTATTTGGGAGGGTAAAGGAATGCTAGTTTTAGAATTGTTATTTTTTTGTGGTGAGGGATATTTTATATAGTGGGGATCATCTGCTTAATAAGTATCTCACTGATGATGAGATTATTTACATCCACGGTCATGTCAAGGTCCCTATATGTATCAATGCATTTTTTATGTGGGATTCAAAAACCCTAAGATAGTATATTCACTGCGGGAATAATAAAATAAATGATGAAATTCATATATAGTATTGGTGGACCAGGATAATGAGGGATATAATAGGTTTCTTATACAATGATTCAATAGTTGACATGTGGAGGATGATCACCAATAACCCATAACACTCCTTCAGTTTTTGTCCATTCCAAAGTGGATGTGGGATGATTTTACTATAGAATCTGTGATATGGGTACCAAGGAAGACACACAGAAGTGATGTGATTTAGATTATTATTGATAAGTTTACTATAGTTTCCTGTTTATTACTAATAAATGGATCTTACTCCATAAATGTTTTTGGAAACCTTTATGATTGGGTGATATTATATTTATATTTTTTACTAATGAGAACCATGTAAGAAAAAGTGTAATGTTTCAAATCATAATTTCAGAAATGTTTGTATAAGTTACATGATATATATGAATAATTTTTAAATACTTACCACCCACAATAAAATTATTTTCTTGAGAACACTATTTATATTTTAGTGGAAATGTTATAGACAAATGTTTTTTATTTCAAGGATCTATCGGAATATATACTAGGTATTATTAATTTTTCCTAAAATAAATTAAACTAGGATTATATTTAGGTAGCTCTATTCAAATCCTTATATAACAGTCCATATTTGTCATTAATATTCTGGTTAGAGTATGTAGAATTAACAGTTAATGGAATGAGTCTTATGTTGGAAATATTTGATATATATCATGTTTACATGTGGTGCCAATGAGAATCTTGTCAAACCATGATTCTCATTTCAAACTACATGTTTGGAAATTATTTCATAAAGCAAACAATACATATGAGCACTTGAGTTGTACCCACCATCCTCAATTAGAAGGATAGTATGAGAATACAATCCAGATCATAGAGACATTTTACATGCATATATCCTTGATTTCACTGGTATATAGGATATTCATCAAGAACATGTTGAGAATTCCTATAAAAATAGATATAATGATTCTATCCATATGTAAATCTTAGAGTCATTATATGATAGAACATTCTGATCACCAATATTATGGTTAGAATAAGAAGAATTCACGATTACCATGATGGATCTTATGGAGGTTAAGTTGGAGTATATCTGCATTATTAGGAAGTGATTAGAGACTACATAGAGCACAAGGAGGGAATATAATCACTAGTGATGTTATATACTAGAGTATTAAGTGTGTTTCCGAGTATTTATTTGAGTGTTTTATAGATTATATACTATATGGATATAGAGGAATGGGAAACTAGTACCATGTCCATGGAGCTATTTCGCAATGTGGAGTGGATTTGTATATTGGAATAATATTTTGATATTCCTATCTATTTCAAGATGATTCATGGGTTATTTCCTTTATCATGGATCAATATATATCTTCTCTATCCATCTCATGTGATCATTATTGAGAAATATGAGTGTGATTTGGAGAGGTCATGGAATCGTGGATGTGTATTATGGATCAAAGTGAGATGAATTTTCATGGGAAAGAGGTTTCTTTGTTATTTGCATAGTGGTAAAACGTGAAAATATCAATGGATACATGGGGGTGAGTGTTTGATTTTTGAGTGTAATGCCCTAAAATTTTCACTAACGAGTCTTGATAATTATAAGGGATGTTGCTTTTAAATGAGCAGTTTTATTGTGGGGAGATGGTAATAACCTATATCATTTTGAGGTATGAATGTGGTTTAATTTTTGATTTTTTATTTATGTTAATTTTTGACTTTTACGATGTTGGTGGGGTTAAGATGCCCATTTTAGGATGTTAGGGGTCTTCTAGGGGAACCTATTTAGGTGAAAAATATAATTGGGTACCAGATAGGCTGATATTGTGTACCTAGTTAGTTGGTACAAGTTACCCGATGGAGAGCAGGAGTGAGAAGGTAACTTTTCATAGTCCACCAATTAGTAAGTGGACAAGGGGAAGCTACCCAATGGTCACCTGGTACATGGTTGTGATATAATGCATACCTGATGGCCAACATCTCAATAATTAATTTATAATTTTAATTTAATTAATTAGATTTTATTTTTTAAATAATTTTTTGTGATGTTTGTCATTTTGTTGTAAAGACACTCCATACCCCGGTAATTATCTTCTTTTTGTCAAAAAGGTGTTTTTTGTGAGTCAAGGAAAACAAACATAAAATTACATAATTTTAGATTAATATTGAATATATATCTAAATAATTAATTCCCAAGAACCATAAATATGAAAGGCTTTTAGAAACTAGATACACAAACAAAAAAATTCATGAATGATATTCAAAATTTCACAAAAAGTTCTTCTATCATAGTAACCTTAATTAAAACATCCTATTTAAAACCTTTCTACATAAATTTTGGAAGAAAAAAACATATAAAATTGAGAGCATTGAAGCCTGGTAGGGGTAAACAAGGGAGATATCAATTGAAGATCCCATGAATGTAAAATCTACCCATAATTGTATGGTTGCGTTATCAAAACATAAAATAACCATACCCAATCAGTCATAAATCAAAAATCATGAGTCATTTAATAAATCATTAACATTTTAAAAGACTTTATTTAGAAGAGAAATAAATTATCATTATTCAATCATGAGTCACCTAATAATTCTATAACATTTAAAAATTCATGATTCATAAGAGGGAAGAATTATTATTATTCAACTACGATCCATCAGATCATATAATAAGAATAATAAAATGAGATTACAACATCAAAACATACCTCATGTTCTACATTTATTTGTATTATATTTATTTCTTTAATGATAAATTGAAATTAATTATATATCTAAATTATTGGGGTGTTATAGTCCATCACCCTTTTATGAATTTAACCCTAGAAATTACATCAATCTAATACAAACAAATAGAGGACACCTCGGCCTCATCAAATTGTCTACATCCCATATATTTTCCACCTATTTTTCATCCCTTCATGGAAACTATTCCAGGATCATAGTATCATTCCATTTAACTTCTACCATACAATTTATTATTTCTACTAGTTTTTTGTCCAAAAATTATTATTATCCAATGGTATGAAATTATATTTTATTAGATGTAAAAAATTGGTTTTCTTTTAAAAAGTGATCCATTGAACACATCATGAACTTGGGAGAGGTTTGGATGAATCCCCATGTGATATTCTATCGTCCTAATGTGATCAACAATATCATAGGGACCAATATAACTGGGGCTCAACTTCACTTTTATTTTTAACATTACATCCTTCTTCCATGGAGATAAATGTAATAACACCTTATCACTGACTATGAACTCTATATATCATCGATGAATATCATTATAACTATTATGTTGACTTTGAATTTAATTGATGTGTTGTATAATTGATATAACATTATCAACAGTTTCCATATCTATTCTAGGTCCTAAATTATTTAATTTCCTACCTCTATCTCAACAGTTTTGAGTCCTATAATTATTTTCATAGAGGTCTTCATAATGATCCATCTAAATGATCTTTTGAATCCAATTATTGTACGAAAACTAGAACAGTTGGATGTCTTGATACAAACCTTCTTTTAAATCCATAGAGAAAAATATCAACATATCATATAGGCTGTTAATGCTCCTCTGGAACTAAAATTTTTTGTTCAGCATCCAATATTAATTTCATATTAAAACACACAAGCACTTTTAAGGGGGAAGTGGAAACCCTCACAGCTCAATAGTTTCAGTACCAAAGGACACAATAGATTTGTAAATGAAAATAGTGAGTTGTTTGAAAACAGTTTCCCTAAACAAAACCCAAGGAATATAATTCACATAAGTGTTGGGGGGATCTTTCACGGTACCCTCAAATTGAAGTTCCTGTTTTCCCAAGCATTCTTGTATTCCTCCATGATAATCTTCCCCATGTTGAGACCTCTATACAAAATGCAAGCCTGCTTATCAGCCCACTCTCCTGGCTCCTTTGTAGTGACCACCTAGATCAGTCTCCTCTTCTTCAGTTCCTTAATATACAAAGTATGTTCAACCATTTATTCATCCTAAGGCATGATTAAATCCTTATGTTCCATCATTGAGGCCATAAGGCACTGCAAATCATCTTTGGAACCTTCTTCATGCTGCTGCCCCTGACCACCCAACTTCACTCCACCTGTAGATGGAATGGGAGAAGAAGCCTCACATCCTGCCCTAGCCACGTCCTTGGCAGTCGACTCATGTGGGATAGTGTCTTTGGGCATGTTCTAGGTTGAGGAGCTATCCTTCGTAGAATCCTTTGGTGACTACTTTCCCCTGTATGAAGATCTTGTAATGGGAGGACTAGGGAGGTTGGAGTAATCCTTCCTTCTACGCACCCTTTGATTGTTTGAAATGAAGCCATATAAATCCACATTTTTGTTCTTCCCCTTCCGTATAGATGATCTAAAGTAGTCCTCCACTAAGGTCAATTCCTTGGGCTCATAATGGTCCAGATTGGAACTAACCATTAGTGTTTGGATTATATATGGTTTTAATGTTCGACCCCATATTCAAATCTTGTTGAATTATTCTCCAAAAACATCAATGTAAACATGGATATCAATTAATGAGAGTATAACTCTATTAAATATTACTACATATATTACTTATAACCTAGAGATATAATCCACCAAGAAATAGTATTAGATAGTATTATTTTTTATTTTTATTTTTGATGATTATTGATTACAACCCATGTATGGTTTTGCCATTTAGAATTCATGGAGAGTACCATAATGAAATCCATGGTTTTGTTTTTACATTTCAACATTATAATGGTTAATGGTTATATAATCCCATTAAAATTAAGTATCTTGACCATAACAGGTTTTCTATCTAATCACTCAGATACATACTCTAAAATATATATCTTCATGTTTTCATAACAAAAATTCTCTTTCAGATCCCTCTACATCGTTATACATACATGACAGATAAATATTGATATAACGAGGGATTAAACTAATAGATCATTAAATTATTGTGATAATGAGATAAATACTAAGTTTTTAAACAAGATAATCCCATCATGGTAGTGTTTAAGCATTAGAATAAACTTTACCTTCTTTTACAGCTCCATATATTTTTTCCGTGCCTCTTTAATTATGACTTGAATAGATTGTTTAACATTCATGCATGAAAGATAATATCATTATACAATAGTTATGGATTCGTCGTTCATCCTATATAAATCAACTAGTATTACATATCATTAAATACTCATCATGGTCAAACTAGATTGATCCTTCTAACTAAGATAATTAGCTACACTGGTCAACTTTCCAAGGTGGTAATATACTATGTATTTACAATATATAATAAAATATATCCATTTCATTTAGTTTATATTAATAATTTTATATATGAATATCTAATTTATTATTATTTTATTTACCTCATACCTTTCATGAAAAATATAATGAATCCATTTTCTTGAAGAAAATATTACTACTTCTAGCTCTAAATCATGAGACAGGTACTTTTCCACATAAAACATTAATTGGAACAATGTATAAGAAACCAACAACTATATATGAGAAAAAAATTCAATCTCTTCTTTAATACATCACTATAGGTCACAAACCCTTATCTACTATAGGTTAGGATGATCATAGGTTGACAGACTAACCTTTTCTTTAGTTACTTGAAATTTTATTCACATTCATCAATAAAAATATATTTATCTAACTTACACATCAACTGGGTTAATGTTTTTCATAGCATGATAAGTTTCTCACAAATAATCATTATAATATTTCTAACCAAAGAAAAATATGTATTTCTATTTTTGGGGTTGGTCTAGGGCAATGAACAATAACATGTGTCTTTTAAGGAACCACTGATATATGATTTCTTGTAATTATTTACCCCAATAAGGATACTTTCTATATCTTCAATTAACATTCAATAAATTTGGAATATAACTTCATCATCCTCATGGTCATAAATAAAATCCTAAAAATATCTTCATTATATTCCATACTCGTATAATATATAAGAATATCACAAATAAACACTACCATAAACTAATCGTGATAATCTATTAAAAATGTATTAATTATATCAATGAAGATAGATGTAGAATTGGAATGTCCCAGTGAAATCACTATAAACTCATTTTCCACAGCAGATACCCATGTTTATATTTTTTGTTTCATCCTGTTTTTCCCTAAACTTTTTATATTTGACAAGAATAAAATCTATAAAATTTAATGAGGCCCTTATAGATGATCAATCAAATCATCATACACAATATATGATTGTTGTTCTCAATAGTTATATTTTTAATTTGTCTAAAATCTATATAAATAATCTTTTAACTGGAATACTTATATACAAAAATTATATGTATACTCCATAGTGATTCACTTGTAAAAATGATTCCCATACAAAAAATTTCTTAGGGTTTTTTCTTTAATTTTTAAAACTCTATCTAGGTCATTGTATAAGTATTATATGATATATTCAAAGCAACATGTATGAGTTTTACATAAAAATAATTTCATGATTTTAGAGAAAAATAGGAAACTCTTTAAGAAACACATTGTAATATTCCCATAAAAATATATTCAATTTCAAGTTTCTCCAAAATCATTTGAGATAGATACCCCTTAGGAATAGCTAATATGACCCATAAAATGGAATTTTTTTACATTATAAGATAACATTAATACAATCAAAAATAGAAAACCATATTTTTCTGGTAATATTAAAATTGAATTTATTTACTCTATAATTGATAATATATATATATAGAAAATCCGTAGCCAAAATGGCATAAAAATCAACTAAAGGGAGTATCAAAATATTTTTAGGAAGCACATTCCCTGAATATTTTATCAGAGCATAATTATATATTTGATATAAAACCATCATACCATTTGGAATCTTCACTGATAATTCAACATATAATCTTCATTGTAGGGATATGATATGCATAAAACATTTCATATATAGATGTGTGAGTAATATCAGAATCAAATAAAAAATTTATAGTTCTTGAGCAGTTGATATGTGTACCTTTCACCACTATGTTCTCGAGACCCACTTTGGGAGTTGTGATCATAAGAAATTTCAATTTATGTCTTGTCTTAAGTGGTTTTTAATGATGACTATCAAAAACAAAAACTGGATTTAAGAACTAGTTTTCATATTTCACATACTCTCTATGTTGTTATAGCATTGGTGTTTGGGTGGTGAATTCTGTTGATCTCTCTCCACATTCATATCAATAGTATACCTCATTACTTCTCATCGACATTCACATCCTCAGTGAAATTATTTTCCACACATAATACATATCCTTGTTCCCCTAATAAAAATTCCTCAAGCTTTATTCCCCACATAGGGTTTAAAAGAAGATTCATTTTCATTCCTCCTTGGGGTTTACTTTTATAATTTCCCAAAAAATACTTATTTATCTTATTTTCTGAACCATGAGAATGAAGGGAATCTACACCATCTACTATTCCTTGAGATCAAATCGAATGATCCCTCTATATACACTAATTTTCTTTATGAATTTTATCTTTCAAAAAATTGAATTTATTACACTAAAGAACTGAAAAATGTCTTTTTTATAGAATATGATACATCTATAAGTGTACCAATCAAATCTTGAAAAATTCCCATCATAAATACCAAAATATTCACCATCCTTATAATTGTTTTCAAAAAATTACCATTCCATTTTTTCAAGATTATTTAACGGAAAATAAATAAAAAAATACCCTATTATAATCATCTCATACAAAGTATTCAATTTAATATTCTCCCAATTATTTATAATGAGATTCATCCATTAGTATGCTTCACCATCAAAATAATACACCCCATGAAATAATTTTCATTCTTTGAGAATTGGATTATGAAAAATATATTTATAATGTTACTACTAAATTTCTAAAAAAACAGTAAAATAATTGATGGACTAATGCAAGGTTGATATATCCACATGACAGTTTAAATGTTGAATTGGCCCCTACCTTTCTCATTTGAATGATCAACATGATTCCTGGCTTGAGATTGTTCGGTGAGAATAATAGAATTATTTTCCTATATTCAATGCCATTTAGTTGACAAATAGGACAATAATATAATTCTCTACCACATTCTATAAAGAAACTATTCCTTATAGATTCGTACATTGAATAATTACAAAAATCATATTGTAAGTATAATGGTTTAATAATTAGAGTTAAAAATCAAATAATAATGAAAATAAAGCGTGAAATGTCATAAAATCTTATACCTTCTCATCAACCTATCAAAAATTAAGGTTCACCATATGTCACTTTTAATTAATCATAGGTTTTATTAAGTTAAATATTGATATTATTCAAAACCTATTGTATAAAAATAACAAAACCCTTCACAGATACCAACTGAGGTGAACTAATAAAAACTGAAATAAATATTACACAATTTAAAAAAAAATATTTAGTACGTATGATAATAAATAATTCCCCATACACATAAAAGTGCAGTGTTATTAGATACCAAATACATGGTCAATTTAGTTCATGGAATATATGTAACATATCCAAAAAAAATATTCTCTTATAGTACACTTCATAGACATACCCAACATAAAACCATTCATTAAAACCATAAGAAAAAAAATCATATGAAAGGGTGTGATTAGATACGCAATAAGGGTAAACATGGGAGATGTTGATCGATTATTTTAGGTAAGAATAATAAAAGCATAAAGGTATGATATCGTGATCATTAATTTCAATGTATATACCTAGTTAGTAATAAATCATAAATAATGAATCACAACATAAATCATTTTCATTTCAAAAGATATGGATTATAATAGTGGGTAATAATCATTATTAATTCATGATACAAGATATAATATAATAAAAAAAGAATATGTCATAAAGATTTCTGAAAAAAATAAGAACATTAAATCATTTCATTAGTCTAGGTTCACTTCCTAGATTCTCTCAGTGATAAAATACCCATATTATATTGTATTTACTCCCCATTCCATCATTTACTTAACAAAGGATCACTCCCAAGACTATCATAGTGGATAGAATCCCTTACTGAATTGAGTAAAATACCCATTCCATTATATATTATATCATGAGATATTAATCCTTACCCAATGAACTATATGCATTTAACAAACACACCCTTCAAATAATGAAATCTATATAGATTGTTCCATAAGATCAAAAAAAATTCATCAATTCCTCATAACATAACTAGTTGTAATGAATGGGGTTTCATAAATATTTTCTAATAGATTAATAATAAGTCATGAACAAAAATAAAATGCATGGTATGATTAGATCATATCCTCAGTGAAGAATAATAAAATCCAAAATATGTTGAAATAGATGAAAAAATACCTTACAATGTATATTTGAATATTTATATGAAAACATTGAAAATTTATTATTCCATTGATATATCAATAGTACAAAAATTTATAAGGATATAAAGAAAATGATTTAATTTTAATATAACTCTGGAAATTTGAAATAATTTCTAAAAATAAATATATATTTATGAGATTGGGATTATCCATTCATTCTAAAAACGATAAAATAAAGATCCATAACATTTGTTAGTAAAAATTCATAAAAAAATATTTAGAAAAAATTATAAAAATTTAATTTTAATAAATTATAAATAAATTAAAATATGATTGAAAATACATTTAAATAAAATTTTCTCATAGAAAATAATGTTCTTGAAAATATTTTAAAGAACATTTAAATGGAAGAAAAATGTCACTGACCAATGAAAAAACTGGGTTATCTTTTATTAGAAACATTTTGTCGATTATTTAAGTGAAAAAGTGTGAAGAATGAATGGAAAATATGGACACCAAAGAAATAACTTGAGGATAATATATATATATATATATATATATATTTGATATAAATATAATATAACTCTCTTAATGTTTATTCAAGTATAAACAATCTAGATTAAAAATGATATTGCAACAAAAAATCCCACAGGTCCTGAATTTATTTGTATACAATGTTATGTTTCAATTTAATAAATTTTAATTTATTATCAATCAAAACTAGAAACACATTCATAATTATATTATAATATTATTTTTTTAAATTTTAATATTATCTGTATATTAAAAATTAATCATTGAAATGAATATTCGGGTCATAATTGGTTTGATTTATATTCATGTTTCAGTTCAACAGTTATGGTATGTTAACCATTGTAATGTTTTATTCAGAAAAAAATTCTTATTTATGTTATAATTTTCATAATTAATCATTTTTTCCTTGTTATACTGTGAAAACGAGGCCCCGGTGATAGCACATCCACCCTGACTTAACATGGTTGTCGGGTCCTGGCACACCAGTTACCCCGCAGACACGTGGTCCCCACCCTGGGGCCCAACAGAAAAGGAAGGTGCACCTTGTTGGAAAGGGTCATATAATTTATTCATTTAACCCTTTATATTTTTTGGGTGTTACATATATTCATTCATAAAATGAAAATACAGAAAATGAATTATATCACATTGTAGAGACAATAGTTATAACAAACAGGTTTGTGATATTTAAATTTTACAACAAGGTGAAAAATACATATAAAAATAATCATATATTATTATTGGATAATAATATTATCATAACTAAGATATATTCTTCTAAAAACAACTATATTATGATCAGATTATGTAGGACATGTAAAATTTATCACATCGCTATGTGGAGGCAGTATTCCATTGGTATTAACGAATGATGTAATCATTTTTCATAGGGTGGAAATGAGATAGAAAATTGTTATACAATTAAAAGAATTTCAGTATATTATTGATGATTATATAATAATTTTAATATGGTTTAGATTTTTTGTAGTAGGAATAAGAAGAAAAAACATTAAAGTATTCTATGAATAAGATTACATCTTCTTTGAGAAACTACATTATGATATATTATTATGCACCCTTGTTATGGTCTTTTTAGAATAAAATAACCATCAGAACATGGATAGTATAGTTTTGAAGAGATTTGGGTATATATTTTTTGGTAAAATTTAATATTTTTTGATTAATAGAGGATAGGAGGTCCATTTTTATAAGTGTGTTGGGTGGAAAGCATATAAATATTACGAAAATTAAAATATATTTATGTAACATTTCAGTGAATATAAAAAAGGTGGAAATTTTTATAATATTAGATACTTTGTTTTTGAAATATCTTAAATATATTAAGTATATAAAATCACAACTGTTATTTGAAACCATATCATTTCCATTAATCCCCTTGTTTAATTGTTTCACCCTTAACCAAGGTAATAATATTTTACCATAGTTACAATTCATTAGAAGAAAACATAAAGTTGACAAATTACCAAATTTAATTATTTTAATTTAAAATTTGGAAATAATTGAAATAAATTCAATTTCTAAAATTGGTATATATTATTTTTAACTAAAGCAGACAAAATAAAATAAAAACCAATTTTTTTCAAAGATTTTTTATGAATTAGACATAATTTATTAACATTCCATTATTATTAACAATTATTAAATAAATTATAAAATATTTTAATAAATATTTTATATACACCATTCTTGAAAATCATTCATAAACAGTGATCAATTTAACTTGGAAAGATAAAACCACAATGTACACATAAAATAAGTTTTTAGGAAAAACTATTATTTTAGCTAAAAATTATTAAATTATAATTTCAAATCAATTATTGTAACACACCGACCCCAGTAACCCAGTGTTGGTGCATTATTACATATCATTGGCATGATTACAAGTAATCAAGTCCTGAAAGACCGATTAGTTTAGCAGTCTCTGAAAATAGGCTACAAACATGAATGTTGCATTACACATTAGAAAATAAGACACAATAGAAACGATTCTTTGAGAATGCCATTAATCCCCTATCATAACCCTAATTATCAATCATAATATATTTCTTGGAATCCTGGGAAAATAAAACATAAGAAAGGGGTGATCTCAGATACTCAGCAAGGATAAAAAAATAGTGGAAACATTCTTAAATAGGCATAAACATTTAAGGTAACATATAAAACTAAAACAAAATTCTTTTAAACATAGACATCAAAATAATATGGTAATGATAAATCAAATAATTCCATTTACTTATTCACATGGATATTCTACTAGTCTAATAATCACATGCAATATCCATAGCTAATTTTATAATGATGGAATGCATAATTCCAGACTTCATAACCACATTGTCGAGGCTTTGCACCAAGACTACAAATAAGTTTTTATCATGGCCTTGTGCCAAGACAATAGTTTGTGTCATGAGACCTATCGATGCATCAAAGAGCTATAGCGGGCTCCAACCTTAACTTACTAAGTCCAATGCGTTCCTCATACGAAAAGAATTAAACACGACATAATCATTCATTTTAAAACAAGCATTCGAAATGTAAATACTTTATCCATAAATAATGAATAGTATAAACAAAACACATCTACAATCAAATATATCCAAAAAACATTCAATACAATATGGATGATTTTTACTATAATAAATCAACCTCATTCAAGAATAATACCCATTAACGGATGTTGACATAGTATAAAATGATTAGCAAAACACTTTGAGAGAAATATCCCTTTTTCATGAAATCATTTTAAAATACGCACAACTTATAAAGGAAGTCAATTAGAAGATATTTTTGAATAAATGTGTCTCATACCACATTGAAACTTGTGAAAGGAATTAACATTAAACAAATTCATGTCCATATAAATAAATATTTAAAATAATTTTGAAAACATGGACATTAATGAGAAAGGTTTAGAAGAACAAATCATTAAAACATTTAAAATGATGTTTTTGTTAAAGGGGCCCTTCAAAAAACATTTTCAAAACACTATTATGAAACATGGACATGAATAATAATTATGTCCCGTAAAAACTTACGTAAAATCCACCTCATATAATAAAGAGATTGTAGAATTAACCCTTACCTTGAACATTCCTTTGGTCGAGAGTACATTTAACCTCATATATAATGACCATAGTATGTTATTAAATTACACCATAACCATATTCATATTTATTATATCATACATGATTTATTTTTGACTTTATACTGCCCATTTAATAATGATTTCCATATTAAAATAACAATTTGGGTAATAATTTCTTTCTTTATCGTACATGTTTTAACATGTTATTACAGATCGTATCATTTAGATCATGATTTAAAAAATCTAGAATATAAACTTTTCTTTATATTAGATAGATATAAGAAATGGATGGAAGTGTTTATGGAGAGGGTAGACCGTATGCATGCGTAAATGTTGTTTCCGTTTTCATATCGTATTTAACAGAAGTAAGTTAATAAGACATATGTTAGTATATATATATATCTAGTAGCATTATTATTTCAAATATTAAATACTTATTAATAATATATATTTTTATAATTATCATTGAATAGTGAACATGGGAATGAATCTCATCGCGTCGGGGAGACTATAATCCGTACGTACGCACGAGCGACAATATCATTATATTGATGGTGAAATCATATAAAATTGGATGGTATGTAATATATAAATAATAATTGACATGTTATATTTATTATTTATAACCATTTTACTCATTATTATACCCATCCAAATAATGAAGTGTTTGAATAACAAACTACACCACGACGTGGAGATGGTAATCCGTATGTACCCACGTATGGTGGCTTTTTCATTTATAGGATGGATTGAATAAAGAGTATGGTTGTTCCATATTTATAATAAAATCCTAGTATGTAATACGTACTATAGATATTATCTTAGTTTGGAATCAAAAAAGAAAGAGGAAGTTGAAGGAGGAAAGAAGTTGAAAGAGGGTGGTGAAATTATTACCTCTTCTTCGGGTGTTCCTTTTGAGTTGATCAAAAGAGATCTATAGATTGGCTTTGTGATCAGTGTAAGGAATCTAGGTTGAAGTGAGGGAATTTTGGAGGATATCATGTCAGGTTTTGGACGAGCCAAAAGGCTTTGGAGGTGTAAACATTAGATAAGGGGAAGTTCCCTTTTATAAGAGAGGTGAGAGTCACTTTAGGAAATGCTTGAAATATTATTTTATAATAAAATAAGTTTCGGTTTCTAATGGCTCTGAAATGGATTATTTAGATTCTAAAGTGGTTATGGGTCGAAAACCTCTAAAGAAATAGGTTTTAGACAGGTTTATATCACCATATTATCCGTATCTTTTTGATTTAATTCTTCGTTAAATAGTTTGGCATTTTACCATGTCTCTTTGTATTTTTATATTATATGGTTAATATACATACAATAACACGACTAGGGAATCCCATGTGGTTCATAATTAATATATATAAACTTATCTATGTCATTTGGCCGATCCTTAGATTTTTATGAATATTATACCAATTAATAACATAGTTATTGTTTTAAAAACCCAATTATGTCAAATTTGACACTATTTATTATTTGGTTTTTTCAAAAGCCATATAAACATTATCAATTCTAATAAAATTTATTTATCCACCCGTAACATGTCATATTACCCTATAAAATTGTTTTAATTCATCATATGACTTAATTTACAATTATTTAAATATTTATAATATCAATTAATTTATTATTTAATTAATAAAGCAATTATTGCATCAACATTGTGTCATAAATAAATTAAATAAATTAATGTCTAAAATATATAAATAAAATACCATAATGTAACAAATTTTATTATCTTTTAATGAATATTTATAGTCTAATTTATATCATGTTTAAGACAATATTAAAAATGTATTAGTTATTTAACTTTGAATTTAACGCTTTGAACATTTCTTTAAATAAAATAATAATAAATGTCCTAATCTATTCCAAGTGGATAAAAGAGGATAATATTTTATTCCTAATGTTTATTTGGTCAAATTATACTTATCCAACAGAATTAAGAAATGTGTTGGTGTAATTATGGTATCATTTTTACCCTTAATTACCCAATTTACATTTAACCATGGAAAATAAGTCATTAGTTACTATTAATAAAAAATTATTTTCATCTTATTGAATCATATTATACTTACTGATGTCAATAGTGTCTCTAAGATTTTTTAAATTAAACTCATAGAAGTGGTAAAATTACTTTTATGAAAATTTGCTAATGTGCCTAGAAGGAGGGTAAAAGAGGTTAAAAAGTTCACTAAAATTTTATACATCTAATTTTATAATAAAATGAATCCAATGAATTAAATTGAACATATATAAGTATTATAAATATATTTTTACTTAAAATAAATTTAAATAAAATAAATAATTATTTAAATAAAAGGTCAGTTATAAATAATAATATAGTGTTTTTCACTATTCATAAAAAATTGAATGTTTTCAGAAAAATACCAAAAAATCACCGTAATCTAATCATGATATTATGAATTAAAAACTGAATTCTATTTTTCCAAATTCCAAACATATAATTATAATATATTAATTTAAAATTAATTCATGTTGTCAAAACCAAAAAGTGGGATTGTAAAAAGTAAAAACTATAAACAGATTGACATGTGTTCATGTCAAATTTAAATGTGAAATTACTTATAATGACGTAAATTGTATTAAATGAAAAAAAAATATACTCCAATTATACTTCAAAACCATTCAAATTCATAATTTAACAATATAAAGTATTTTGATTAAATTGTTTTTCAATTATAACATAGTAGTTATTACATTTCGTCAAAATATGAAAGTTATTAGAAAAGGACCAAAAAATTTATGCAAACAAAATTTTTATGTCCCCATTCTTAATAAGAATTAAATTTCATTAAATTGTATATATAAATGATTTAAATATTGGTTTTAAAAAAGTATTTCTCTTAAAATGTGGTAAAATTTCATTTTTTGAAAAATAAATCTTTTATCTCAAAAAATGAATTCGTTCTTATATTATATATAAGAAACACAAAAAATGGATGTTAAAATTATATACGAAATATAATATTACAAATGCAGTTAATACTATTCTTAACCACTTTTTAAAGGGCTAGTTTGTTATGTTGTGGTGCACTCGAACTTGGTGTTGCGTGTAACGCAACCTATTGAATTACATTAATGAGATAGTGTACTATGAAGTATTGGTATGTTACATTCTCCCCACCTTAAATAAATTTCATCCTAGCAATTCTAATTTTTTCTTCGAAAAAATAGTTAATATTTGAAAAATAAATTTTTGGAAAACCGACATAGGAAATTAGGTTAATAAAATTTAGTCCTAATAAGAGGGAAAGGGAATGAAAAAGTCCCCACAAAATTATGATCTCTATTTAGAGGACATTGGTGAAAATTAGAGACACATAATTAAAGGAAAAACTTAAATATTTATAGGGAGTGATTGAGGTCATCAATCACAAACAAGTGTAAATTTCTGGGCCTCAAAGCCATCAATCTATGCTAATTTGAAATATCACGGGTTTAAATAAAAACCTAAGGTATTAGGATAACACATTTTGGGTTTCGAGATCTCTTCCCTAAAGTTTAATAATTAATATATTCATAGTATAAGAGGAAAAATATATACTTGAAAAGTATAGTATCATCCTTCAACTAATTCCTACCACAAACTCATCTTTCACTCCAAAAGATAATAGAATTAAAAAAATATTCTATTTATCCTAATTGAATAGGAATTCAGAAATAATGAATTTATAATTCATTTGACAGAGCATTTAATAAAACTAAATTATACAAACTAGGACATCATGTATTCCAGTGATAGGTGATCCACCATTGTCACCCCTCGGTTGCGGGTTCAAGTCTCGCAGCTTTGTCGGGCGCAACTTGTTGTTGCCAGACCTCTGAGTTTTCCTTTTTATAAAAATCAAAAAAAAATTCTTAAAAAAATATTTAACATTAATAATAGTATCCAATGTAAGAATTAATCAATTCCAGCCATTATTCTTATCCAAAAATATTTCTGTCCAAACTCATTTCCCAAAATTTATAAGGAAGGTAATCACAATGAAGATCAGTTTTTCCATGTAATAACATGTGAATTCCTTCATCATGCATTCATTTAAAACACTAAAACACCCAAAATTACCATAAAACCTTATTGATTACATTAATTCTCCATTATTCTTTATAGAATAATGGATATACTCCTTCTATCCAAAAATGTTGCAAACTCCAACAATGATAGAATATATAAATCATTGATCACTTTCAAGGTATTAAAGAATATGAAATATAATTTATCCAAATAAATAATATATTATTCTAAAATCACTACCTTAGTATTAGAACCATATTATGGTTTATCATTCTCTCAACCAAATATGTTTCTAAAATATTAACCTGCTATTGGGTCACTTTTCATGGTTCCAGACAATTTCAAGTCCTTAATGAAATAGTACTGCAGTACAATCCTTATATACTCTATAATTATTATAACATGCACATCATTAATACAATACTGAGATGACACAATTATTTAATAACATCATAAGAACTCCAATCATTCCTCTTCATATTTGATAGTATCATAACAAGATTATTATCAAATAGCATCATTTGGGGTGTACTTTGATGATTTGGGCATTGATTCGTGTAGTGCCCCAACTCCATGCAGAAAAAGTATTGTAAATTAGAAGTATTTTTCGTACCCTTGAAATCACGTACTTGGTGTCCTTTTTCTCCACACTTATAACAAACTACCATTCCCTTCAGGTATTTTTAAGGTGATTCTTTCCATAGTTATCACAAATGAAAAAATCCTTCTTTACCCTGTTCCATTTATCTATCTTTCTCTCTTCTATCATTTTCTTCTGTTTCTTCCCATCAAATCCATAGGACTCAGATAATTCTTTACTTATCTTATTAACACAAGATTTTATTTCATCATATGATGTGAATATGAAAGAGACTATTTCCCTTTAAATGATTGTTTAATCCCGGAAATATTTGATCCTTCTTAATATTTGGAACTTTTTTATTTCTATCGTTCTCATTCCTTCTACATGGAACCATTTCTAAAAAATGGCATACACTAGGTTAGTTTATGAATCAAAATTCATAATTCAAAAGTTGTAAAATACCAAATGTAATTTGAAAAGATTATGCATATAATCTATAATCATAAAATGTTTTCTTTGAGGAAGTATTTATTCTTAAATCCATCATAACGGCTTGTAATGAAAATTTGAATTATCCTAAGCATATCCACTGTGAGTGTCATAACCAAGAGTGCAGCAAGGCCCATTGTTGAGTACCAGGATACCCCTGGTCAAACCTGGAACTACTTGTAAATGTTTTCACTCCAAGGTACATCTGTACTAGAGCCACATCTACCTTCTCATATCCTGACATGGATGTATTACTTGAAAATTTACAAAATATCTACAATACCAAAATTCTATGAAGTTATTCTATACAAATCCCCGAAGTCTATATTAGGGTAATGTTCTCTAATAAGGGTTTTTCAAAATCTTGTTTACAATGATATTTCTAAACATTATCTTCTACCAACTATAATTCCCCGACCCCAGTTACCCATTTTTCGTAATTTAATACATATCATTTTCATTATTACAAGGAATCAAGTCCTGAAAGACTAAACAGTTTAGAAATCATCAAAAATAGATTACATACATTAATGTAACATTACACATTAGAAAATAAAACACAACATAAATGATCCTTTGAGAATACCATTAAACCCTATGTTACCACTACTTACAAATCATAATACGCTTCTTGGAATCCTGGGAAAATAAAACATAAGAAAGGGCTGAGCTCAGATGCTCAATAAAGATAAAAATATAGCAGAAACATTCATAATTAAGCATAAAAATTTAAGGCAATGTATAAAACTAAAAAAATCCTTTTAAACATACACTTTAGAATAATATGGAAGAGATAAATCAAATAGTGACATTCACTTATTCACATGGATAATCTACATGTTAAATAATCACATGCAATATCCATACCCAATTTCATAATGATGGAATACATAATGCCCGACATCATAACCACATAGTCAAGGCCTTGTGCCAAGTCTAAAAATAATATTTTAGTTGAGTACCTATGGCAAAACACTATTTTTTCTCATGAGACCTACCGATGCATCGAGGATCTATAGCGGGCTCCACCCATCACATACTAAGTCCAATGCATTCCTCATATGAAAAGATTTAAACATAACATAAACATTCATATAAAAACTAACATACAAAATTCCAATACATTATACCTAAAAATGAATGGTATAAAAATAACACAGCAATAGTCAAACATAGATGAAACCCATCAATATAATATAGAAGACATTTATCATAATAAATGAACCTCGATCAAGAAAAATACCCAGTAAAGGATGTTGACATAGTTGAAAATGACCAGTAAAACTCTTTAGAGAGAAATATCCATTTTTCATTAAATCATATTAATTGTCACACAATTTATAAAAGAAGTAATTTAAAAGATGTTTTTGAATCAAAGTGTCCCATAGAACCTTGATACTTTTGAAAGGAATTAACATTTTAAACTTTCATGTCCCTATAAATAAATCCTTAAAATCAATTTCAAAACATGGACATTAACGAGAAAGGTTTAGAAGAATAAGTATTTAAAATATTTAATATGAAATTTTAGTAAAAGATCACCTTAAAAATATTCCTTTTGAAAATTATTTTATGACACATGGACATGGATAATAAATATCTCTCAGTAAAAACTTACATAAAAATAACCCCGGATAATAAAGAGATTGTGGAATTAACACTTTCCTTTAACTTTCCTTTAGTCGAGGGTACAATTAACCTCATATATAATGACAAAAGTATGTTATTAAATTATACCAGAACCATATTCATATTTATTATATCATACATGATTGATTTATGACCTTATACTACACATTTAATAATGATTTCTATGTTAAATTATCATTTTTGGTAATAATTGCTTTCGTTATCATGCGTGATTTATCTTATTATTCTGGATCATATCATTTAGATCATGATTTAAATACATCCAGAATATAATCCTTGATTTATATATCATATATATTTTGAATATAAATATTTATAATATATAGATATATGAAATGGAAGGCGATGTTTACGAAGAGGGTAGACCGTACGTACGCATAAATGTTAATTCTGTTTTAATATCGTATTGAATAGAAGTAAGTGAATAAGATACATGTAAGTAAATATATATATATATATATATATATCTTCCATATCATTATTATTTCATATATTACATACTTATTAATAAAATATGTTTTTATAATCATCGTTGAAAGTTCAACGTGGGAATGAATCTTGTCGCGTCATGGAGACAGTAATCCGTACGTATGCACGAGAGACAATATCATTATATTGATGGTGTAATATAATGTAATTGGATGGTATATAATATATAAAGAATCGTTAACATGTTATATTTATTATTTAAATCAGTTATACTCATTATTATTCACATCCAAATAATGATGTCTTTGAATAACAAACTACACCACCACGTGGAGATGGTAAGTTGTACGTACACACATATGGTGACTTTATCATTTATAGGATGTATTGAATAAAGAGTATTTTTGTACTAAATTTACAATAACATCGAAGTATGTAGGAGTTCATAGAGTTATTATCATGGTATGGAAACCACGATGAAAGAGGAAGTGGAAGAAGATACGAACTTGGAAGAGGGTGGTGAAATTATTATATTTTCTTCAGGTTTTTCCTTTTTAGTTGACCAAAATGGCTCCAAAGGTTGGCTTTATGATCAATTTAAGGCTGATAGGTTGACTTGAGGGAATTTGGGAGGATATTTGGGAAGTGTTTTCCCGGTCCAAAAGGCATTGGAGGTGTGAAATTAAGATAAGGGGAAGTGCCTTTTTATAAGAGAGTTGAGGATCACTTTAGGAAATGTTTAAAATATTATTTTAAAATAAAATCATTTTCAGTTTTTATTGGCTCAAAAATGAGTTATGTCGAGACTAAGGAGGGTATGGGTTGATAATATCTCAACTAATAGGTTTTAGGTAGGTTTAGGTCACTATATTAACCTTATCTTTTAGATTTAACTCTTATTTAAGTAGTTGAAATTTACCATGTCTCTTTGTATTTTTATATTATATGGTTAATAAACATACAATAAAAATCCAAGTGAACCCCATGTGGTTAATTATTAATATATTTAATATTATCTATGTCCTTTTTCCAAAACTTAGATTTTTAATAATATTATATCGATTAATTATATAGTATTTGATTTAAATACTAAATTATGTCAATTTTGACAGTATTTAGTATTTGATTTTTTAAGCCATAAAAACATTATCACTTCAAATAAAATTTATTTAACAAACCATCAAATTTCATATTAACATATAAAATTAGTTTAATTTCTCATAAGTGTTTATTAACATTTATTTGGATATTTATAATATCAACTATTTTAATATTTCATTATTATGGTAATTGCTTCATCATCATTTTGTCATAAATAAATTAAATTATTTAATTTCTAAAAATTATAAATGAATTAAAATTTTATAGGAAATATTTTTATATTTTAATGACTATTTATAATATAATTTATATTGTGTGTTACAAAATGTTAAAAATGGTTTATTTATTAAACATTGAATTTAGCTCTTTTAACACTTCTTTAAATAAAATAATAATAAATGTCCTAATACTATCCATAACGGACCAGAGGGGATCATAATTTATTTCGATGGGTTTTTTGGTCGAATTATACTTATCTAATAGAATTAGATCACGTGTTAGGGTAATTATGATACCATTTTCCCTTTATTACCCTATATACTTTTAACCGTGGTAAATTAAAGTCAAAAGTTACTATTCAACAAATTTTATTTTAATATTATTGAATCAAATTTTACTTAATGATGTCTACCATGTCTCTCATATTCTTTAAATTAAACTCTCAAAATCTGTAAAAGTATATTTTATGAATATTTTCTAACATTCCTTGAAGCTGGGTAAAAGAGGATAAAAAGTTTGATAAAATTTTATACATATAATTTATTTATAAAATGACACCAATGAATTAAATTTAACATATACATGTCTTATAAATCTATATTGACTGAAAAATGAAATTTAAATAAAATAAAAAATTATTTAAATAAAAAATCTGTTTTAAATAATAAAGTTGTGGTTTTTACTATTCATCATAAATTGAATGTTTTCCAAAAATACCAAATATTCACCCTAATCTAATTTTGATATTTTGAATTCAAAAATTAGGTTTATTTTAGAAAATTAAAAACCTATAAGTTTCATTTTATAATTTAAAATAAATTCCTGCGGTTAAAACAAAAAGTGGGTTTTTAAAAAGTTAAAACTATCAAAGGATTGAAATGTGTTTATGTCAACATTAAATGTGAAATTACTTATATCCACTTACATTGTATTGAATGGTAAAAATTTAATCTAATTATACTTAAAAAAAATTCAAATTTATAATTTAACACTATAAATTATTTCAATTAAAAAAGTTGTTTTCAATTAAAACATAGTATTTTTCATTATACATCAAAATATAAAAGTTATCAGAAAAGTACTAAAAATTTATCCAAACTAAAAATATATGTTCCTCTTCTAAATAAGAATTATATTTCATTATATTGAATATATAAAAGTGTCAATTATTGGTTTTATCAAATGATCACCATTAAAAGGCACTAAAATAGCAATTTTTTAAAATACTTCTTTTATCAAAAAAATGAATTTGTTCTTATATTATATCTAAGAAACACATCATATGGATGTTAAAATTTTATATATTATATAATATTTAAAATAAAGTTAATAAAATTCATATTCAGTTTTTGAATGGCTAGTTCGGTAAGTTGTGGTGCCCTCAAACTAGGTGTTGCGTGTAGCACAATCTATTGAATTACTTTAATGAGATAACGTACTGTGAAATCCTGGGGTGTTTCATTTACATCTAATGAAATCCTTTTATTAATTTTTAAAAAATACATTTTAATAATTTTAATGCGGAAAACCATGGTCCAAAAAAATATCAAATTCCAATTAGTTTGAAATTGTTCATTAGGTCCAAGAATATTTCTTAAATGTATTTGAAATTGTTTTCAACAATCGTTTTTCATATAAATACCATAAAATTTGATTCATTATAATATTTTTAGGAATTATTCAAATAATATTTTGGTTTCTTACATCAAGATATAACGAAAACATTTAATTATTAATGATAACTATATTATAAAATATCGAGGTGTTATAGTGTTTCTTGAACATAGTCTGAATTGAGAATGGTTTATCATATGAAATCACCACTTTTGTAGATAAATTCATTCTTAAAGTAATATATCATTCCAATTTTAATAATCTTACATGATTAATTTTTATTTATAACTATGATTTGATTTTTACTGATTGAGTATGAATTAATCAGATATATTTTACTACTATGATTTTATAATCCTGTGGTTGGTGGTCTATAACCTATCCATAAATTCAATACTATATGATATGTGGTTAGATTGTCTTATGTTCTTGACATACGAATGATATAGAAATGGATTTATCATTTTATTCAATGCTTGATGTATTATTTAGGATAAGGGTGATCTATTGGTAATTGAATTTTCAAAACCATGTTTACCAAGTGATGCATTCATGAACAAATTTTTTTGAGATGTATTGGTGTCCACCTATTGGGGTGCCTCTGGTTTGTGAGGATAACATGATGTATGAGTAGATAAATGTTGTATTGATAATATGTTTTGTGATTGAATGACCAACTTTATGGTTTACATTTGTTATTTTGTTTTGGGCATGTGGACAACCACTTGGGACCTTGAACACAGATTAATGGTAGTTAATAAAAATATGGCTTGTTGTTAAATTTATAAAAGTATCATATATCTAATTCTTATTTGAATTGATTTTGTGATATGTTGTTGTGGTTGTTGTAAGGGGTTGGGAGATCCTTACAACATGTTCTTGATATGTAAATTGATAATAGGTTGAGTGATTATTCCAACCATGGATGTTTCAAACAGTATGAGATACTTAGGTGAACCGGGTTGGGAGGACATTCCATCCATATTGGTAGATTAGATGGAATGGTAGGTGGGAATTCATTAAAAACAGAATTATACACTACATGTTAGAACATGTTATGTGGAATGGTTTGGGCGATCATGAAAATTGGGGTAATACATGATGAAATGGAAAAAACAGTGAAAGAGGTTGGTTGATCATGACAACCATGGGAATATGAGATGTGATTATAGGGATATTTGGGATATGATGGATACTGTTCAAAACAATGAGGGGAAGTGTTATGAGATGAATATTAGTGAGAATAAGGGAAAAGGTGGGTGTCATGCCAAATATCGCTTGACATAATATTGGGTAGATTTTCCTGCTAACCAAGTGGAATATTTGTTTAGAATGCAATGGATTTGTTTTTAATTTTGTTAAACTTGATTCTTGAGATGGTTATATGGTTAGGAACTTTTCTAACACTAGTTTGGGTTATGTGATATGTTATGATTTGATACTAACACTAGACAGAGCAGGTATTGTTAGTCTCGAGTGTCACCATATAACCTAACTATCGATGGAGTTTCATGTTTTATTCTTTTAATTTATATATCATGTCATGTTATTATGAATAATTACTTTTAGGAACACATTTTATGGCAGCCTACTGAGTTTTACTCACACACTATATGAGTTTTTAGTACCTATGTATACATCATGATTTTAGGTGTTGCTAAGGGAAAGGAACAAATACATGATGACTGTGTTGAGAAGTTTAGTAATTTTTAGGAGATGGTACTAGGTCATAACTCAAAACTAGTTATGTGGTTATATCATTTTTTTGTTTATTTTGGGACTTATTGATTATGAATAATACACAAGAGGACCTATATATGTTTTTTTAATAATATTAACTGATCCAGATTTTATATTATTATTGAATGGTTTTTATTTATAGTTCAATTTAAAAAACCCTATAATGATTGACATTATACTATTCATATTTTGACGGTCATTGTAAATTTTCTTTCACTACTTTTTATGGTTATTTTACCAAATATAATAATCACCCAATGATTTCCATTAATCCATTGACACAATTTGGTACCCTATGGAGTATGGGGAGGTTCCCGATAGGTAAGAGGTACTCTGGTTTAGTCACAAAAAACGTTAACGAAGACGAGGGAAGTACACTTCAACCTCCTAAAAACTCTTGGGATCTTTTTGAGATAAAAATGCAGTTTGTTATATAGTGTCACAACCCATCCCTCAGGGCCCATTTTGTGAATACCCCAAGCCCACATTCTATAGGTCGTAGGTTGGAGACTTGCACCAGAAAGGCTTATCCCTAAAATGTGAAGGAATATCCTCAAAACATGTACATACAGAGACAGGGAACACTACACACAAGTAAAATATAACATAATAAGAAAGGTATAACCACAACTATGAACCAAAATTGACTGTAAAAGTATGTATTGAATGTAATGGGGCATGTATACAAGCCCAACTGGATATAAGGTATCACAAAATGTGAAAAAATATCCTCAGATCATCCACCAAAGATCAAACTTGAAGGGTAGGTACTACTCATATCTGCAGCTCTCCACAACAACCACTCACCTCCGTATGCCATCTAGTCTTATCTCCCTAACCTTAGTCAAAGTAGTCCATCATCCGCATAAGACACAACAAGGTGCGGGCAAAGCCCGTTTAGGGGTGAGTATAACAATACCCAGTTGGGATCTCGACACTCCCGAAGGTCCCCCAGAATTTCACAAATTAAAAATCACTATGAATGATCCAAATAAAAACTCCCAAGTTAAGAATCATCTCAAACCAGTTCTATAATATAAATAATAGAAATAATAATGATTAGTCATGAAGCTAATTCATATTATTCCATTTAGAAGTTCCACTACTGAACCACAAAGAAGTCAACATGTCACCAATCTACACAGTGTTTTAATTCACTGATCCAAATAGATTCATAAGTCATCAATCCATAGAGGGTCGGAAGTCACTGATTGTCACGCCCGGACTTTTTTTGAGGTATGCGTTTAATTTTAAATTTTTATTTCATGAGTTTATTTTGTCAGTTTGATTTTATTGCTTTGATAAGTGTGGGCTGAGTCGTTGGGGAATAATTGCGGAGGTGCTGATAAGCGCGCGTTTACTTCACGTCGCTCGACACGTAGTGCCGATGCTCGGACGATGAATACTGGATGGAACTTTCATGGTTTTGGTTATTATTATGACATGGTTATTTTATTATTGTCAATGTTATATTATTATTATCATTGTTATTATTATGATAGTATTATTGATAATATATTATTAAGTCATTATCATTACTATTATAATATTAGTATCATTATTTTATTATGATTAATATAATAATATTATTATTAACTTTATAATTGTTTTGATAATGTTATTATTATTGATAATATATATATATTGTATTATCATTATTACTAATACTATATTATCATTATTATTATTATTTATTTATTTTATATATAACTTTTATAATGTAATTGTTATTATTGTTTTTTTAAAACTTTTATTGATTATTATAATTATTGTTATTACTTTTAATTTTATTATGAATTTTGTAATTTGTTATTATTACTTTTCTTTATTTTATTTATTATTTTATTTCTTTTTTTCTCTCTCTCCCGTAACCGAATCTGTTACACCGTTTTAGGATTTCTTTTTTTTTCTTTTCTCCCGTTTTCCTCTCCCCCGTTTCTTTTCTTTTTCTTTCTTCTCCTTCCCCCGCTGCTGCATCCTCTCGCACCGGCCCTCCTTCCATCGCCCTGCCCGAGCTGTCGTTCTCTCCTTCCGCGGCGCACCCTCCCTCCACTCAATCAGGCCGCACCTCCTCCACCAGCAGTCGAAACCGCTGCCTCCTGCGTCGGACCAGCAGCCGCACCCTCCTTTCGCCGGATCTTCGAAGCCGCATCGGACCCTGCTACTCACGGCCACTCTCCTGCTCACCGGCGCGCCACCCCTCCGCTCAGCCGTTCTCCTTCTCCTCTGCACTGCACCACTCCGGCACCTCCCGCGGACCTGCATCCGCCACGCCTCGGGCCGACCTGCTGCTCCCTTGCACCCCCAGCCGGCGCAACCACCCTCCCGGCCATCTTCCTTCTTATCTTCTTCTTCTATTCTTCTTCCCTTCTTCCTCTTCTTTCTTTTCTCCTTCTTCTCCTCTTCTTCTTCTTCTTATTCCTCCGCCTCCACCTCAGCCGACCTGCTACTCCCCTTGCACCCCAGCCGGCGCAACCCCCTGCCTCATCTCCTTCTCTCCTTCCTCTATCTCTCTTCTTCTCTTCTTCTTCTTCTCCTCTTCTCCTTCCTCTCCTCTTCTTCCTCTCCTCTTCCTCTCCTCTCCTTCTTCTTCCTTTCTTTTTCTTCCTCTTCTCCTCTGTTCCAGCGCGCCTGTTCGGCCTCCTCCGCACATGTCCGTTTTTCTTTTTCTTTTTTTTTAGTTATTTTATTTTATTATTTTAAGTTATCTAATTAGGTATTATGTTTTCTTTTGTTATTTTTATTAATATGTTATTTATTATATCATTACTATAAATATTAATATGTTATTATTGTAATTATGTAAATAATAATAATAATAATAATATTATTATTATTATTATTGTTGTTATTATTATTATATTATTATTATTATTATTATTATTGTTATTATTATTATTTATAATAATTATTATTAATATGATATTACTATTATTAATATTAATTTAATTGTTATTATTATTATGTATAATTATTATTATTACTATTATTATATTATTATTATTATTCTATTATATTATTACTAAGTTTATTAACGATTTTCTGTTTTTGGGCCCCTTGACGGCTTCCTACAGTGACCGTTGTTCGTCGGGAATTCGGTGCCGCGTCGTTTCACGCACCCGTTTGAGGTAGGTGGTTCCGCACTCAAGTATGGGTTTATAATCCTTTGCTTGCACTCCTAGTTAATCAAAATGTTTTATCCCCTGTTTACATACTATGATCTTTTTCCCCTCATTAAAAAAATGTCATGTGTTTATTACTTGGACTTAGTTAAAACTTTGAATGTCTTTCTTTCTCTTTTTTTTTAAAATAGTTATCAGCAAGTTTTAAAAGTACTGTTTTGGTTTACCTGATTGAAGAAAAGAAAAAGGATGTTGTTTTATTTTTCAAACTGTGCTACTGGTTTTATTTAGCGTACTTGCAATACATACTATGTTTCGAAATGCTATGGTGTGCGTGTGGTATTTTCAAAAGAAAGAATATCTGTGTGCGGGTGATATGGCAGTTGTTTTTCTGAATTGGGTGAGCACAAGGAGGGAAGCCTGGGTATTAGGTGGGTGGACTAGGACTAGTGAGCTGGTAGTCCGGAGATGACTCGACCCGGTTTCACTGGCAGGTTTGACGATTGCAACACTAACTAAACATATGATATCTGAGGGTCGTGGCCTTCTAAGCCACGTGTTCTGAGGGTCGTGGCCTTCTAAGCCACGTTTTCTGAGGGTCATGGCCATCTAAGCCACGTTTCACTGAGACACGATGTCCTAGGGTCCCACTGTTACTAGTATCCTTAGGGCATTCCCATCCTCTGGTGCTACTGATACTTGTGCGCACACTGATCCGCGATATTTATACCATTTGAATTTCACTATGGTATGTGACTTGAATCGTTTTTTCTTTGAAAGCATATTGTGAAAATATTTTATTTATTTTTGCACCTTTTACTTTATACAGCATTGCAAATGGATTTTCTCTTTATACTTGTGCGTGGAATCTTGCTTGGTGATATCCTGCTGGGCGATTGCTCACCCCCTACTTACACCTTTGGGTGTAAGTAGATCTGTTTACTTCTGATACAGGTAAGGGGCCGGCTTTTGGAGGTAGTGGTTCAGGTTGTTAGCTGGACTGACTACGCGACATTTTGGAGGTGACTTGGAGGCAGTGTTCTCACATTAAGCTGCAGCCCCTAGGTTGGTTGTAGTCACCTTTTTTTTGTCTTGTGTGAGTTTTGACTAATTTTTCTAAAAACCTGTATTGGTTAAATGGTTGTTGACTGTCACTTCTACTTTTACTTGGTTTACTTTGGTTGGCTGCTTTACATTTATTCACTCGGGTAAATCTTTCCCAAGGTTTACATTGATACCCGGGCACTTGTGCCAGCCCGTGGGGATCGGGAACGCCCTTCGGGCCTTGCCGCGGTCCGGGTCGGGCGCCGGTTCGGATGGCGACCCAATTCGGTTCGTGACAAAATGGTATCAGAGGGAGGTTGGTTGTTGGGGGTTATGTTATTTGGGATGAGTTGGGTTATACATGAGTTGGGTCTGTCGGGGCTCAGAATTCATGTTGCGAGTAGAGTGCCTGGCCAGCACGCCTCGTGACAGATACTGAGTCACCATGGGATGTCAGGGTGCTTGTTTCACTTTCTTTCTGGGTGGGACGTGCAGGCTGCAGACTGTGCGTGGACACCAGATAAGGAAAGTAAAGCTTTTATATGGATTTGTTTCTGCATGATTGGTTTATTGATGAATAATTATCGTTTTGGAAAAAAAATTATTCCCTTTTTATTGATGGTTTCCTTTCTTGATTGCTGCTCCTTTTCAGTAAGATGCCTCCCCGGAGAGTTCCCATGCATCCACGGGAGGAAGCCGGAGAGATTTCTCCCGCGCCGCTTGATCAGAGATTTGTTGAGGCGATGGTCCGAGCCGTTCAGGCTTTAGGACAAGGGGCGACTCCTGCCCCCGCCCCTGTTCCAGCTAGAGGGGAAGATTTTGGCTCCAGAAAGGATAGAGCTCAGGAGTTTCTGAGGAGCAAAACACCTTCTTTCCGAGGTGGTTCAGAACCTCAGGAGGCAGAGGATTGGCTCGAGAAGATAGAACGCGTGTTCGATTTCCTTGACACGCCTGAGGAAGTCAGGGTGAAGTGCGCCTCGTTCCAGCTGGAGGGTTCCAGTCGCAAATGGTGGGAATCAGTGGTCCAGGCTGGGAAGCATGAGCACATGAGCTGGAAGGATTTCAAGGGTCTCTTCAACGAGCAGTATTGTCCAGAGTTTATAGCCTATGCTAGATCTCGGGAGTTCATGGAGCTATCGCAGGGGAATCAGACGGTGATGGAGTATGCGAATCGCTTTGCTGAACTGGTACGGTACGCACCTGAGATAGTTTCGAGCGAATTCTTGAAGGCTCGGAAGGTTGAGAAGGGCCTTCGACCAGAAATTCACTCCCAGGTATTCTTGTTCAAGCTGAAGACTTATGCTGAGGTGGTCGATCGTGCTTGTATGGCCGAGATTGACCAGAAGGGAAAGTCGGGGTTTTCTGGATCAGTGTCAGGGCTTGGCAGTAGCTGTTCATCTGAGAAGAAAAGGAAGCGTGATGAGCAGTGGAAGAAGGGTGATGGCAGCTCAGGTCATCCTCCCAGGTAGTTTTCATCTGGGACTTCTGGTGCAGGGTCTGTTGTATGCCATCAGTGCGGAAGGGCAGGGCACATCCGACCTGTTTGTCCATACCCTCCCAGGCCATGCCATGGATGTGGAGTGGTGGGACATCTACAGCGCTTCTGCAGGACTGCACGCCCTTATCAGAGTGGGGCTGGATCAGTGGCTTCTAGAGGGGTATTAGTTCAGTCAGAGCCGACCAGGATGACAGGATCTCGGTTTGGTGGGCGTGGTGGTAGGACCAGATCGTCTTCAGGGCAGAGCCATATCAGGGCAGAGCCTCAGGCGAGCGGTCGCTCTCAGGCAGGGACCAGGCAACTGCATGCTGTGGATCAGGCACCAGCGGGATCTGATGTAGGGCCTTCGACGGTTCGAGGTACTATTCTGGTTGCATCTTCTATAGCTGCAGTTTTATTTGATACTGGTGCTTCATTTTCTTTTATATCTGCTCGTTTTGTGAATCTGATGAACCTACCATCCGAGCTTTTATCGTGTGCTATGGAGTTGGTAACGCCGTTGGGGAAAAAGAGGGAGCAAGGCCTCAAGTGCCGATCGTGCGCACTCTCTGTGTCGGGTGTCGAGATGGAATGGGATTTCTTGGTCCTTGACATGGAACTATTTGATGTGATCCTCGGTATGGACTGGCTGGTGCGCTTCCAGGCGCACATTGATTGCTATCGACGCCGAGTCAGCTTTACAGCACCAGATGGGACTCCTCAGCTTTTTCACGGAGAATGGGATCCTCGGTCGGGACGTGCAGGACCTCCACTCCCTAAGCTTGGAAATCTTGCTTATCAGTTATCGTCGCTCGCGCTGGAGGACGATGGTGGTATTTCACAGGGCGGGTTACCTCGTGTAGTGGATGAGTTCCCAGAGGTTTTCCCAGATGATTTTTCTGGCTTACCCCCAGAGCGAGACGTGGAGTTCTCGATTGAGTTGGCACCGGGAACACAGCCTATATCTCTTCCCTCATATCGCATGGCCCCCACCGAATTGAGGGAATTAAAGATACAGCTGGACGATTTGGAATCCAAAGGATTCATTCGCCCGAGCGTCTCTCCTTGGGCCGCACCGGTTTTATTCGCGAAGAAGGCCGATGGAACCCTTCGGTTGTGCATTGATTACCGGAAGCTGAACAAGGTAACCATCAAGAATAAATACCCTTTGCCTCAGATTGACGATTTGTTTGACCAGCTGAAGGGGGCAAAGTGGTTCTCTAAGATTGATTTGCGTTCGGGATTCCACCAGCTCAGGGTGAGAGAAGCAGATATCCCGAAGACGGCTTTCCGAAGCAGGTACGGTCACTTCGAGTACTTGGTCATGCCTTTTGGACTGACGAATGCTCCTGCAGTTTTTATGGCACTCATGAATAGGGTGTTCCACCAATATCTCGACTCATTTTTCGTGGTATTCGTGGATGACATCCTAGTCTACTCTGGATCTGAGGAGGAGCATGAGCATCACTTGCGCGTTGTTTTGGGCACCTTGCGAGATCACCGCCTGTATGCCAAACTCTCGAAGTGCACTTTCTGGATCAGGGAAGTGAAGTTTCTGGGGAACGTCGTCTCAGAACAAGGGGTTTCAGTGGATCCCGAAAAGATCAGAGCAGTTATGTCTTGGGAGCAGCCGAGAAATGTGTTTGAGATCAGGAGTTTTCTGGGCTTGGCTGGTTATTACAGGTGCTTTGTCCGGGACTTCTCGCGGCTTGCCTCCCCCATGACCGCACTCACCCGGAAAGGGGTGAAGTTTGAATGGAGCCCACAGTGCCAGACATCTTTTGAGGAGCTGAAGCGGCGGTTGACCACCGCACTTGTGTTGACCTTACCGGAGTCAGGAAAGGGCTATGTGGTGTACTGTGATGCGTCAGGTACGGGCCTTGGATGTGTGCTCATGCAGGATGACCATGTGGTGGCTTATGGTTCTCGCCAACTCCGGCCGCATGAGAAGAACTATCCGACTCACGACTTAGATTTGGCGGCAGTGATGCATGCTTTGAAGACGTGGAGCCACTATCTTTTCGGGAAGAAGTTTATAGTCTATTCTGACCACAATAGCCTGGCCTATATTTTCTCTCAGAGGGATCTCAATTTGAGGCAGTGCCGCTGGGTCGAGTACCTGCAGGGTTTTGATTTTGATATTGTCTATACCCCTGGCAAGGGTAATGTGGTAGCTGACGCATTGAGCAGAAAAGTACCAGTGCAGGCGTTGAAGAAGTCCAGCGATGAGTGGACTTTGATGGGGCTCTTCGCCCAGTTGCATTTGGAGAGCAGGGAGCACAGTGGAGGTACTTTCTTGGCTAGCATCCAGTTGACTCCTGCCCTTCTAGAGTTGATTCAGCAGGAGCAGCCTAGTGATGAGTTTTGTCAGCGATCTATGCAGTTTCTTCATGGTGGGGAGACCCCTTCTGATTGGTCTTTGTCTTCCCAGAGGGTTCTATGCTTCAAGGGCCGTGCTGTAGTGTCGTCGTCTCTGCGAAAGGTGGTGATGCAGGATAGCCACCAGTCTCAGTGGGCCGTCCACCCTGGTACCACCAAGATGTACTACGATGTTCGCCGGCAGTTCTGGTGGCCAGGTATGAGACGGGACATAGCCGACTTCGTATCCCGATGTTACACTTGCCAGCAAGTGAAAGCAGAACATCAGAGACCATCTGGCCTACTCCATCCATTGCCCATTCCTACCTGGAAGTGGGATGAGGTCGCCATGGACTTCATCATTGGCCTGCCTCGTACACCCCGAGGGAGGAATGCTATCTGGGTGGTGATTGATCGTTTGACTAAGTCTGCTCACTTTATTCCGATCAGAGACACATCAAAGGTAGAGGAACTGGGCCGCTTGTACGTTCAGGAGGTGGTCAGACTTCATGGTGTGCCGTCGGCAGTTGTTTCTGACAGGGACCCCCGTTTTACATCACGGTTTTGGGGAGGCCTCCAGAAGGCTTTGGGGTCGCAGATTAAGATGAGCACGGCATACCATCCGCAGACCGATGGCCAGACGGAGCGGGCGAATCAGATTCTGGAAGACATGCTCCGGGCCTGTGTGCTAGATTTTGGAGGCTCATGTGATAGTCATTTGGGGCTGGTCGAGTTTGCTTACAATAACAGTTACCAGTCTTCCATCAGAATGGCACCCTTTGAGCCGCTCTATGGCAGGCCTTGTCGGTCTCCTCTGTGTTGGGCTGAGGTAGGAGAGGCCTCGCTCATGGGACCGAGTCTTGTACAGGAGACGTCTGAGAAGGTCAAGCTGATTAGGAAGCGGTCGTTGACAGCTCAGAGTCGCCACAAGTCCTATGCAGATGAGAGGCGGCGGGACCTTGAGTTTTCAGTGGGGGACAGAGTGTTCCTGAAAGTGGCCCCTCGCTTGGGTCACCGTCGTCTGGGGAAACAGGGGAAGCTGACACCGAGATATGTCGTACCTTTCGAGGTTCTTGAGTGGATTGGCAAGGTGGCATACAGGCTAGCTTTTCCCTCGCAGTTGACGTCGATTCACGATGTATTTCATTTCTCCCAACTAAAGAAGTACAACCCCGACCCGTCACATGTGCTGAATTGGGAGGAGCTGGAGATTGAGTCTGACTTGTCTGTGATCGAGCGACCAGTGCGTATAGTGGATTCTCGGGAAAAGGTGCTGCGTGGAAAGTCCATTCCTCTGGTGCGTGTTCTTTGGCAGCACGGGAATGATGAACACGAGACTTGGGAGTGGAAGTCATGGGTTGAGCAGGAGTACCCATTTCTATTCTCTGATCAGGCTTTGAGATGACTTTCCGAGGGCGGAAAGTTTTCATGGTGGGGAGAATTGTCACGCCCGGACTTTTTTGAGGTATGCGTTTAATTTTAAATTTTTATTTCATGAGTTTATTTTGTCAGTTTGATTTTATTGCTTTGATAAGTGTGGGCTGAGTCGTTGGGGAATAATTGCGGAGGCACTGATAAGCGCGTGTTTACTTCACGTCGCTCGACACGTAGTGCCGATGCTCGGACGATGAATACTGGATGGAACTTTCATGGTTTTGGTTATTATTATGACATGGTTATTTTATTATTGTCAATGTTATATTATTATTATCATTGTTATTATTATGATAATATTATTGATGATATATTATTAAGTCATTATCATTACTATTATAATATTAGTATCATTATTTTATTATGATTAATATAATAATATTATTATTAACTTTATAATTGTTTTGATAATGTTATTATTATTGATAATATATATATATTGTATTATCATTATTACTAATACTATATTATCATTATTATTATTATTTATTTATTTTATATATAACTTTTATAATGTAATTGTTATTATTGTTTTTTTAAAACTTTTATTGATTATTATAATTATTGTTATTACTTTTAATTTTATTATGAATTTTGTAATTTGTTATTATTACTTTTCTTTATTTTATTTATTATTTTATTTCTTTTTTTCTCTCTCTCCCGTAACCGAATCTGTTACACCGTTTTAGGATTTCTTTTTTTTTCTTTTCTCCCGTTTTCCTCTCCCCCGTTTCTTTTCTTTTTCTTTCTTCTCCTTCCCCCGCTGCTGCATCCTCTCGCACCTGCCCTCCTTCAATCGCCCTGCCCGAGCTGTCGTTCTCTCCTTCTGCGGCGCACCCTCCCTCCACTCAATCAGGCCTCACCTCCTCCACCAGCAGTCGAAACCGCTGCCTCCTGCGTCGGACCAGCAGCCGCACCCTCCTTTCGCCGGATCTTCGAAGCCGCATCGGACCCTGCTACTCACGGCCACTCTCCTGCTCACCGGCGCGCCACCCCTCCGCTCAGCCGTTCTCCTTCTCCTCTGTACTGCGCCGCTCCTGCACCTCCCGCAGACCTGCATCGGCCACGCCTCGGGCCGACCTGCTGCTCCCTTGCACCCCCAGCCGGCGCAACCACCCTCCCGGCCGTCTTCCTTCTTATCTTCTTCTTCTCTTCTTCTTCCCGTCTTCCTCTTATTTCTTTTCTCCTTCTTCTCCTCTTCTTCTTCTTCTTCTTCCTCCTCCTCCACCTCGGCCGACCTGCTGCTCCCCTTGCACCCCAGCCGGCGCAACCCCCTGCCTCATCTCCTTCTCTCCTTCCTCTATCTCTCTTCTTCTCTTCTTCTTCTTCTCCTCTTCTCCTTCCTCTCCCCTTCTTCCTCTCCTCTTCCTCTCCTCTCCTTCTTCTTCCTTTCTTTTTCTTCCTCTTCTCCTCTGTTCCAGCGCGCCTGTTCGGCCTCCTCCGCACAGGTCCGTTTTTCTTTTTCTTTTTTTTTTTAGTTATTTTATTTTATTATTTTAAGTTATCTAATTAGGTATTATGTTTTCTTTTGTTATTTTTATTAATATGTTATTTATTATATCATTACTATAAATGTTAATATGTTATTATTGTAATTATGTAAATAATAATAATAATAATATTATTATTATTATTATTGTTGTTGTTATTATTATTATTATTGTTATTATTATTATTATTTTTGTTATTATTATTATTTATAATAATTATTATTAATATGCTATTACTATTATTAACATTAATGTTGTTGTTATTATTATTATGTATAATTATTATTATTATTACTATTATTATATTATTATTATTATTCTATTATATTATTACTAAGTTTATTAACGATTTTCAGTTTTAGGGCCCCTTGAAGGCTTCCTACAGTGACCGTTGTTCGTCGGGAATTCGGTGCCGTGTCGTTTCACGCACCCGTTTGAGGTAGGTGGTTCCGCACTCAAGTATGGGTTTATAATCCTTTGCTTGCACTCCTAGTTAATCAAAATGTTTTATCCCCTGTTTACATACTATGAACTTTTTCCCCTCATTAAAAAAAATGTCATGTGTTTATTACTTGGACTTAGTTAAAACTTTGAATGTCTTTCTTTCTCTTTTTTTTTAAAATAGTTATCAGCAAGTTTTAAAAGTACTGTTTTGGTTTACCTGATTGAAGAAAAGAAAAATGATGTTGTTTTATTTTTCAAACTATGCTACTGGTTTTATTTAGCGTACTTGCAATACATACTATGTTTTGAAATGCTATGGTGTGCGTGTGGTATTTTCAAAAGAAAGAATATCAGTGTGCGGGTGATATGGCAGTTGTTTTTCTGAATTGGGTGAGCACAATGAGGGAAGCCTGGGTATTAGGTGGGTGGACTAGGACTAGTGAGCTGGTAGTCCGGAGATGACTCGACCCGGTTTCACTGACAGGTTTGACGATTGCAACACTAACTAAACATATGATATCTGAGGGTCGTGGCCTTCTAAGCCACATGTTCTGAGGGTCGTGGCCTTCTAAGCCACGTTTTCTGAGGGTCGTGGCCATCTAAGCCACGTTTCACTAAGACACGATGTCCTAGGGTCCCACTGTTACTAGTATCCTTAGGGCATTCCCATCCTCTGGTGCTACTGATACTTGTGCGCACACTGATCCGCGATATTTATACCATTTGAATTTCACTCTGGTATGTGACTTGAACCGTTTTTTCTTTGAAAGCATTTTGTGAAAATCTTTTATTTATTTTTGCACCTTTTACTTTATACAGCATTGCAAATGGATTTTCTCTTTATACTTGTGCGTGGAATCTTGCTTGGTGATATCCTGCTGGGCGATTGCTCACACCCTACTTACACCTTTGGGTGTAAGTAGATCTGTTTACTTCTGATATAGGTAAGGGGACGGCTTTTGGAGGTAGTGGTTCAGGTTGTTAGCTGGACTGACTACGCGACATTTTGGTGGTGACTTGGAGGCAGTGTTCTCACATTGAGCTGCAGCCCCTAGGTTGGTTGTAGTCACCTTTTTTTTGTCTTGTGTGAGTTTTGACTACTTTGTCTAAAAACCTGTATTGGTTAAATGGTTGTTGATTGTCACTTCTACTTTTACTTGGTTTACTTTGGTTGGCTGCTTTACATTTATTCACTCGGGTAAATCTTTCCCAAGGTTTACTTTGATACCCGGGCACTTGTGCCAGCCCGTGGGGATCTGGAACGCCCTTCGGGCCTTGCCGCGGGGCGGGTCGGGCGCCGGTTCGGATGGCGACCAAATTTGGTTCGTGACACTGATCCATGAAGGGTTGCTTTAAGGCTTGTCCTAATCATGTTTCACAAATGATGATGCACACAGGGTCCTATGTTATCGAACTACATAGGGTTGTAAGTCGTCAATCGACACAGGGTTATAAGTTTTTGATCCACATAGGGTCGTAAGTCCACGATCAACAATGGGTCGTAAGTCCATGATCCACAACAAGTTTCTCTATTGGTGGTCCACATTGGATAACACAACTATTTATCCACACTGGTTCATTCTAATGCGGATCCATTCAGTTTTGTATGTTACTTGGAAACCATCCACAAGAATCCCGCCCATGTTGTGCCAAAGTTTCCAAGAAACCGCTCCTCAAGATATCAGTTGTAACTCAACATTCACTATGTCCCAATAATAATTAACCTAATGAACAGCCTGGTAAAAAGGATTGAAACACAATAGAAGGTGCGTCAATCGGTCACCCAGTCACTTTGTTGTTGGAATTTTAGTGCTCGGGGCCCGGTTGGATTTGAGTCCGATCCAGACCGGCTATACTCCATCATTCTCCAAAACCCAATTAGAGTATCTAAAAAGAGATTCTTTTTTATAAGGGTTCCAGTACCATCGAAGGTTTATCAAATAGATGTCTGGTTTAGGAGAAAATCACATTTAATGGAAACTAGGCTAAAAGGGCCTGGGTCTGGTTCGACCCGGTCGGGCCAACCCGACCCGGTCTGGCTCAACCCAACCTGGTTTTGGCCAACCTGAGTTAAACCCATCCCATCCCAAACCTGCCCGGCCAAAATTGGCAGTGCCCAACCCGGACATGCTAGACCCAACCTAGAACGGTTGGAACCAGCCCTGTTTGCGGTTGGGCACAACCCACAAGTCAGGTGCAGACCCAACTCCCCACCGAATAGACCGAAGTCCATTCAGTCTTCCATAGGAGGTTCATGGATAGTGACGTCTCTTCATCGGAGCAGTCTGGTGGACAATTCTAGGGTAGGACACAAAGTCTGGGTCGACCTCACAACAAGAAATATGGCCAATTTCTAGACATATATTGCCATAATTTTAATAAGTCATGGAAATAGATATATATGTGGCTGTGGTTTTAAACAAATCATGGCAATACCCATCATTTCCCCTTCTCACAATCGCGCAATGGTCCCCTTCACCCCTTCACATGGTTCTTCATTTCTGCGCGTGGTTCCTATCGAGGACTATCCTCTACAAAGATCTTCATCATTTGACACATCATTCCAACCTCCTACCTCCGATTATCTCTCTCCTCCAACGTGGCTCTGACGTAGTTCTGAAGTAATTCTGACACAACCAACCCACCTCTTACCTCCGAATAACATTTTATCTCGATGCGTCTCTACTGCAATAAGTCCACCTCCCCACTAACATGTCTCTGATGTGGCCTCCCAACCTCCTTGCTGATGCAGTTCAAACTATTTGCCGTGAGTTCGACTGAGCCGTAAGGTACAAAAATGGTGCTATTTTTGTGAGTTCCCCATGTTACTAGGATTTATTCTATATTTTGGGCTTTCATGGACCCAAATGAGTCAATATTAGGTCTCACTATGATAATAGGTCAATTGTTTCTAAATACAAGATTTATATTTTGAACATACATTATGTTTCGTGTTATCCTGGGTATTCAGATTTCTTCTTTGGTTATATTCAACAATTATTTTATGGTTTGAAGCCATTTTCTCATGATCTTAGTGGGGGTTTTTCATGCTATTTCATTTTCATCCCAAACCATATGATTATTTTGTTTTCTATACCCATTACTGATTCGTTACTATTATAATAGTATGAGTTTTAGGGATAATTTCTTATGTTTCTCATAAATAACTTCTATTAAAGTTGTTCCATATGTTTTTTAATGATGTTGTGTTAATGTAAAAATATTCTATTAGAACTTACTAAATTAATGTTATGTTTCAATTTTATTCAATGAGGGTTTTGTGATAAATTAGCTTTCAAAATTGTTTTTTCTATTGGATTAAAAATGTCTTGATATTAACATGAAGACAAAAGACCTATTTAGAAATTTTTATAACATATATTTCATTTAATTAGTTATACCCTTGGATTAATACCCCATGATATTATGTTCTATTAGAGAAAATATATTTTATAAAATGAATGTGATTGTGATTTGAAATTATGTGGAATGAAATTGCGTTTTCATATTACTGTTATATGGTGAAGGGATAAAGTATTTATATTGTGATTCATTGATATCAATTATACTTTATATCTGTGGTAGATGAGTTAGAAAATGATTCCCCACCTTCAATAGAAAACATTAGGAGATCTTCGGGTATCTAAGTGGGATGTTGAAAAATTTCAGCCTTTCTAGTCAAGTTTATATACTTATTAGGATCATTTAACGCAGGAAGTGAATCTATCTAGGGTGAATTACAATAGGTAATTCAAGTTGTAGAAATACACACATGTTATATATTAGGATGTATTTTGATCTTCTAAAAGGTTATTATACTTGAGTACATCTGGGTACTTAACTCACTTGGTTTTAACCTTTTTATATTAATTTTCCATATTTTTATACTACTATTTTTAAAATTATTACTTAAAATTATTTCTTATGATATTTAAAACTAGAATAGAAATGTAATTTTGATGGTAATTTGATTTCAATTGTTTTTTCCATCAGTGTATGAATTTTTTGATCTTTTTTTTGAATGAATAGATTTATGTATATGTACAACATGAATTAAAAAGAACAATTTCATGCATGGCCATGATTTTCTTTAAAATTAAATCATTATTTTCTTTATTTTATTTCGAACTAGAATTTATAAAATTTCATGAATATGGAAATACAGTAAATTTTATATGCAATCAAACTAGGAAATGTATACCACACACTACATATACCACTCATTATTTCTAGTCTCCATGGATTTCTCAGGTACATTATAAAGATTCTAATAATCTTCTTTTGGAATCCTTTTCATAGGTCACTATTGGATTAAACCATGTTAGTTTTGTTTGGATAAAGATCTAGGTTCATAAGATTATTTCTGGTTTAGTTTTACAGGTTTCATTGTTTCTTTTGTTTTTACATGGTATATTCCATCCAAATAATCCTAAATATTATTTTGGGATTGATATTTTTTCTTACTATATCTCTATTATGTTACATTGAAAGTGAGTTGTTAATTTATTTAATTTTTTTTGTTCTTTCACTTCCTTTTTATTTAAAACTATTTATTTCATCTTTAATTATAGTCAAACATATGGACATGACATATTAGATTCCCTATAATTTTCCACAATTTCTTTATTTGTATTAATTATTATGAAACCAATCCCAATATATTCTCCAAATATTTTTAATTCGGGATGTTTTAGTATTGTATTAGAAGATTTTATAGAGGTTAGTCCATGGTGTATGTTTTGAATGAAATTGGATATCATTTGACAAAATTATTTATTAATGGTCATGTTATTTTGTATTAGCATGTACATATCAATCTGAATATTCTGTATTCATTGTTGGTTATAGAGTCATGTATCATTTATCATGTACAATTGAAACAGTAATCACACATATATAAGATCTCATTATACCTAACTTATTTTCCCATTATTTTCTTATAGGGTGTTACAAATTATGAGTCCTGTTCTATCAACCACCATTGAAGGTATTGATTTAGACATAATATTTGGATAAGGAATATTCCATTTTTTCTTTGGAAAAATTTTAATACAGCTTTTGTGATATTTGGATTCTCTAAATTTTTTTCGTTCATTTTCTGATTCTTCTCTTTTCATATTGATATTATTCTAGAAAATAGTCTTTGTAACTATGATTTTTTTTCTGTAGAAAGAAACACTAAATCGAACATGTTATTTTTTTCAATCTAATTTAACATATATTCTATTAATGTTGTCTTATCAGTAGAAATTGTATTGTACCTTAACCTAAGATCCCAATGTTTTGTGTCGGTCATATTTTTTGTTAATAAGTTTTAATATGTATATATTGGATAAGATAGGTGATAGATTGTTATTTATCCCAAATGAGATGAAGGTGCGACCCATACAGTTTCATAAAGGTTAATTAAGAGTCATGTGGTTATCTTATAATACGTGGCTAGATGGACCCCATTTTGTAAAGGCTTGATGTGGTTTTAAGGATTATTATGATGGTGTTGGAGGGGGAATTTTGTCAATATATGTTTTCATTCTTCATTGTAGACGAGTTCTTTATCACCAATGTTAGGTTTGTTGATTTCTATTTGGTTTTTATGGGATGATTTCTTCCATCATGGTGGCTTCCATCATTTGGGTTGGTGTAGTCATTGAGTATAGAATATTTTGGCTGGAAAACATATTTTACACTAGGGTGGGCCTGATTCCTTATTAGGGAGGCATTTGGATTCTCGTGTGTGTTTGATTAGTCATTATGTGGAGTTTCATCTTGTTGGAGGTGGTGATGTGCTTATGTTTTTTTGGTTTTTTTATTCAACTTGTTATTTGGTTCAGTTGGAAAATTCTATGGAATGGTGTTTTATAGATATCAGACTTTGGTGATGTTAGGTATTTTCTTCTAATGGTGTTGTCTCCTAGAAGTGTGTTGATCTCATTCTATCCCACCTAACTCTATTAGCATTTTCCAATAGACTAGATAAATCCTTTTCAAGTAACGACATACATTTTATTAGTAGTAGATTTCCTTTTTAATACCCATTTTATTTCCAATATTTACCTATAACTCACCCTTTTCACTTTAGTCTCTACTATTTTCCTTTGTGTCTCACTTCCATTGTATTGTTCTATGATCATTTTTATATAGGACTATTGAAAAATTCTTATCAAAGAGTGACACCTTTATTGATGGTGCGACATGTGTCAAATTATATCCTTTCATTGTGAGACCTACTTCTTCACATTTAATCCTCAGCCAACAACCAGATTAAAGAAACCTTGTTAATATCTTCTATTTTATTCCCTGCCAAATTTGGGGGGATCTTTTAACCTTTAGCGACTCAAAATAATTATCATGGAATGATCTGTTCCTCATTGCTGTGATTTTTACATGGATTGAAACACTATTATTTTTTATAACCTACATCATGGAATGCTATATAGACAAAAATATGACCTATACCCCTTCAATACCCATCATAGTTCATTACATACTTCATAGTGATTGAACATTCTAAATGATAGAACTGCTAAATATTTCTCAACCTTGATTCAGGGAATCACATATGTCTTCAGAGTGTGACTTCCAGGAATCACATGTGTCTTCACAGTGTGACTTCATGATACCTCCATATCATTATTCAGTATATCGATTCTTCATGGTGTAACACCCTCATCTCAAGGTATTTCTTCCTCTAGGGAGTGACACTGAATACTAGAAATAATCTTTTCATGAAGTAGTCATTATCCTTACAAATTGCCTACTATCCTTCAAAATAAAATGTACAAAAATTTTAGTAACCCATAAAAAAATTCATATTTACCTTACGAAGTAGGGAATTTTTCTTCAATCATGTATTCCCAATTCATGGAATAATAGTACCCGCCTAAAACTTGTGGGATTATATCACAAAAGTGGCTCCCCCATGGCCATCCACTATAGATTGGATCATCTACCTTGGTAAGGTTGTGGAGTGACAATAGGCATCACGATGATACTTCTCTATGGTATAAAAAGAAGGAAAAACATTTCCAACTCATTCATGTCTTTCCAATGACAGAGTTTATTCTTTTGAGATCTCTCTAACAAACTATTCAACGAACACAAAAAAATGATTTGGTGAAGATATACAACACATGATATTTAGTACCAACAAAATTATGTTGTATATCATTATTATCCACCTTCTCCTCAAAAAATTTATTGTGGATCATAATGCGGTTCTTATGAGTGTTGTGATAGATTTTTTTCTATTTCTATATCACTTTTATTATGTCGTTAAATCATTGTTGGATATTCCACCAATTCAATGATGTATTCCTATTTTTTTATATGGATAAGATGTGAATATATATTTATGACTGTGGTGGATGCTGCAATGTGGTGTGGTGGAGCAGTGGGGTGTTGTGGGGACGAGGTGGGGATGTCCAGTGGAAGGGGACTTCAATAGGGGGTTGGGGATTTCCAAAGGCAGGGGGATACTGTAAGGGGTTGGGGTGGTAGGAGGATGTGTGTGTATGTGTGTGTGGGGGGGGGGTAGGGGTGGCTAAGGGTAGGAGGGATGATGTAGGGGTTGAAGGGGTGGCTATAGGTTGGGAATGGGGGTGGTAGGGGGTTGTGGGGGATTTTGCAGTGGGGTGTGGGGCCTACTGTATTGGGGTGTGGGTGATGCTATAGTGGGTGGGGGTGTGGTGGGGGCTGGACTGTGGCGGGGGTTGTGGGGGACACTGTAAGGGGTTGGAGGTTGTTTTGGGGAAGCGGGGCTACTAGGGGGAAGGGGAAGTAGGGTTGTTGTAGGGGATGTCCATGGGTAGGGGTGTATGTGGGGGTGTGGGATGATGTAGTGGGGGGGGGGGGGGGGTCGCCAGGGGTAGGAGGGATGATGTAGGGGTTTGGGGGTTATAGTTGTTTGTGGGGGATGCCGTAGTGGGGGGGGGGGGTGGGGGTGGCCATGGGGAGGGAGACTACTATAGGGGATGGAAGGGGGTTGTGTGTGTGGTGGTGGGGGGTGGCCAATGTATTTTCCACACAGTATGTAATAATTTATTTCATGTATCATTTACTTCTATTTTAAAAACTCATTCAAAGATATTCCTTTCATTTTGTATTTCTATTTAGTTATTTATGTTTTAGTGATTCTATTTTAAATTTTTTCATGAAAATATGAGTATATATGTTAAATTTTGTGTATCATATACTAGTATGGACAACCTGATAGATTTGAAGAGAATCAACTAACCAAAAAAATAAAAGCTTAAACTGATTATGCATTTTACTTCAATATGAATTAAATTATATTTCTTGAATATATATTTAGTTTTTTAAAATGTTTGTTACCTTATTTTTTTCATATACTTGTAGTTTTTACACTAAACAATTTCATTATAATATCTAAAAATCCATTTTATTTATTTTCTTAATATATATTATATTTATACAAATGAATTCATTTTTATTCAATTCGAATTAAGAATTTAGTTTCATATACCTAAAATAATTATGTGATTTCAATTACATAATATACAAATTAATTTTTAGTTTTTCACATTGTATCTAATACAACATATCTAATACAAGTACACAATTTCAATTATCAATATAAAAATTTGTTTATATTGAATGATCATGAAATTTAAATAACATAACAGATATTTAATTTCACTATGTCATGTGTGCAACTCAATTGATAAAAGAGGGGGAGACGATCTGAACCCTTTCTTGTACGACCGTTAATTATTCATCCATGGAGAAGTAGATTGGAGGAGGGTGACATCTTAAATAGATGTATATACAAGATACGAGTTTAGCTGCTTCCCTCGGATCTGTAAGGGAATCAATGACGAGTAGAGGGAACTCCTAGAGCATGATCCCATCTTTACGGGAGTTATCAAATGCATCTTATGATAGACACTGAATCTCCCAGAAAAACAAGATCTGAGCTTTTGTGCACTGTTGGGGATATCATGTTCATCATATGGAGGCATATTAGAATAGGGGGTGGCCTTCATTTAGAAATACAAGCATCAAATCTCTTTATGTTCATCTAGGGGTGACCAAAACTCACATTTTAGGGGATAAAAATAGAAAATAAAGATGACAGTGAAGAAAAGGATCTGGATTTGAGTGAGAAGAATAGTTTAGACCTGAATAGTGTGAATAGATATCAAAATACACATTCAATGGTAGATATCATTCTCTAGTAGTTCTAGATCTAATTGCATGGAGGCCTCTCCCAAAATATAGTACTACCATTGGTGACCAGAGTCACACCTAATTTTTTTATTACTAGGAACTAATATCATCACCTTTAAACTGAAATCCATCTTGATCTCCTTTCCATATAGGAGTAGAAGTTTAAATTAAATTATCTTTAGCATCCCATGTGTGTCCAAAATAAATATAGATTTCTTTCATTTCCCTTTAAGAGTAAAAGTTTATATTATAGTATCTTCATCCTCCATGGTGCGTCAAAATGAAATATGGATTGTTTTATTAAGATTCTTTCTACAACTTTACTTGCGGAGATCATATTTCATTTTTTGGTGCATTGGTTATTTTGTTTTGTGCTTAAAATGTAAAATTTTATGCATTCTCATGGCTCTAATTTTGAACATCCTGAAAAATTGAAAATCTAATAGTTTTTTTGGAAACCATTTTTAATTTTGAGTTCTCCTAAAAGTTTTGACGGACACATTAAAATTATTTTTTGTTGAAATTCAATTTGAATTTTAATTAGTAATATTTATGAGCACTATCAATATGAATTATAGTCTCTAAACCATGAGTTTACTGCTGGTTTCATCTATTTTATATACGGGAATATGATTCTAATTGGCTTGTATTTCCTTGTTTATAGGTGATTCAATTTTTATACCATATTTTTTTCAATAATGTTAAATAGGAAAGGGTTGTGGGATTTGAAGTAGTCACTCAGGGGAGTATTCAAGCTCATTTACTTTTCTGTTGTATATTTTTTCCAAATAAATACATAATGCATTATGAGTTTATTTAACATTTCATTCATGTGTAATTCTGATCTTTTTGGGTGAATAACATGTTGTTTTCATATAATTAAATTGAATTTTATATCGATAAAAATGAAATTTCATTTAATTATTATACAAGATATTTCTGTAAATTCATGTAGTTTCATTTACTAGACATGCAATTAGAATTATTGTGTTCATTTTCATTCAACACATAATATTGGAGTACTTTGTAATTATGTAATAATGTGTAAGTCATTGAATTATTTTTTTTAGTAGGTTAGTAGTTAAATCTATTTTCCTTAATCATTCATCACATGATTGGTATAGTATAGTTGAGTTCATCTAATCCAGTACACATTCAACAATTTTCATAAATTAGCACAAGGTGGTGTCCGGGGGGCAGTCCAGGGGGTGTCTATGAGGGGGGTTTCGAGGAGGGAGGGGGTGTTCAGGTGGGGTTGTCTAGGTGAGAGGATGGGTGTCGAGGAGGGGGGGGTGTCCTGGGGGTCTTTTCATGGGGTGGGCTACTATAGGGGAGTGGGTGCTAGGGGCTGTCCCGGGGCAGGCTGCTGGAGGGGGGGGGATACTGTATGGGCTATTCAGGGGGGGGGGGGAATGGTGTTGTCAAGGGGGTTTCATGGGGGGTGGGGGTGGGTCTAGGATGGGGTGTAGGGGGGCATGGGTGTGGTGGGGTGTCAAGGAGGGAGGGGTGTCAAGGAGGGAGAGGGTGTCTCGGAGGGGGGCATGGGGGTTCATGGAAGGTGTTCAAGGGTGTGGAGGGGGGTGTACAGGGGTGAAAGGGGGTTGTCCAGGGGTCATGTTGGTGTGTGTGTGTCTGTGGGGGGGGGGGGGTTCTAGGGGCTGTCTTGTAGGGTTTTCAAGGGGGTGCATGGGGGATGTCCAGGGGGTAGGGGGTGCAGGGGGGCTATCTATGGGACATGGGGTACATCGAGGTGTAGGGGGTTGTCTTAGGGGCATGGGGGGGGGGTTCACAGGGGTGAAAGGGGGCTGTCTAGGGGGCATTGGGGTGTAGGGGGTGCAGGGGGTGCACGAGGCAGTCTGGGGGGGGCTTGGGGTGTAGGGGGGTGTTCGAGGGGGTGCAAGGGGGCTGTCCAGTAGGTTCAAGGGAGCGGCCCAGGGGCATAGAGGTGAGGGGAGGTATTAAAGGGGTGCAAGGGGGATTTCCAGGGGGCATGGGGTTGTAAGGGGACTGTCCAAGGGGGCATGGGGGAGTGAGGGGGGGGGGGGGGTTGCGGGTCATGGGGGCCTGGGGGTGTTCTAGGGGGTGGAAGATGGATGTCCAGGGGAGTAGGGGGTGTTCAATGGGGTGAAAGGGGATTGTCAACGGCTACAAGGGGGATGTCCATGGGAGGAATGGGGTTGCTGGAGGGGGAGGGGGGGTTGGGCGGTGCAAGGGGGGCATCCAAGGGGTGCAACGGTGTTCTACAGGGGGCATAGGGGAGCATGGGGGCTGTGTAGGGAGTGCAAGGGGCTATCTAAGGGGTGCAAGACGGTTGTTTAGGGGGGCATGGGGGTTGTCCAGGGGTGGCATTAGGGTGAAGGGGGGTTTTCAAGGGGTTGAAAGGGGCTATCTAGGGTGATGATATGTGCCTGTGCAGGGGGGAACGTGGGTGTAGGGGGGTGTTAATTGGGGTTCATGTTGTTGTCTGGTGTGGTGAAAGGGGGCTGTACGGGGGGGGGGGGGTGAAAGGGGGTCATATAGGGGGTTATGGGGGCTATCTAGTGGGGGGGCATGGGTATGCAAGGGGGATTTCCTGGGTGGCATGGGGGTGATCGGGGGGGGGGAGGGGGGTTGTGTGGATGAATTAATTTCTTTATACCATATAAATGATATAGCCACGGTTTTAATTATTGTAGTATGAGCCAATAAACATGGTTAAAACTAGGGAAATAATCCCCTTAATACTATGGTTAAAACCATGGCGCTATCCCCCTACTGACACATCGATTGAGGCCATAGTTTTCTGAAATCGTGGCCATAGACTGTTGCCATGGTTTTTGGGCCAACAACCATTATTCTATACCAGTGTAGTAGGTTAATTTTGTAGTTGTTCCTCCTCCATAGTCAGATCCACGATATCTCCTCTACAGTGCACCATCGCTGTAAATGCTGTCGACATTGGCCGATGATACATGTCCTCCACTACACCTTCAGGCATTGCCACCTCCTCGCAATCGGCGAGAGCCGGACACCACCTCCTATGGTCACCGGCTCTACCACGCCATCAGAGCTTTCCCGGGACACTGATGAACTTCTAATGGTTCGATTTCATTCATTTCTACATCTATGGGCCTCTTAATATGTCGTGTACACTATGTGGACCACAATTTAGCCTTTCCACCTTGTCTCTCGGTCGCCCACAAATAACGCATCCAAACCAAGCATAGTGGAGGGTCTATTCTTTGATTGATTCAGCCCGCACCATCTATGTATGCATTATAACAAGGGAAGAGTTGAAACATCATTAAGAGAAGATGAATACATAAACTCTTAGAAATAAATCAAAACAAACACTTACTTGGATCTTATTGGAAGGTGATATAGATAAAGAAGAAGGGTCCACATTTGAAGATGATCATCAGAGTTCATTCATTCCTCATTCCTCATTACAGTAGTCTTCCACCAGTATTTCATCAGAGCTTCCTCATGTCGATCCCAAAACCCATTCCATAGGTTTGTTTGAAAAGACGAAAATGAATCACCCACGTTGTGTTTTAGTAATAGGGTTCATTAATAAACTTCAATTATAGTTCTATTAATTCAACAAACATCATGGTTATGCAATCCAAGGGTCGTGTAATTAAATTACTCCCATTCAAGTATGAAGTTACACTATAGTCCTACCATCCACCGATCAATTGTGAGAAGTGAATAAAATAACTAATGGAGTTATTTTTTATGTAAAGTCCAGAAATTAACTTTTTTGTCTAACTCTTGTTGGTCGATGTTATGCTTTGACTAAGAGAATCCAAAAACATTGAATTCAATGGTTCCCTAGGATTTTTATTTTAAGAACCTTTTCAAAATATAGAAACCACTACTCCCACATTTATAGAACATACCTTAAAAATAGTTTAAAATTCCATTCCGGGCGTTCCAGGCCTCAGAATCCCATGACGTCTAATCTCAGTGAATTGTAACAATATCAAATAATTTAAAGATAATTATATGTAAAATTATGTGACTTCAAATCCTCTCCACCGTACGGATTTAAATCCCTAAAAGCAATAAAAAACTAGGGAAACAAGTGGAGGTACTGAGTAAATATCTGATCCTCCCGCTCCCATGTTCTCTCATGGAGGTTCCCTTGCTTCCATCAAACTCGCACCATAGGAATTGAACATCCACGAAGGACCCACTCCTGTAGATCATCTATCTCCACTAGGAACTCTGCAGACATCACCCCATCTTCAATGTACAACTTTCCATAGTTAATAACGTGTGATGGATCATGCACTTACCTCCTCAGCTACGACACATGGAAAGCATTATACACCGGGTGCATTGTGGAGGAATATCTATGTGGTACTCCACCTTGCCTACTGTAATGAGTTTATGGAATGGACCGATGATCCTCGAAGATAGCTTGATTCCTAACCAAATTCCTGCAATCCTTGTCATGGTCAGACCCAAAGCAAAACATGGTCTACCTCATTGAAATCCCAAGGGCCTCTGTATCCTTTCAGCATTAGCCTTCTGCCAGCTCCGTGCAGTCTTCATCTACTCCTGGATGATCTACACCTTCTCATTGGTAGCCTGTAACAACTGTAGTCCCATAAGTACCGACCTCCCTTAGTTTTTCCAACGTAGAGTTGATCTGCATGGTCGCCCATACAAGGCCTCAAACAGTGTCATGCCAATGGTGGAGTGATAACTATTGTTGTATGCTAACTCAACTAGGGGTTGGTGGTGCAATTTACTGCATCCAAAATCAAGGATGAAAGACAAAATAATTTCTTCAAGTGTTAGTATGGTCCGTTCCATCAGAAAATCTGTTTGAGGATGAATGGTGGTGCTCAAGCGTTGATTTTTCCCGCATTCCTCCACCAATCCCTTCCACAACCGGCATATAAAACGTGTGCCACAATCTGAGACGATTATCAATGGAACCCCATGAATCCCTATAATCTCTTGTATGTAGAGGCATCCCATAATCTCTGCTAGTCCCTGCTCTTGGATTGATATGAAGTGGGATGACTTGGGGAGTAAGTCAGTAATCAACGTGATGGAATCGTGGCCCCTTGACATACGTGTTTTCCCTTTCATGAATTCCATGGAGATTTCACCCCACTTACACTCTAGAAACTCATGTTGATATTTTAACCCTGCTTGATCCTAGTGCTCGGCCTTTAGATGATGGAATGTGAGGCATTGTGAAATGAACTTCACCAGTAATTTCTTCACCCTTGGCCACCAGTACTAATGCCAGAGGTCCTAGTACATTTTCACCACAACTGGATGTAACTCCAAAAGGGATGTGTGTACCTTCATTAACAACTCCTCTCATATACTCACTTGTACCATGGTGTGTCATCTAAAAAGGATTACATGCTACCCACCTTCATAAAATCCATCAGGAGCCCGTCATGATGATATCTAAGCACATTGGGCCTCGCAGTCAGTGCCCCCAAGCTGTACCTCCCGTACTTGACGAAGGAGTGGGGGAGTGACATTCAGGTACTGGAGCTATGCTACTCCATCTCTATCCATGAATCATAGCTACAGCCTAGCTAGTTGACCTATCACCTCACATAGAAACTGTAACACAGACCTCCTGATATGTGTGTTCGCCACCCTGTTACCAGTCTTATGAGTGTAGATCATCTGTAATTCATAGTCCTAGTGGAACTCATGAAATTGTTGTTGTATCAGGTTCAGGTCCTTCTGTGAGAAGATATAGATGATACTCTTTTGATCAGAGTACACAGTAAACTATTATCCCATCAAGTAGTGCATTAACATCTTTAATTCAAAGGAAACTCATGCTAACTCTAGATCTTGTGTAACATAGTTCTATTCATGTTTCGTTAGTTTCTATGAGCTTTAAGCAATCAATGATTGATCCTACATCAGGACACACCCCAGTCAAGTCCCTGATAAATCGTACCGGACTATATAGCCAATGCCCTCTTCTGGTAGCCTCATGATGGGGCACTCGCCAGTATCTACCTTAGCTCTTGGAAACTCTGCTGGCATCTCTGTTGGAAAAATCACACCACAGTCATACTCTTTGATGGACCCCAGGAAAGAAATATCTCTATTGTTGTGAGATCCACGAAAACTCAAGAATAGAAGAAATAATTCCATAGAAAGTGGACCTACAGTATCCAAAACTGGCACTTCGAGATCTTACCATAAAGCTTGTGCTCTATGATTGTATACAGAACTATCTTCATATGAGTGGTGTACTCGTCCTCTGATGCTGAGTACACTACGACTCCATCAATGAAAACCACCACAATGTATTCGAGGTAAGGATAAAAGATATTGTTCCTGGGCCACATGAACACTTCCGGAGTGTTGGTCACACCAAAAAGCACCCCCAAGAACTTATTGCGGCCATAACATCTTCTTTGTCTTTGGTACATCCTCATCCCATACCCTCAGCTGATGATAGCCTAATCTGAGCTATATCTTCGAAAACCACTAAGCTCCATTCAGATATTTGAAGAGATCATCAATCCTAAAGAGTAGATACTTTGTTCTTCCCGACCACCTATTTCAGTTGTCGATAGTCTATTCATAGCCTCAAAATCCCATCTGGATTCTTGAAAAAAAATCGAGGCTACCCATGGGGAAAAACTAGGCCTTATAAACCACATACCTTAAAATTCCTCAAGCTGTACCCTTAACTCATGAATCACTACGAGAGCCATCCGATATACTGGTGTATATATCGGTTTCGTCCCAGGGTATAGGTCAATTTATAAGTCTACCCCTCGGTGAGGAGGTAATCCCAGAACATCATCAGGAAAGAAATTAGCATACTAGTCCACCACAATAGGATAAATCACACTCCTCTGATCAACTTCTCTGAGGGTGAGGCTAGCCTACTAACGAGTGATCAAATACTCCCTCCTCCAAGAAAGTCCATCCTGACCTTCCAAGGTTCCCTTTTTTTAGTGAAGGAAGGCCGGGTTCCACCCTTGTAGTAACACCATAATTTTTACCTAAAATAGTCGATATGAGAATATACAATGGATAGCGAGCCTATTCCGAAGATGACGTTGTAAGGCCTTGGTGATGCTTCTAGAAGATCCCTGCCGAAGCTATCTCCTCCTAGAGTAAGCTCACACTGCTGGTACAAGTCGTAATCATCAAATCCTTTTCCATTGGAGTCTCTAATAGTAAGGATCAAGACAGTGGATCTACCAGAATCTCCATGTATCGAACGACAGCAGTAACGACCCTAAAATTTTAATTATATTTGTTTTCTAATTTTGTGTGTTATTTTATTTTATACTTAAAAATCTATACCACTATTTAATGAAGTGGGTATAATTAAAATGAGAATGTTGTGCTTCGACTGTTATATGGTTTTTGGTAAATATGACAGTTGGAAACTACAATATTAACATTTTGGTTTTATAAATACAGTTATATTGGTTAATTAATACATAAGAAGATTTAATGGCCTCACCCAGTAGAATCGATCCATATAAATCTCATTGGTCAGAGCTTGGGAAGGAGGTAGAATCATAGGGATTTTCTCTGGACCAATCCCAAGACGAACTTCAATGTATAAAGCTTGAACCGAATCGACTAAGGGAGAAGTTCAAGCAGGTAGAAATCACCACTCGGGCAATGCTATCAGTGCCACCCCAAGATAATATCACCATATCAAACCTTACACTTTGGTCATGTGCTAGTGTTATAAGGGGCTATGTAACGAGACATTAGCTACTTTGTGTAATCATTTTATTAAAATAGAATTTTTATTTTTTTCTTATGGCCATGTTTGTGGATTTTGAATATCCGGATAAATATAGGATGTGTATTATTGATGAATTTAAGAAAATATAAGTATTTTAAAATATTATTTTATTCATTAAATAACAAATAATGTGAAATTATTTTAAAAAAATGGTCTTCTACAGTTATGAACAGTGAGAAATTTAGGGTCTAATAAAATGAACATGGAATTTAGTGAATAGTAAAGTACGAATAGTAACATACCCATATAAATAGTAATGAATACTAATGAATAGTAATTTTACCAAAAAAAGAAACTTCACCCATGAATGTATAAATACATTTTAGACATATTAAATGTGAAAAAACGATCATAGTTTTAATTTTGGGGTTTTTGTATGTCATAAATATTTTAATTACAATTTTATAATTAATTTTAAACTATTTATAAAATTATTTTCATAAAATGGACATCATTTTTGAATTCAAAACATCGATTTTAGGTTTGAGTGATTTTTTGGGATTTTTCTGAAAGAATTGAATTATCGGTGAATAATAAAAATGCAGTTGTGAGTTTCGGGTGTTTAATGACATGATTAATGATGTAATAATGATGTATGATTTCTGGAAGTCTTATGAATAGTGATAAATTCTAGGAGGTGTCCCAAGTGTCCAATACCATGGTAAAATATAGTGGGAAGGACCATGGTTTTGCAAATACCACGGCTGAGGTGTCCCTTGGAAATTATTTTTTTATTAACTCACTTTTCCTATCAATACCAAGCCATTTCCCTCATTCATTTCATTCCAAAAATGAACCTCAACAATTTTCTGGTCTCCTTACTTACCTGGTAGTACTCCAACGCTTTCCTCAAGCCTCCCTAGGTCCCAACCTTCATGCTTTTGAAGTTACTCTTCAAGGAAAGTGATCCTTTCACCCTAAACTTTTATGTCATGACATTCTTTATGTTGTGTCTTCTAGTTTTAATATCATTATGCTGAGGGTATGTTATTATATGTTCTAATTACTGTCCATTTCATTTCTAATTGTTGAGATACCCTTTCCACTCTCATTAGTTTGTTTTCTGAATTTTTAAGTGGCGCCATTAAACATCCAAATTTTTCGTGAAGGAAATCATGTATTCTCTTTTCTTTCATGTTTCATTTTCATATGGGGTTTCCTTAAAATATCCATAAAATGATATTATTCTGTAACCCTAATTTATTATTTATTATTTATGAGTGTGTTACCCTTGTACCCTCTCTTTTCAATGTTTTCTAAAACCAAGTTATATAGCTGTTATGCTGCAGAATGTTTGCCTCAAAATTTCTATCAGTTTGTCTCCAAAAATTATCATGTTTTATTTATATGAATAGAATGAACTATATTGTTTCTATGGGTGTTCATAAATATATAAATTTTATATATTTTATTCTGGAATTCACATACATGTAACCCTTACTCCCTTTCCATGGGTTATAAATTACATAATGATCTTATTTTAAAGAACTTTTAAAACGTCATGATTTTGAAATGAAACCCATTTCTTTTATTCTCTATGGGTTATTTATTAATTGTTTTATTATGATATATGTGGATCACATGAAATTAAAGTCATATTAAGGGTACGACCTGATAGCACTCCAATTCATTGGGTAAAGAATTAATCTCTAGAGATGACAAGCTTCTTGATTCCTTAGTGAATAACCTCGGTAATATTTATAACACCACGGGGATAAACCTTGGTGATATGTTCATGAATGTAGAAATGAAATGTTGTATCCACATATTAATGTTATGATTCATGTTATTTTTATCATTATATTGCTATTCTTCCATTTCTCATGCCTTTATGACTTTTATCATGTTTTTATTAATATTTCTCAAGATCACAGGTCAATTATTTCACTTATTTTCCTTAATGAGCCTTATTCTCACCATTTCCTATGATGTATGTATCCATGATATGAGATGCAATAATTTTACATAGGATGAACCTATTATAAAGCCTTTTGAGTGGTTTAGAATAATGTTTTACACTGTTTTAAAGTATAATGTTCTTGATTTACAAGGAAATAGACTTTAAAGATCCTATGTTTGTAAAATGTAATGAAAAGTTATGTAATAAAAAGGCGGGATTCTATAAGAGCTGTGGAAATAAAAGAGTGATTGAAAAATGTGTCTATAAGAAATAAATATTGGGTGGATTATACACATATCATACCTCAAAATATCTATAGCTCCATGGTCTTCGACCTCAGCTACCTAAAGCTGAGCTCATCGCGGTCCACCATCCTCTTGAGGTTGGGGTGGGCCGCCTGGAGGTGTTGGCGGTAGAACCTCAATCGTTAACCCACCACCTGCTACATGGCCTACACCTTTGCTACGTCCAAAACCCTAGGGACCTCCCTGATCAAATCCCTACCTCTTCCTCAAACGTCCCTCAACTATTTTCTGATCCTCAGAATGGAGGGTCGGGTAGTTGCATGCCATGTGACCTTCCCCACCACACGAGAAGCACAATGTACTCCTATGCTGACCTACTATGTCCTATAAAATCTTGTACCTCTCACCCTACATCCGGGGGTCAACCACCAGATGGTCTGTCCTTCTTTTGACCCTACGTCATCTCCCTACTGCAGACTGCAGATGACTCAGCCACATGCCATCCAATGGTGTCTCTCACTGTCGGTGCCTGGTCAGCTAAGAGGCTCTCTACTAGAAGTGCTCACTCTAGCACTGTAGCCTGCATCGGTATGTTGAGCGATATCACCGACTCTTTGATCTCCCGTAAAAGACACAGATCATAGGTTTGGGACCTGAAGAAATGGGATTGTACCATGTCGGTGGAGTACTAGGAGAGGTCATTTAATCTCTCCAAGTACTGGGCTACTGTCCAGATGACCTACTGTAAGTGTTGGAGCTCCTGAATACACATAGATCACAAAGTCGCTAGAAAAAAATCATCTTGGAATAGGATCTCAAATTCCAACCAGGTGAGGGTCGCCTCATCTTGACTCTGGAGTGTCAGGATCCACTATCTCTCATTCGTTCCCTAGAAGAGACAATCAGCTAAGATCACCACCAAGTTTGTTGGTGTCTTAATAAGGCAGCAAACTCTAGCCACAACCTCCTGCTAGTTCTCAGCCGCCTATGGATCTGTCTCACCTCAAATTCATGAGCGCATCTACCACTGTAACTCATGAATTGTGCTATGTTGGCACGAACCATTCGCTGGTGGGACTGGTGTCATCTGATTCCCTATGAGTAGTGGTGTTATAGGTACAACACCTGAAGGTACCATCACCTTAAGAGGTCCCTACACCAAAAACTCATCACTCGGTGGTCCATCATCATGAACACTCTTTAGATTCTTGGATGTCTATCTAAATAGAAGCATCATCTAAAGAAATAGAAGCACCATGGACAATAATCCTACACCTGGTGAGTTGATACATTGGCCACCCAACCAACTCTAGAATCCCCAAACTGAAACCCAAATGCATGGCACTTAACAGTATTTATCTATTGAAAACATAGACTCTTAGTTCTTCTGGTAGAAATGACTGCCCTTGGATAACACTTTGTCATGAACTGTCCCCCGGGGCCCATGTCATGACTACCTCAAGCTCGCCTTCCATAGGCCAGGTGTTGGCGACTCACACCAAAAAGGATTATCCATAAAATGGGAAGGCATTTCCTCAAAACTTGTACCCACACAGACATGGAACTCTGAACACATGTAAATCACAAAGAAAGAATAATTTTATAAACACAACTAAAAACCACTGCTGGGTGTAAAATTATATACTGAAGGAAAATGGTCCAGTATACGAGCCCAACCGGGAAGAAGGTACAACAAAAAGGGAAAAAACATTCTCAGATCATACACCAAGCATCCTACCTAAAGGGTAGGTACAACATAGCTCTACGGATCTCTATGCCAATTGATCACCTTCGTACACCATCTAGTCCTGGCTCCCTGACAACGTTCAATGTTTTCCATTGTCTACATAAGAAACAACAACGTGTGGGCATAGTTCATGTAAGAGTGAGTATAAAAATACCCAGTAGGGACCCCGAGACCCCAATGGTCTCCCAGAATTCCACAAAGAAAAAACCAAAATGATTAATCCCAATGAGAAATAAAAAGTAAAGACTTATCTCAAACTAGGTAAAAATCATAAATTAAAGGAATAATGATGGTTACTCGTAAAGATAACTCATCTTATTCCATTTATAAGTTACACTACTGAACCACAAATAATTTTCTCTGTCACTAATCCACACAGGGTCATATGTCACTGATCCACACAAGGTCATAAGTCACCGATCCACACCGAGTCGTAAGTCTCTGATCCATGAAAGGCCACACTAAGGTTTTTCCTCATCGGGTCATGCTACTACTGATTCACAAAGTGTCATAAGGCATCGATCTGCAGAGGGTCATAAGTGGTCGATCCACAAAGGGTCGTACGTCATCGTTCCACACAGGGTCGTAATTCACCGATCCACACATGTTCATAAGTCACTAATGCATGATGGGTTGCTCCAATGCTGGTCGATGGTGGGTCACACTACTGCTAATCCATATAGGGAATTTTAAATGATGATCCAAAATTGATCGTATGTTACTTGACATCCTGTCACAAGATTCCCGCACTTGGTGCACTTGAGTTTTCGAGAAACCACTCTTCAAGATATCGGTCGCACCTCAACTTCCATGATGTCCCACTAAGAAATAACACAAAGAACCTCCATGTCATAAGGGTTCCAAATCAATATACGAAGCTTCAATTAGATTCTTGGCATGTATGTTATAGGAATTTTAGTGCTGGGGGCCCATTGGGATTCGATTCCGATCCAAACCGGCAGTACTCCAACCTTCTCGAAAACCTATGTTGAGAATCTCAAAAGGACTGCAATGCCCTATGGGTTCCATTACCATAGAAGATTCGTCAAATAGGATTCTATTTTAGAATTTAATCCCCTTTAAGAAAAACTAGCCTAAAAGTGTCTGAGTCTGACCAGACTTGGATAGGCTTGACCCAGTTCTGTATGTTGGTTGGGCTTTGCCTGCCAGTTGGGTGTGGACCCAACTCCACAACGAAGAGACCATTGTCCATTTGGTCTCCAACAGGGGGTGCCAGCCTTCTGCCACCCCTTCAGCTGACCATTCCTATTGACCAGTTTAGGGTTGGACATGCGGTCTGGGTCCGCCTCCACCATGGACAGAGCCGCGACATCTCCTCCACGGCGCGATTCTGTGGTAGGCCCCCACCATCGATGTGGAAGGTTTTGGAAGGCTTTGCACTATCCATCACAACTCCTTGGGGAACTACATCCTCCTCATGATTGATCAGTGTTGGATGCCGCTGCCTCCGGTCGTCGATGGCGCAGTGCTAGAGGAGCTTCTGTGGGCCATCGATGAAGTTCCACTAGTCCGATTTCATTTCCATCTACACCTACAGGCCTCCCTGGATTCCGTCTACACTATGTGGCCTTTGTTTTATCCTTGCTTCATTATTTCGTGGTTGCCTACGAATAATGAATCAAAACCATGAATGACAGAAGGTCTGACCATTGTTGGGTTCAGCCAGCACCTTTTGCGTTAGCGTTATGAAAAAGGAAGAGTTAAAACATCATCAAGAGAAGATGAATTCCTAAACTCTTAGTAATACATCATGGAAAAAACTACCTGGATCTCATTGGAAGGTGTTGTAGATAATGATGAAGGGTCCGTGTTCGAAGATGTTTTTCATTGTTCGTTCTTTCCTCATTCTTCATTGTAGTAGGTTTCCACTGAGGTTTCATCAGAGCTTCCTCATGTAGATCCCCAAAATCCAATCAATAGGTTTGTTAAAAAAGAAGAAAAACTACCACCCACGTTGTGTTTTAGTAATATAGTTCATTAATGAACCACAAATTAATGTTACATTAATTCAACAAACGTCATAGTTACACAACCCAAGGGTCGTGTCATTAATTATGTAACACCCCAACACTATTTACACAGATTCAGTACATTAATACATAATAATGGAATGATCACAAAAGATCATGTCTTTAAAAATTGATTAGTTTAGTATCCTTTGAAATACTAGATACATTCATAAGGTTTACATTACATGAAAAAATGGAAAACTACAAAAAATATTGTTTCCATAGACAAAACAGAGATCCCATAGACCATCCTTGAAGGTCAGTCATAATATACTTCTTCGCATCCTGGGAAAAATCAAACATAGAATGTGGAGATCTCAGGTGCTTAGTAAGGATAACAATATAGAGGAAGATTTCATAAATAAGTATAAACATTTATGGGAATTTATAAAGCTAAAAATATCCATTTCAACATAAAATTCATCATAATATGTAAAATATAAATCAAAATGATTCTATTTACTTACTCACATTGATATTCTACTAGTCTAATAATCAAATGCATTATCAATAACCACTTTCATAACGATGGAATGCATAATTCCAGACTTTCATAACCACATAGTCAAGGCCTTCTTCCAAAAATACAAATATGATTTTTTTCAAGGCCTTGTGCTAAGACACTAGTTGGTCTAAAGAGACCTACCGATGCATCGAGGAGCTATAGTGGGCTCTATCCTTCACTTACTAAGTCCAATGAATTCCCCATATGAAATGGTTTAAACATAACATAAAAATTTGTATTCATGCTGGCATACGAAATGTCAATACATTATCCATTAACCATGAATGGTATTAAATAACACATCCACAGTCAAACATATCACAAAACCTCTTATACAATATTTAAGTTTTGTATCATAATAAATCAACTTCAAACAAACTTAAAATCCATCAAAGGATGCTGACATAGATGAAATCAAAACCTTTTTAGAGATATATCTCATTCTATTATGAAATCATTTAATGGTGACATAATTATACTAGAAAACAGTTATGTTTCAAAATATTCTTATTATCTTGTAATGGAAGCTCTGATTATGTTATAATAGTGGAAAATTTTTGCACCCATCGTATAATATAAAAAAATCATTCTTACCTTAATTTTGTCGAAAAGGTCATAATGTACCTTGTTTGGAAAATGACGGAATGATTCCATTAAAAAACATATAAGGTTAAATAAGGGTATAAATGACATTAACCCATTGTTTAGTAAATAGAAATAAAGTTTTGAAATAAATTTCAAGAAACATGGATGTGGATGACAATGATGTCCCAGTAGATAATTACATATTAACAACCTTGAATAATGAATAGATTGTAGAATTAACCATTACCTTGTACTTTTCCTTGGTTGAGGGTAAATTATATTCCTATATAATGGTGAAATAATTTGTATTAAATTATAAAATAACCATATACATTAATATGATATCATATATGATCTTTTAACATTTCTTTGTTAATAATATCATAGTAATATCGTTGTTTTGGGTGTTAATAGATTTGTTTTCCTTTATATTCATTGTTATGTGAGTAATATTTGTTATGGTTGGGATGTATCTTATTCATATACAGAATTATATCAAGTATTTAAACATTATTTTTAGTCATAAAATGAAAACTAGTCTTGAATGGATACGATGGGGAATAAATCTCATCGCGTTCGTGGAGACGGTATTCCGTACGTACGTACGAGCGACAATATCATTTGTTTGATATTAAAATAATATATAATTGGATAATATATTGTATATAAAGAATCATTATGATGTTATATTTATTATTTACATCAACTACACATCATTTTAATACCCATCAAAATAATAATTTTTTGAATAACAATTACACCACGACGTGGAGACGGTAAGCCCTACGTATGCACGTATTGTGACATGTCATTAAAAGGATGGATAGAATAATGAATATGGTAGAACCATATTTATAATAACATCAAAGTATATAGAAGATACTGGATTTTTTTTAGTATTGATACAACAAAAAAAATAATTGGAGGAAGAAAGGAACATGAAAGTGGTGATGAACTATTTACCTCTTCTTCGGGTTCTTCCTTTTGATTTGATCAAAATGCCTCCTTAGGTTGGATTTAAAACTAAATTAATTACCCTAGGGTGAAGGGAGTAATGTTGAGAGGGTATTTGGCTAGGATTTTTCCGAGACAAATGTCTTTGAAGGTGTGAATTAGAGAGAAGGGGGAGTCCCCTTTTATAGGAGGGGTGAGGGGCACCTTAAGAAAATCTAGAAATTTTACTTTATAATAAAATCCATTTCGGTTTCTAATGAATCCAAAATAAATTATTTAAATTATAAGGTGGGTATGGGTCTAAATCCACTCAAACAATTGGTTTTATACATTTTGGTCACTATATTAACTTTACCTATTAGATTTAACTCTTAGTTAAATAGTTTTACATTTACCATGTCTCTTTGTACTTTTATATTATATGGTTAATAAACATACTATATACTTCCAAGAGATCCCCAAGTGGATAATTAATGATACACCTGTCATTATATAAGACTTTGGGAAAAAACATATATTTTTAGAAATAGAATATCAATTAATAATATAATATTTGTTCTAACAACTCTTTTTTGTCAATTTTGACACTATTTGGTATTTTGTATTTGGAAAATTCATAACAGAATTATAACATCAAACAGAATTAATATAAACAACCCTAATATGTCATATTAACCTTTAAAATTATTTTAATTCATAAAAATTCTAAATTAAATTTATTTCGATATTTATAGTATCACTTGTTTTTATATTCCATTAATTAGGTAATTACTGCATCATCATTGTGTCATTAATAAATTAAATTATTTAATGTCTAAAAATTATTAATAAAATCTAATTATGTAGGAAATATTTTTATATTTATAATGAATAATTATATTCGAATTTATCTTATGTGTAACCCTATGCTAAAATGTTTTAGTTATAAAATATTGATTTTTACTCTTTTAACGCTTCTTTGATTTAAATAATAAAAAATATCCTAATCTAATCCAAGTGGACCAAATAGGTTCATATTTTTTTCCTAGGGTTTTTTCGGTCTAATTATACTTATACAGATGAATTAAGACATGTGTGAGGGTAATAATAATATCATTTTACCCTTAATTACCCTATTTACTTTTAACTGTGGAAATAAAATTAAAAAGTTACTATTCAGAAAAAAAAAATTATCTTATTGAACCACATTTTACTTATTGATATCAACCGTATCTCTTGTATTTTTTAAATTCAACTCACATAAGTGGTAAAATTATATTTTATGTAAATTTGCAAATTCTCCTAGGAGGTGGGTAAAAGACGGTAAAAAGATCAATAAAATTTTTATGTATCTAAAATTATTATAAACTGACTCTAGGGAATTACATTAGACATATTTAGGTATTATGTATCTATTTAGGGAATAAATAAATTTAAATAAAATAAATAATTATTTAAATAAAAATTCTTTTTTAAAATATAACTCAATGTTTTCACTATTTATAAAAAATAAAAAGTTTTCATAAAAATACCAAAAATTCACCCCAACCTAATTTCGATATTCCAAATCAAAAAATGAAGACCATTTTAAAAGATAAAATTTATAAAATTTAAAAAAGTGGGTATTACTATTCATAACGACTAGTTTGATTGGTTGTGGTGTGTTAGAACTCGAAGTTGCGTATAACACACGTTATTGTATTATTCAAAGAGAATCGTACCGTGGATGCTTGGGGTGTTACATTCTCCCCTCCCTCAAATAATTTTTTCCTTGAAATTTCTAGAATATTATTTCATTAAAAGGTTCATGTGGTTATTCATCATAAGTTCCTCTAGGCCCCACGTTGACTCTTCCATCTTATGGTTTCTCCATAGAACTTTTACCAGACTAGTCGTCCTGTTTCTCAACACTTGTTCTCTTGTATGAAGAACCTTGACAGGCTCTTCGCAATAAGATAGATTAGGTTTTAGTTCTAATTTCACACAGGTGAGTACATGTGTTGGTTCAGGCATGTATTTTCTCAATAGTGATACGTGGAATAAATCATGAACTTTGGAGAGACATGGAGAAATTTCCAAACGGTAAGCTACAACCCCAATTAGTTCTAGAATTTTAAAAGGTCCAATGTACATGGGACTCAATTTTACCTTCTTACCAAAACATATAACACCATTAAATGGAGATACCTTTATGAAAACATGATCTCCTACTGGAAATTTCAAATCCTTCCTTCGGTTATCGACATAGCTCTTCTACCTACTTTGATCTGCTGTGATGTGGTTTTTGATTACCTTCACCTTTTCCATTATTTCCTCTACCAGTTCTGGGCCTATGTGTTTTATTTCACCATCATCATCCCAATAAGTTGTTATGCGAAATCTCATTCCGTATAATGCTTCATATTGTGCCAAATGAATACTTGAATAAAAGATATTATTATATGAAAATTCTTCCAGAGGTAAATATTGATCCCACATAACTTGAAAGTCAAGTGAGCATGATCTCAACATGTCTTCTATGGTTTGAATAGACCGTTCTGATTGTCCATCAATTTGGGGGTGGTAGGCAGTGCTCAAATGAAGTACAGTATCCAGGGTTTTCTGAAGACTTTTCTAGAATCTTGATGTAAAATGGTGATCACAATTAGAATCAATTGATATTGGTACTCCATGAAGTCTTACAAATTCATTAATATATATGCTTTGTAATTGTTCAAGTGGTAAATATTTTCTTATATCAAGAAAATGGACTGAATTGGTAAGATGAGCAACTATGACCCATATTGCATTATTCCTTCTAGAAGTACTTGTTAGTCCCACAAAAAAGTCCATCGTAATATTGTCCCATTTCTACTTCGGTATGGGAAGAGGTTGCAAGACTCCTCTAGGCAATTGCCTTCCAGCTTTCACTTCTTGAAAAACCATACATCTTGATGCAAAATTAGAAATCACCCTCTTCATGTTGTCCCACCAAAAATGTTCCTTCAAATCTCTATAAATTTTTTACTACAAGGGTGTATAGTGAAACTGGAACTATGAGAATCATCTTACAATTCCCTCTTTAGATCAGGTATATCAAGAACACAAAGTCTCTTCCCAAATTTCAAAATTCCACTTCATTCACAAATTCACTCTATATCCAATCATTCATGACATTAATCGTCTTTTGAGACTCCTCATCATCGGTATAATAACTCTTTATCCCTTCTAGTAAATATGATTTGGAAACCATTTGAAAAAGTATTTATGTTTCACCATCCATGGTTATCCCCATGTCCAACTTTACTAGATCCCTGAAAATAGGATCTGTTTCAACTTTCATCTTGTTCAAAACTCTATGATACTTTCTACTGAAAGTATCATCCACCTTATTTTCATTCCTCAACTAGTAGTGTATAGGGAAATAATAAACCTTGAGTAGTTCAATCCATCTCCTTTTCCTTATGTTGAGTTCTTTCTGTGATAAAATATAATTCAAACTCTTATGACTGGTATATATCTCACATTTTTACCATAGAGTTAATGTATCTTTATATTCAAAGAATCTATTACACCTCTTAACTAAAGATCCTGAGTGGGATAGTTTTGTTCATGAATTTTTAGCTGTCATGATGCATATAAAATAACCCTATCATTCTACACAAGGACACAACCAAGTCCTTTCTTTGAAACATCACTATAAATAACAAACCCATCATTCCCCGATGGTAGAGTCATGATAGGAGCATTGACTAATCTTCACTTCAGTTCATCAAAAAATTCATCACTCTTTTGTCCAAATAATTTTAACCCTTTTACGTGTGAGCTTGGTTAATGGATTATCCAATTTGGAAAAATTCTAGATGAAACACCTATAATAACCTTCTAAACCAACAAAACTACGTACCTCAGTTATACTCATCGGTGCTAGCCATTATTGGATTTCCTTAGTTATATAAGTATCAACAGAGATTCCATCCATGGAGACAATATGGCCATGAAAAGAAATCTCTTGAAGCCATAAATCACACTTGCTAAACATCACATATAATTGATATCTTCTCAGAGTCTTCAAGATAATGAGAAAGTGATTTTATTGATCTTCATATCTTTGGGAGTATACCAAGATATCATCAATAAGTACCACTAAAAATTCATCAAGATATTCCTTTAAAACTATATTTATTATATCGATGAAGGTAGAGGGTGGACTAGTCAATCCAAATGGAATTTCTATAAACTCATAATGACCGTACCTAGTTTGAAATACTGTTTTCGGAATGTCTTCCTTCTACACACACAACTAATGATATCCAGATCGAAGGTCAGTCCTTGAAAATTATTGAGATCCATGATGTTGGTCAAATAAACCATCAATACAAAGTAAGGGATACTTGTTATTCATTGTTATAGCATTGATCTTTCTATAGTCCATTCACAACCATATAGATTCGACTTTCGTCTTATGAAAAAGGACAGGGGATCCCCATGGAGAAGAACTAGGGAGAATAAATCTATTATTACTCAATTTCCCTAGTTGATTCTTTAATTCCACTAATTCTAAAGTGGCCATTTTATAAGGGGTATTTGATATGAGCCTTGATCCCGGAATTAAATCAATGGGAAACACAATTTCTTGTTCTGGAGGATGTCCAGGTAAATCTTCTGGAAACACATCAACATATTCTTTCACAATAGTTACATCCTATTTTTGAACATTATTTTCCTCACCCAAAGTTATTTCACTCTCTTCCTCCACAATAATTGAATTTAGTTGAGCTACTGGGGGTGGATCTAGATAAAAATTAGGTGGTGAAAATTATCCTCTAAAGATAAGGTGTTCTTTATCATTGTCATAAAAAATAGTAACCTCTTTTTTCTTATAATAAATTTTTGTATCATGTTTCTAAATTCAATCCATACTGAGGATTATATCAAATTCAATCATGGGTATGACATTGAGATTAGTAGATAAATAACATTTATATTCCCTAATGGGGACCGATTAACAAAACATTGTTGCAATGATACTTCACTTAGGTGTTTTTACTGGCAACTCCCTTGTTAAATCAAATTGGAAATATCTAATTTTCATAGAAAACTGGGAATATGTTAAACAATGTGATGATCCATAATTAAATAAATCATTTTCTATACATGGGGAAACCATTAAATTAAATCCCACTACTTCTTTCGGAGTTTCAACCTCAGCAGTAGTGATAGTATAATCCTGGCCTTGATCCCTTGGACTTTTCTGAGAAGATTTCCCTTGGCGCTTAGGAAATTCATTTTCATACTACCTCTTTCTCTACAATTGTATCATTAAATAGTGGAATCCTCTTTCTTTCCCTTGTAATCATGAGCTTGGTGTCCTTTCTCACCACACTGGTAACAGGCTCACATTCCCTTCAAGCATGCACGAGGGTATTTCTTACCACATTTACTGGAGTATAGATATTCAACTTCTCTATTCATCCGCTTATTTTCATTTCCAGATTCTTCATCATATCTCTTCTTCTATTTCTTTAATTTAAAGTCATAAGACATAGAGAATTATTTTTTTGTCTTGATAGCACATGAGATGATATATTCGTATGATGGGAAGGATTGTGAGACTAATGCTCAACGGAGAAATATTTTAATCCATCAAAGAAATAATCAATCAAAATTCTTGGTCTACATATATAATCTAAAGAATTCCTCTCTAACCATTTAATGTTATCTTCATACATTGTGACATTCTCATCCTCTTTTTACCTCAGACTCAGAAATTGACTTTCCATATCTGCTCGATGGTCATGAGGAATGTATTTTTCTATGAAAATATATTTAAACTCCGTTTATTCCATATTTCATACTTCATCATCTTCCATTGTGTTTTGAATCAATGACCACTATTGATCAGCATCTCCAGTGAGGCGGTAAACTGCCAGGACAACATTTTCCCTTTCACAACTCCCCAAGGCATGGAATATTTCTCTATTGAATTTGTCCATTTCTGTGATACAAATGGATTTTTACCCCCAATTAATGTTTGTGGTTGTTTCCTCATTAAGAGATCTAACATTTATCCTCCATGCTATGGATCAGGGTGCTCCATACGGGTAAAGTTATTATTCATAACCTATGTGAGTTATCCTAGAATAGTGATTCGCTTATCAGAACAAGTTGTATACTAGCTCTAATAAAATTATCTTGAGCAGGAGGGAAATCTCTACAGAGAGTGTGTGAATTGATACAGTTTCCATTGCTTTCACTATGTTCGATATATAAACAATTTCATAATCTGGATTAATTTATGAATCGAAATACATAATTACAAACTTGTAAAATACTTATTTTAAATTGAACAATTTATAGATATAATCCATAATCATAAAAAAATTTATTTGAGGATGTATATACTCATAAATCCTTCATAATGTTTTGTAAGGAAAATGAGAATTATCGTAAGAATATCCCCTAGGTGTTTCATAACCAAGAGTGAAGCAGGGCTTGTTATCGTGGACCAGTTCCCGTTCGAGTCTAGATCAAAGCGTTGTTTTTAGGTTTTACCCAAAGGTACATCTGTTCTAGAGCTTCTTCTACTTGCTCGTATACAGATAAAGATGTATTATTTGTGAAACTCACAAAATCTCTACAATTCCAAAATTCTAGGAAGTTCTTATATACTAACACTCAAATTCTATCTTAGGGATATGTTCTCTAATCAATGTTTTTAAAAATTGAGTATCCAAGGTTTGTACTAAACTATATCTAATACCCACTATAACACCCCAACCCTAGTTACCCAGAGTCAGTGCATTATTACATATCATTGGAATGATCACAAAAGATCATGTCTTAAAAGAACGATTAGTTTAGTAGCCTTGGAAGTACTAGATACATTCATAAGGTTTACATTACATCATAAAATGGAAAACTAAAACAACATTGTTCTTATAGAAAACATGGATATCCCATAGACTATCCCTGTAGGTCAATAATAATATACTTCTTCGCATCCTAGGAAAAATAAAACAAAGAATGGGGTGATCTCAGTTTCTTAGTAAGGATAACAATATAGCGGAAGCATTAATAAATAAGCATAAAAATTTATGGAAATGTATAAAACTAAAACAAAATCGATTTCAACCTAAAATTCGTCATAATAATGAAAATATAAATCAAAATAATTCCATTTAGTTACTGACATGGATATTCTACTAGTCAAATAATCACATGCAATATCAATATCCACTTTCACAAGGATGAAATGAATAATGCCAGACTTTCATAACCACATAGTCAAGGCCTTGTGCCAAGACTACAAATAATATTTTGTCAAGGCCTTGTGCCAATACAAAATTTTGCCTCATGAGACCTACCGATACATCGAGGAGCTATAGTGGCCTCCACCTGTAACTTACTAAGTCCTATACATTCCTCATATGAAAAGGGTTAAACTTAACATAAACATTCGTATTAAAACTGGCATACAAAATGTCAATAATTTATCCATAAACCATGAATGGAATGAAATAAAACATCCACAGTCAAATATTTCACAAATCCCTCAATAAAATATGGAATTTTTGTATCATAATAAATAAACTTTAATCAAACTTAAAAACCATCAATGGATATTGACATTGATGAAATCAAAACCATTTTTGATAAATATCTCATTCTGTTTTGAAATCATTTAAGGTCACATAATTATAAAAGAAAACATTTATATTTGAAAATATTCTTATAAGCTTGTAAGGGAAGCTTCGACGATGTTATAACAGCGGAAGATAGCTGCACCTGCCATATAAGTTAAAAAAGCATTCTTACCTTAATTTTGTCGAAAAGGTCATAATGTACTTAGTTTGGAAAATGACAGAAAGATTCCTTTGAAAAAAATAAGGTTAAATAAGGGTATAAATGACTTTAAACCATTTTCTAGTAAATTATAAAAATGTATTGAGATATATTTTATGAAACATGGATGTGGATGATAAAGAGGTCCCAGTAGATAATCACGTACAAACAAACTCGGATAATGAAGAGATTGTAGAATTAATCCTTACATTGTACTTTTCCTCAGTCGAGGGTAGGTTAAACTTCTATATAATTGTGAAATAATTGTTATTAAGTTATTCATTAATTATATACATTATAATGATATCATATATGATTTTTAACATTGCTTTGTTAATAATATATTATTATTATCGTCGTTTCGGGTGTTAACAGATTCGTTTTCCTTTATATTCTTTGATATGTGAGTCATATTTGTTTTGGATGTGATGTCTCTTATTCTTATTCAGAATGATATGAAGTATTTAATAATTATTTTTAATCATCAAATTGAAATTAGTCTTGAATGGATACGATGGTGAATGAATCTCATCACCCTCGTGGAGACAGTATTCCGTACGTACGCACAAGTGACAATATCATTCTTTAGATATTAAAATAATGTATTATTGGATGTTATATCATATATAAAAAATAATTATCATGTTATATTTATTATTTACATCAATTAAACATCATTATTATACCCATCAAAATTATAATGTATTGAATAAAAATTAGAGCTCGACGTGGAGATGGTAAGCCATATATACGCATGTATGGTGACATGTCATTCAAAGGATGGATAGAATAATGAATGTGGTAGTACCGTATTTATAATAACATCACAGTATATAGAATATACTGGAATTATTATTTTAGAATCGAAAAAACAATGAAAGAGGAATTTGACGAAGAACGGAACTTGAAAGAGGTGATGAAATATTTACCTCTTCATCAGGTTATTCCTTTTGATTTGATCAAAATGGCTCCAGAGGATGGATTTCAGAATAAAGGAAGGCCATTTTGATGAAGGGAGGACAGTTGAGAGGGTATTTGGGTAGGGGTTGGTTGAGCCAAATGGCTTTGAAGGTGTGAAATAGGGAGAAGGGGGAGTGCCCTTTTATAAGAGGGGTGAGGGGCACCTCAGGAAAAGTTAGAAATATTCGAAAGTTGAGGCTGAAGACTTAGTTAATTTGGGAAAGGTGCTAAAGCAAAAATAAAATCAAGCAAGAAGAAGTACAGGGATGAACTTAGTGAGACTTGAACTCGCGACCTCGTCGAGACCCACTGGAGAAACTACCAACTGAGCTAGAAATATTACTTTATAATAAAATTATTTTGGGTTTCTAATGGCTCCAAAATAAATTATTTAAATTCTAAGGTGTGTATTGTTCTAAAAACACTCAACCAATAGGTTTTAGAAAGATTTGTGTCACTATATTAACTTTATCTTTTAGATTTAACTCTTAGTTATATAGTTTGGCATTTACCATGTCTATTTGTATTTTTATATTATATGGTTAATAAACATACTATATACTTATATGTGAAACAAAAGTGGTTAATTAATGATACACCTATAATTTTATAAATATTTTGGCATATCCTTATATTTTTAAGAATAGAATATCAATTAATAATATAATATTTGTTTGAAAAATTGTTTTTTGACAATTTTGACACTATTTGGTATTTTGTTTTTACTAAATTCATAACAGCATTATTACATCGAAAAAATTCATATAATTAACCATAATATGTCATATTAACCTAGATAATTAGTGTAATTCATAAAAATCTCAAATTACATTTATTTGTATATTTATAGATTCAATAATTTTGATATTTCATTAATTAGGTATTTACTTCATCATCAATGTGTTATAAATATATTAAATTATATAATCTATAAAAACTATAAATAAAATAATGTTTTGTAGGAAATCATTTTATCTTTAAAATGACTATTTATAGTAGAATTTATCTTACTTTTATCCCTATTTTAAAAATGTTTTAGTTATTTATTTTTGATTTTAACTCTTTTAACTCTTCTTTGAAATAAATAATAATAAATGTCCAATTCTAATCCACTTTGACCAAAGAGGATCATATTTTATTCCTAAGGTTCTTTTTGGTCGAATTATACTTATCCAACAGAATTATGACACGTGTTACGTTAATAATAATATCATTTCTCTCTTAATTACCATATTTACTTTTAAACGTGGTAAACAAAAAAAGTTACTATTCAACAAAAATTATTCTCATTTTATTGAAACACATTTTACATACTGATATTGACTGGGTCTCCCAGATTTTTGAAATTCAACTCACAGAAGCGGTAAGATTATTTTTTATTTAAATTTTCATATGCTCCTAGGAGGTGAGAAAAATACGGTAAAAAGTTCAATAAAATTTTTATATATTAAAAATTATTATAAACAGAAACCAGTGAATTACATTAAACTTATATAAGTATTATGTATCTATTTTGACCTAAATAAATTTAAATAAAATAAATAATTATTTAAATAAAAATTCAGTTTTAAACTATAACTCAGTGTTTTTCACTATTCATCAAAAGTTGAATGTTTTCAGAAAAATACCAAAAATTCACCCTAACATAATTTCGATATTCCCAATCCAAAAATGAAATCTATTGTGAATGACAACATTTATAAAATTTCAAAAAGTGGGTATTACAATTCATAACAGCTAGTTTGATTGGTTGTGGCGGGTTAGAACTCGAAGATGCGTACAACACACGCTATTGTATTATTCAAAGAGTAGTGTACCATGGAAGCTTGGGGTGTTAAAAATTTCTCATATTCAAGCCAAAAATTACACCACAATCTCACCATACACCACTCAATGGTGAAAAAAGAATAAAATTACTCCTTTGGTGATTTAATTTTTTTTGTAAAGTCCAAAAATTCCCTTTTTTGTCTGAACCTTGTTGGTCAAAGTTAAGATTCTCCTAAAAAAATCCCATCGCTGTGAATTCAATGGTGCCCTCAACTTTTTAATCTAAGCACTGGTTCAAAATATTGAAATCGACTCTCGCACATTTACTAAATGTACCTTAAAAATGTTTAAAATTCTATTCTGGGCTCTCCAGGTTTTGGAATAACATGCCAATAATTTTAATATACTCGTAATAATCCGAAATAATTAAAAAAAATTTATGGAAAATTATGGGTCTTTATGTTGAAGATTAATTATTCTGATGTTCACTAGGTATTTTTTCTCCCAAATAATGTTTTTGGAATAAATTTACACCATAATTTGTTATTTCCTTATAGATTAAGAATATTCACTATAATTACCTTTTTTGTGTCTTATTTTGACTAAAAACTATCCCCTTCTGATCCCCTTGATCTACTCAACTAATCAACTCATTTCTTTTGAATATATTCACAATTTGGTTGAAATAATTTCTCATTTTACACTACACTGGAATATTTTATTTAAATATTTTTACAATTTTAATTATTATAACATTTATATGTATTTATCATATAATAATATCGTAGAAAAATGCATTCATATTTTCAAGATTCAAACATCCCAAGGTTCTTATCATTTTTAGGAATACAAGATTTAATTTTGAAGTATCGAAGGTACCTTAAATAGGAATATTCCCATAAAATATCACTAATGGCTTCCTTTCATCACCTATAAAGAAAAAGAATATATATTTGATATAGAATAAGTTCAAGACCACTTTTTTCCAAAAAATATCCAAAAAATATTTTTAAATTTTTATAATTCTATCCATACTGTTCATTATACGGTTCCTCCCATTGAAAATATTTTGTTGAGGATTCCTCACTACAATTACTAGATTCCTTGTCAAGTTATTTTATTTATAATACAATACTGGTTATTAGTAGACACTAATGAATTTTCATTATATATTTTATAAATTTTTTGTATAATAATATTCTCTCTTGTCCTCTAAAAAAATTAATACAATTAAATCAATTGGTACTTGTGTGTTATCAGCATTTACCATTCCATATTGCCGAAATAATCAATGATTAACATGTAATACCCATTTAAATCAATTTATCATGGTGATATATACCCAATAAAATCAATTTTCACCAATTCTAAAAATCATATAATATTATTTCCATTTCATAGTATGTTTTCTTAATTATCATTTTCTTTTAAAAAATGTCACATATATGAGTATGATATCTTTAAATCTTACGGATATAACATTATCCATCATGTTTTACAAAATCTTCCAAGAAAATTTTCCTCAAATGGATAATATATTCATTCCTTAGATTATTCTCAACATTGATTTATTGAAAAACATATCTTATTCTACACTAATTAGGTAGATATTACTCTTTGGGATCATTGTATATATCACAATTGAACAATGATTTCCCTTTATGAAATAATGTCTAATAGAGAAAATTATTTAATTCCTTGAGTCATGAAATTAACGATCATTGAGTTATTTTAGTGACTTTTAAGATGAAAATTTTTTAATTTATGATTAAATTTTAAGATATATAATATTAATTTGGGTTTTAAAAGGATTTGTAATATTCTTTTTAATTTCATGTCAAATTAGTAGTGTGTTTTATTAAGTAAAAATAAGATTAAATTTGATTATCTTGTGTTATTATTCACGGTAAAAATAACGCAATGCTAAGTTATTAAATTTTATTAAGAAATTTTTTTTGATTCAGTGAGAAAAGGTGACATCCCTTTGGTGGATCTATTAATAATGGATCTTGATGTGGTGTTGGACTACCATCACTCGTATCTGGTGGTGATGTTCGGGAATGAGAGACCATCGTTATCCTTCTTCAAGATCTTTTTAAAGTCATGGGGTCTTGTGATGATGAATGTGATTTCTGTAATTTGAATGCACTCTTTCTGTATTCATCTATTCATGAAAGATGAATTTGTGAAAGTCTGGTTGTGGCAGGGATATATTTGTGGATAATTAATGTTCATTTTCTTCAAATGGTCATGGGATATTCACTTTAGAAGAGTCCCATGCTCAGTGGTGGTCTAAGTGAAATTTCCATGTTTACACTTTCCTTTAATGAATCGTTACATCTTGAGAAGTGTGGGGGATGCCCTGAGATTCATCTTCAGTGAAGATGATGATACATTGAGTTTCCAAATTTTTCAACATTGATAATTTGTGTTGAAGTGGATATTTTGGTGGAACTTCCATTGCATCTTATTATTTGAGATGGAAATGGTTATTCATAGTTGAAACAAGTGATTAATTAGGAGCCTCCTAGATTCTCTTTGGATTTACATATATAAGGACATGGTTTTAATTTTTTTTCTATTTATGTATACTATAGGATATCCATCTCCTATGGTCGTGGGATTAGTTTTTGGTTCTCTATATCTAGTTCCTTAGAATGTGGAGGAGCATGATATTGATTCTAAGGATCAGGTTTAAGATTTACTCCAACAAATTACTCATGTTTATTATATTGCGTCTAGTATGTCATAACATAGGAGATTTGTGAAAGATGATCTCTATTTGGAAAATGAGTCTTAAGGGGTTATATATAATGATGGATCGATTGTGCATGGGTTGGGAATGCTGAATCAACATGGATTTCCCCGAATCAGGATACTTTAACCAAGTTGGTGGTCCATGAGCATTTGGACCAGGATGTACATGCTGATATTGGAATGTCTGTGGATAGATTGTTGAATACTTCTATTCCAGCCTATACATATCTAGGGAAGATAGTGGTATCTGAGTTTGATGTTAACGAAAAATAAAAACAAAATGAGCATTTAGGGGAGTCTGGCTCACATTTAGAGATGGGTTCAGTTCCCCATGGGGTATAATCATTATAGAAATTAGTTTCTCGTTATAATGGAATGGTTTCTGGGGGTTCTCATGTTGGAAGAGAAACTAACACTCGTAGGTTGGGAATTTAAATGGGAAACCATTTTTTAGCCATTATAGTTAATGATAGTGAGGGAATTTTGGAAATCTATGTTTTAAATTGGACTATTATAGCCAATCCAACACCCTTGGTTGAACATGGTGGCTATATTATGCATTTGAAATAAACAAAAATTAACTTGACCACATATATGAGTCAAAGTCTTGCAGCATGACCCTTGAGGCCTTGAATATCCCCTCTCAACAGTCATTTATATTATTATATATAATACCAGAGGTCTGAAGGCTAGGGATTAAACTACATATATTATAAGTGAAGTTTTTAGGCATAATGTTTCTCTATTAGTAATGAAGTAACCAAAGTTGAATGGAAAAAATATTGGGAAATATGTCCGGAGATTGGGGTTTTTTGATCTAATGCAAGGGGGGATTCACAATAATCAAATTAGAATATATTGGGAAAATAACATTTATGTTAAAGAAATTGATAACATGACGTAAATTATTACAATCAAGGTTGGTATCATGATTTTAAAATTAATTTTAACCACCATGTATTCCAAATGAGATTCTTTGGAAGGGGAAGGTTTGTGGTGTCATATTTAGGGGTTGCAATGAGTTAATATTCCTTTATTAATTAGATGATAGATTAATAATATTTTGGACAACACAAAAAATAATAGAGGGGAAACACATCTTCAAAATGAAATTCATTGTTTTAGAAATTTCTTGATGTATAATGGTCTTATGGACGTAGGATTCTCGGCTAATACATTCACATGGGGTAATAACCGAAAGGGGGGATGAAAAATTTGGAGTATGTTTGATCGTTGCGTGTCCAATAATCAGGGTATTGACTCTCTCCTTCAAGAAAATGTTAGGCATATCACTGGAGCATTGATAGATCATTATCCAGTCACTGTACAACTCAAAATTATAGGAAGAAAATAAGAGAAATCTTTTCATTTATCTTCTATTTGGGAGATTGATGAAAGTATGTATCAAATGGCGAAGAAATATTATTATATTGAAATGGATATGGTGTGTGGATTGGCCAACAAAATTGTCTTAGGAATTTTTACATGGATACAATGGAGTGGATTTTAGAAACAAGAAGCATAGAGTATAACCAGAATGATCTAAAAAAATAACATTGAAAATATGGAGGTGAGGCTACAATATGAATGGGATGATGATCTATTTTCTAAAATGGTTAGTAAGAAGAATATTTATTGACTAAGATGATTTTGGATGTTTAAAGGATGTAATGTTATAAATCAAAAGCTCTTTTTATTGATAAATGATATCTGAACATTAGATATTTATATGGCTGTTTGAAGGAACAGAAGGTGACTTGGATATTAGATTTCCAGCTTGAGGATAGAACATATACTGAAGATGACAAGGATTCTGGATGTATTAAAAAAGAGAAAATTTAACATATGTTGGTTTTTTAGGTGTTTGTAGATAATGGATAACATCCAAGGGTGAGTAGAGATAGACATTTTTTTAAATACTCCATGACTTGTAACAGATAGTGAGAATGATTTTGTAGAGGTGGTACTGAGTGATCATGAGATGAATGAGGTACGGTGTATTTTTAATTCTGAGATCACAACTAGTTTGGATGGATTACCTAGTTCCTTATTCATGGAAATGTGGAATATTATAAGGAATCATATTATTGGGGAAATCTAGGATTACATTAGAGGTTGTTCTATACGTAGAGCTGTTTTTCTTCTTCTCTAGTGACGATTTCAAATGATACGGAGCCTACTTCGATTATCCATTATATTCAAATATGTTTATATAACATCTCCAATAAGATAATTACATTCAATTTTAATAAAAGGGTTGGATATATCTTGTTAGATATTATATATGATGAACATCCAAGGTTTATAAACTGAAAAATCAATCAAGGCGAAATTGAAATTGATTAAGAGATGATTGATGAAATGAACAGGAAGACCATATTATTCAAAATTATGATTATTCAGGAAATGAATAAATACAATGGTTATATTCAATGACGTCACATTTATAAAGTAATGAATCAATTTGGTTCCAAGGTCTCGGCATGTGACTTATTTAACAAATGTTATGCTTCTATTTGGATCTCAATTTCAATAATGGGATGATTTTCATGTTTCTATAAGACAATATGAGGGATAACACAAGGGGGTATGGTACCACCAAGACTTTTCATCATTGCTCTGGATTCCCTTTCTAGAAAAATTAAACATAACATAGTAGTTCTAAAGGCCTATACTTAGAATAATAGAATCATAACATGTATTATGTCACAAATCATGTTTTCCACTGACATGATAATTTTTATCAATGGTAGGAAAAAGTAACTTAGGGGATTGTACATACTGAGGGTGGATTATGTTGAATGTAGTGATATTCATGTTTACCATGTCAAAATTAGTATGTATATGACAAAATTTAGTTATTATATAGGGAGAAACATAAATCTTTAAAAATTTGTAATTCAAATAGGATACTTGCCCAGTATTTGTTTAGGAGATTACATATTGAATTAAATGATATAGAATGTTTTTTATAGGTGTCATATATCAGATATAAAGTCATATTTGTAATTAAAAAATTATATTCTTGTCCTTTGGTGGGAAATTTATTCACGTGATCTGTGTTTTGAATTCCACGACTTCATCCATTCTATTTTTCCTCAGATATCCCAAAGGAACGATCAAAAATCATCAGAATATGGTCATAGCATTTATATGGGATTACAATCAAGAAAATAAGTGTCATTTTTAATCCTTGATAAGGAATGGAAACTCAATTGAAGAGGTATCTACTACTCTATTTAGACTTGTGGACACCATGCATGGTTTGAAGGAAAAGTTGGGGTTGAATATTATTCAAGGATATTTCCTTTTGTAAAGGTGCATGTTAGATTGCTATGTAGATGAATGGAATGAATTGGAGTCTAACATCAAAAGAAAATATAATATAAATAAAATCATTCTTTTACATCTATATATTTAAAGAGATAAGGTTGAATGGGTGGTGGGATGTAGTGATGTTATATTCTTGAAGAACAAATGGGTGGGAAATGTTCTCTCTATTCATTGTTGTCTTACCACAGATACTTCCTTATATGATATTTAAAAAACATGATTTTAATTTTTTACAATGTTATATATGGAGTAGTAGAGTGTCTTTGATAACATCAGATCGGTAGAGGAAACTGATTGGCGCATCTTCACTGAGATGACGTCTAGACACTTCTGTACCGACGTCATCTTTTTCATATACTACAATGAGGTTGATGTTCGTGTATGGGAATGTCGATTATGATTTAAATAAATTCCATCTGAAAAGAATTTATTTATTCTATGTAATAGGAATAATTCCTTACCGAATGATGAAAATATTCAAAGAAGGGTTGTTTCCCTTGTAGATACCCAAAGCTTGACGTACATGGACATTACATTACTTTTGCAGAATACTTAGTACATAACAAAAACACACACACAAGGATCGTAATAGTTTAGTGTCTTTGGAAACTTGGAATATAATCTTCTAATCGTGGTGAAAGATCTTCAAAATCTCCCCTAAAGATCTTCCTTTTTTTTACCTAAAACCGTTATTTATATCCTGGGGAAAAGAAAACATAAAAGGGTGAGCTCAAATGCTCAGTAAGGGTAAACAAAAGAAATATCAATCACAACATTTTCATAAGAACATAACATTTTTGGAAATCTCAACCTACAAAAGAGAGAGCATAATTTCAGAACATGGGATAAGTAATTGTAGTGAAATGAAATCCCAATAATCATAACATAAAACATGAAACATTGTGGCATACACACATAATCATATAGAATCATATCTTATTAGTCAAGACTCATTTCCAAGACTGTCATAGTGGACAAAGTCCATTTCTGAACCGAGTCACCCTCGTTTCAGTCCTGTTTCACTGAACCGGTATAACCTACCATTCCAGCCATGTCTATCTCATGAGATACAAAATCTTTACCCAATACATTGGAGGGGGATATAGGTCCCACCCATATAATAATTATACCATTCTTATGTGTGCCACAAAATCATAAACCATACATCATAGCATAACCCATGTAATAAAAATGGGATTCTTAAATAACATGACATCATAAAACAATTCATATAAGATAAAGGAATTCATAAAAATATTTCCATCACAACATAATCAAATCCATGTAAAAATAGGGATAGAAACAGAACCCTTTATTATCTTAGATGGAAAATAATTTTGATAAAACACTTGAACTCCATTCTTGAGGAAAATATCCTTTCTACTTCAAAAACATTTTCCTTTCTTAACATGTCTTACCATTTTAAACTAAATGAAGTTGATTAAAAATAAACTTGAAAACTTGTAAAGGAAGATTCTTGGAAATAATGTTTTAAAAATCCATTCATGCCATATAAGTAAAAAAAATATTCTTCATACTTTTGTCGGAATAGTCAAAAAGTACCTCTTATGGAAAACGACAAAAGATTCTTTTCATATCCTTTACTAAAAACTCACCGAAGGGTAAAATTGGATTTAAAAAATTTTAGGTGGATGCAAATAATATTTCATATTTAGGAAACATGGATGTGGATGATAAAATACACCCCAGTAAATGCCAAAGTATAAACAATCTCGGATAAAAATGAGATTGTGATATTTCCCTTACCTTAGGCCTGATTTTCTTCGTATGTGTCCGAACCTCCTGTATAATGATTTAAATAATGTCATTGACTTATTCCAGAATCATACTTATTTTTATGATATCATATATGGTCATTTTCTTAGCTTCTTAGTAGTAATATTTCATTGCTACTTGTTATTCAGGTGTTTATAACTTTTTGTTCTTATGCGTGTTTTGTTGAATAAATTCTTATTATTATATTTAGGTTATAGATACCTCATTTACAGAATGGTATTACTGTAATATATATCATATTCAGTTATTCAATTCATTTATGTAATAATTATTAAATGAAGATCATGTAGAACGAGTCGCATCACATCGTGGATATGGTATTCCGTACGTACGCACGAGTGATGATATCGTTTCTATGATCGTGGAATTGTATTGGAGTGTATGTATACTATTTCAGAATCTGTATCACTTTATAATAGTCATATATAGTCATTATTTACAGAATTATACCCATCCAAGTAAGGTGGTGGTGGAAAATAGATTACACCACGGCGTGGAGACGGTATTCCGTACGTACGCACGCGCGGTGATTTCTTTTTCCGTAGGATGGATAGATGGTGAAATAGGGTTGTTTCATAATTATAATAAAATATCAGTATATGAGTGATACTGATGTTATTACTTCATAATGAAACAACTAAAGAAGATGAAGTGGAAGAAGAAATAAAGATGAAAGAATCGGTAACGGACATTACCTCTTCTTTGAAGTGCTTCTTTGAGACCTCCTTTTAGGGAACTAATATAGGTATTTGAAGAAGACCAGAACCTCAAGGATGTTTCTAGGGAATTGGAGAGGAGAAATTGACAGGGTTTTTCCAAGATTGAAGGCTCAAAGTGGTGTGAGGAAGAGGGGGAGGAGGTTCCCTTTTATAAGGGAGGAGAGGGGTACCTTTGGGAAAACTGAAAATATTATTTTATTATAAAGTCAATATCGGTTTTAAATATCTCCAAATTGATATATTTGGAAGCTAAGGAGGGGATGGGTCGAAATCCTCTCATCCAATCGAATTTAGACAAGTTTAGGTTCCTATTTTAACCTTATCATTTAGATTTAACATTAAATTAAATAAGTTTACTTTTACCGTGTCTTCTTGTGTTCTTATACTATAAGGTTAATAAACTTACTATAAGCAGCCAAACTTACCCCAAGTTGTTTATTATTAATATATATAACCTTATCTAAGTCATTTGGTCGAACCTTAGATTTTTAAGAATAAAATAACAATTACTAATATAATATTTGTTTTAAAAACTATTTTATGTCAATTTTGACACTATTTAGTAATTGATTTTTGTGAAAATCATACCAGAATGATTAGTTAGAACAAAGTTAATTACATCAATACTAACATGTACTATTAACCTATAAAATTAGTGTAATTCATAAAAAGTCACAAATTTTATTTATTTGGGTATTTATAATATCAATTATTCTAATGTTTCACTATTATGGTAATTGCTACATCATCATTGTTTCATAAATTAATTAATTTATATAATGTATAAAAATTATAAATAAAATATCATTATGTAGGAACTTATAATATCTTTCTAATTAATATTTACAATCAAATTTATCTTATGTATAACCCTATATTAAAAATGTTTTAGTTAAAAAACTTTGATTTTAACTCTTTTAACTCTTCTTTGAATTAAATAATAATAAATTTCCTAATCTAATCCATGTGGGCCTAAATGGTCATATTTTATTCCTAAGGTTGTTTTTGGTCGAATTAATCTTATCCAATAGAATTAGGACATGTTTTAGGATAATAATAATATCATTTTTACCCTTAATTACCCTATTTACTTTTAACCGTGGTAAAAAAAAGTAAAAAGTTACTATTCACCAAAAATTATTTTCATCTCATTGAATCACATTTTATTTACTAACATCAACCATGTCTCTCAGATTTTTGAAATTCCACTCACAGAAGCGGTAAAATTAAGTTTTATGAAAAATTCATTTTTTTAACTACCACTTAGTGGTTTCACTATTCATCAAAAAATGAAAGTTTCCAGAAAAATACCAAAAATTAGGCCTAAGATATATTTGATATTATAACTCAAAAATGATGTCTATTTTACCAAATTCAAAAAATATCAGTTTCATTAATTAATTTAAAAATTAATTCCCGTCGTCAAAACAAATAGCGTGTGTTTAAAAGATAATAACTATCAAAAGATTGACACTTGTTTATGTCTGGTTTAAATGTGAAATTACGTCCAATGACCAACATTGTATTAAATTGTAAAAATATATTTTAAATATACTTTAAAACCACTCAAATTAATAATTTATCACTATTAATTATTTCGATTGAAAAAGTTGTTTTTAATCAAAATTTAGTAATTTTCACTATTCATCAAAATATGAAAGTTAACTGAAAATTACCAAAATTTCACCCAAAGCTAATTTCGATAATTGGAATCCAAAAATGAAGTCCATTTTGAAAAATAAAATTTACAAAATTTCAAAAAGTGGTTATTACTATTCATAACGGCTAGTTTTAATAATATTTTAATAGCATGTTGTTGTTTAGTAAAACTCGTTATTGCGTACTACACACGCTATCGAGGAAGGTCGCGATTGCGTGTATTATAAGGCAAGTCAAGGATGCATGTTGTGCAAACTCCTTTTGGTGTAGCGTACAACACAATACATTAATGAGATTAAAAAGAATATTTTTTTCATAAAATCTCGGGGTTTTACATTCTACCCCCCTTAAAATGAATTTCGCCCTCGAAATTCGTCGGGGTTATAAATGGTTTCCTACTCGAAAGTTTCTTTAATAGAAACCCACATTGTAAAAAGGAATACCAAAACCAATCTTTAAAATCATAAGTATGAAACGTAACGGTTACCCAAATAAACTAATCACTGGGTTTCCACATAGGTGAAAATATGGATATGGAAGAGAAATCTAATCATCATGTTCTGATAGAGGGTGGTAGAGAACATGGCTATGGAAAAGCCAGCAATCACAAAGCCATAAATTTGTGAAGATATAAGGTACCATCTGATTCATCAGATATAACAACACTAGGACAACATTTTTGGTTTTCAAGATCATTTCCCTAAAGTTGATGAAATTGGAAATAGAAGAAATACTTTCGTGATTTCGGTATAGTCTCACCGTTGGTCATTCTTTGGACAATTTCCACTTCATATCTTAAAGAAATGATGTTGAATTCATCATTCGTGATGTGTTAGCAGATCATGTGATAGAATGATGGGTCATTTTATCTGTCTCAAACAAAAGGTTAGAAAAGTTATCAAAAAATACATAAGTCCATTTATAGTGAGATTAACCATATAAGGTTCCTAAAATGGACTTATACTTCATATATCAAATTGCTTAATATAAGAAAACTAGTTTCTACAGGGACTTCTTGTAGGCCAGTGGAAGGCAATAAAGGCTAGTCGCACTTCAGTTGTGGGTTCGATTCCCACAGCCTTGTCCGATGCGATGGGTTGTTGCCCGTCCTGCAGGTTGTCCTTTTTCTAAATCTATATTACTATAACATCCCATCAATAATATCGAAAAGACTTCTATCCTTAAACAATAATAACTTATGTCCAACATAATCCATCCCAATCATTAGGCTTATACAAAATACTTTGACCCATGCTCATAGTATAAAAATGATTACTTGAAATGCCACATAACAATCACGTGAATGCCATCATTTATGCCCCATATATCATAAGATATATCTTGTTGGTCAAATTACAAACATGTGAATACCTTAATCATGTATTCTCTTGAAGAATGAATACCCATTTAACCTTAGTGAAACCATGAATGAAGTCAAAAGTTAACTCCTTCCATATACCAAAATCCAAAAATTCTATATACTCAAACCATGATATAACCTTCTCCTTATATCAGTCATGAGATCATGAATACTATCAAACATTTTATATTCTCTTTATCCCTTCATTATGCGCATATCATCTACATTCCAAAAATATCTGAATAACCTTTCATGGATACTGGTACCATTAATCATACACTTTCAAAACTCAAGGAATGACAACAGTGTAACAATCCTTAGATGTCTCTTTATTCCATAGTACCATGAGATTACTTATACAACATTACACATGATAAACATGTAATCATTCCACTAAATTCTTAAACCATTGACCGGGCTTCAACAATTCTTTCATCTCACATATCATTTGTAGTCTCTTCATCATCATCAACATAAATACTACCCATACGACCATACTGGTTCTCTTCATGAGACTTTCCCTTAGATAATTGGTTTGTGTAATGCTCGTACATTCCACATTTAAAACATTTAACCATTATTGATGTCGTAGCAATACCATTATCCTCATCCCTGTTGTTAACTGAACATTTTCCTTTGCACTTAGTGGCTTTGTGTCCTTCTTTTCCACACCCAACGCATCTTCCAGTTCCTTTGAAACATTATCCTTGATGCCTCTTCTCACATGATTTACATAGGGGAAATTGAACTTTCTTTCCTCTATGATCATCATGAAACTCCATCTTTCTCTTATTAGCCGAGCCAGTAAACTTACCAAATTTTACTTTATTGATAATATTATGAGATTGATGATTCAGAATAATAATAATGTTTGGACATCCAAATCCCATTTCATTTGGTTTCTCATGAATAATATCATTCCATTTTCCATCATATCCTCCATTATTGTGAATCATCTTGTTTCCAGCCATTTTCTAAAACCCAAAAAGAATAGTGTGAGAGGAAAAAATCATAAACAAGGGGGAGTAACTTCAATATCTAACATCTTTGGTTTAATCTAGTATCGTAACCATAGTTCTAGGACTATATCCTATACGTATACTTATCCTTAGGGACATCCCTAGACATACCTTAGAAATATATCTAGGGATCTCACTAACGTTTTCGCATCCTAGTTTCCAAAGGTTGACTAAACCTTTCCTCTGATACCAACTGTAGAGACCCAAAGCTTGACGTACATGGACATTACATTACTTTTGCGGAATACTTAGTACATAACAAAAACACACACACAAGGATCATAATAGTTTAGTGTCTTTGGAAACTCAGAATATAATCTTCTAATCGTGGTGAAAGATCGTCAAAATCTCCCATAAAGATCTTCCTTTTTTTACCTAAAACCTTTATTTATATCCTGGGGAAAAGAAAACATAAAAGTGTGAGCTCAAATTCTCAGTAAGGGTAAACAAAAGAAATATCAATCACAACATTTTCATAAGAACATAACATTTTGGAAATCATAACCTGCAAAAGAGAGAGCATAATTTCATAACATGGGATAATTAATAGTAGTGAAATGAAACCCAATAATCATAACATAAAACATGAAACACTGTGACATACACACATAATCATATAGAATCAAATATTATTGGTCAAGACTCATTTCCAAGACTATCTTAGTGGACAAAGTCCATTTCTGAACCGAGTCACCCTCGTTTCAGTCCTGTTTCACTGAACCGGTATAACCTACCATTCCAGCCATGTCTATCTCATGAGATATAAAATCTTTACCCAATGCATTGGAGGGAGATATAGGTCCCACCCATCTCATAATGATACCATTCTTATGTGTGCCAGAAAATCATAAACCATACATCATAGCATAACCTATGTAATAAAAATGGGATTCTTAAATAACATGACATCATTAAAAAATTCATATAAGATAAAAGAATTCATAAAAATATTTCCATAACAACATAATAAAATCCATGTAATAATAGGGATAGAAACAGAACCCTTTATTATCTTAGATGGAAAATAATTTTGATAAAACACTTGAACTCCATTCTTGAGGAAAATATCCTTTCTACTTCAAAAACATTTTCCCTTCATAACATGTCTTACAATTTTAAACTAAAAGAAGTTGATTAAAAATAAACATGAAAACTTGTAAAGGAAGCTTCTTGGAAATAATGTTTTAAAAATCCTTTCATGCCGTATAAGTTAAAAAAAACATTCTTCGTACTTTTGTCGGAAAAGTCAAAAAGTACCTCGTATGAAAAACGACAAAATATTCCTTTCATATCCTTTACTAAAAACTCACCGAAGGGTAAAATTGGATTTAAAAAATTGTAGGTGGATGGAAATAATATTACATATTGAGGAAACATGGATGTGGATGATAAAATACACCCCAGTAAATGCCAAAGTATAAACAATCTCGGATAAAAATGAGATTGTGATATTTCCCTTACCATAGATATGATTTGCTTCGTATGTGTCCGAACCTCCTGTATAATGATTTAAATAATGTCATTGACTTATTCCAGAATCATACTTATTTTTATGATATCATATATGGTCATTTTCTTAGCTTCTTAGTAGTAATATTTCATTGCTACTTGTTATTCGGGTGTTTATAAATTTTTGTTCTTATGCGTGTTTTCTCGAATAAATTCTTATTTTTATATTTAGGTTATAGATGCCTCATTTACAGAATGGTATTAGTGTAATATATATCATATTCATTCATTCAATTCATTTATTTAATCATTATGAAATGGAGATCATGTAGAACGAGTCACATCACATCGTGGAGACGGTATTCCGTACGTACGCACGAGTGATGATATCGTTCCTATGATCGTGGAATTGTATTGGAGTGTTTTTATACTATTTAAGAATCAGTATCACTTTATAATAGTCATATATAGTCATTATTTACACCATTATACCCATCCAAGTAAGGTGGTGTTGGAAAATTGATTACAGCACGACGTGGAGACGATATTCTGTACTTACGCACACGCGGTGATTTCTTTTTCCGTAGGATGGATAGATGCTGAAATAGGGTTGTTTAATACTTATAATAACATATCAGTATATGAGTGATAGTGAGGTTATTACTTCATAATGAAAAAACTAAAGACGAATAAGTGGAAGAAGAAATAAAGATGAAAGAATCGGTAACAGACATTACCTCTTCTTTGAAGTGCTTCTTTGAGACCTCCTTTTAGGGCACTAAAATAGGTCGTTAAAGAAGACCAGAACCTCTAGGATGTTTCAAGGGAATTGGACAGGAGAAATTGGCAGTGGTTGGCCGAGCTTTAAGGCTCAAAGTGGTGTGAGGAAGAGGGGGAGGAGGTGCCCTTTTATAAGGGAGGAGAGGGGTACCTTTGAGAAAACTAAAAATATTATTTTATTATAAAGTAATGTTCGGTTTTAAATAGCTCCAAATAGATATATTTCGAAGATAAGGTGGGGATGGGTCGAAATACTCTCATCCAATAGAATTTAGACAAGTTTAGGTTCCTATTTTAACATTATCATTTAGATTTAACATTAAGTTAAATAAGTTTACTTTTACCGTGTCTTCTTGTTTTCTTATACTATAAGGTTAATAAACATACTATAAGAAGCCAAACGACTCCCAAGTTGTTTATTATTAATATATATAACTTTATCTAAGTCATTTGGCAGATCCTTAGATTTTTAAGAATAAAATAACAATTACTAATATAATATTTGTTTTAATAACAATTTTATGTCGATTTTGACACTATTTAGTAATTGATTTTTGTAAACATCATAACAGAATGATTAGTTCGAAAAAAGTTAATTAAATCAATACTAACATGTCATATTAACCTATAAAATTAGTGTAATTCATTAAAAGGCTCATATTATATTTATTTGGGTATTTATAATATTAATTATTCTAATTGTTCACTATTATGGTAATTACTGCATCAGCATTGTGTCATAAATAAATTAATTTATTTAATGTATAAAAATTATAAATAAAATATAATTATGTAGTAACTCTTATTAGATTTATAATTAATATTTACAATCGAATTTATCTTATGTATTACCCTATATTAAAAATGTTTTAGTAAATAAACATTGATTTTAACTCTTTTAACTCTTTTTTGATTTAAATAATAATAAATGTCCTAATCTAATCCAAGTTTGCCTAAATGGGCATATTTTATTCCTAAGGTTGTTTTTTGTCGAATTAATCTCATCCAATATAATTAGGACATGGGTTAGGGTAATAATAATATCATTTTTACCCTTAATTACCCTATTTACTTTTAACTGTGTTAAAAAAAAGTAAAAAGTTATTATTCACCATAAATTATTTTCATCTCATTGAACAAAATTTTACTTACTAACATCAACCGTGTCTCTTGGATTTTTGAAATTCCAATCACAGATGCGGTAAAATTATGTTTTATGAAAAATTCATTTTTTTAACTACCACTTAGTGGTTTCACTATTCATCAAAAAATGAAAGTTTCCAGAAAAATACAAAAAATTAGGCCTAAGCTATATTTGATATTATGAACTCAAAAATGATGTCTATTTTAACAAATTCAAAACATATTAGTTGCATTAATTAATTTAAAAATTAATTCCCATCGTGAAAACAAATAGCGTGTTTTTAAAAGATAATAACTATCAAAAGATTGACACTTGTTTATGTCTGGTTTAAATGTGAAATTACGTCCAATGACCAAAATTGTATTAAATTGTAAAAATATATTATAAATATACTTTAAAACCACTCAAATTAATAATTTATCACTATTAATTATTTCGATTGAAAAAGTTGTTTTTAATTAAAATTTAGTAATTTTCACTATTCATCAAAATATGAAAGTTATCCGAAAATTACCAAAATTTCACCCAAAGCTAATTTTGATATTCCGAATCAAAAAATGAAGTCCATTTTGAAAAATAAAATTTAAGAAATTTCAGAAAGTGGTTATTACTATTCATAACTGCTAGTTTTAATAATATTTTAATAGCATATTGTAGTTTAGTGAAACTCGTTATTGCGTACAACGCACGCTATCAAGGAAGGTCACGATTGCGTGTAATACAAGTCAAGTCAAGGATGTATGTTGTGAAAGCTCCTTTTGGTGTAGAGTACAACACAAGATATTAATGAAATAAAAAAGAATATTTTTTTCATAAAATCTCGGGGTGTTACAGCCCTGGGGTTATGATGCTGGTGCTACAACAACTGCAGTTGGGAATCATCCCAGGATCTATTTTTTGGAGTGAGTGGAAGACTTTTATTTGGGATTTTATTGGATGTAATACAGGGATATCTATGTGTGGTAATTATATGGATATATTTCTTGATTCTAGGTTTCATGGGAAAAATTGAAATGGCCCTTCTAACAAAGATCACATACTTCTTTTCGTAGAGGCGTGTTGGTTTTTATGGGAAGCATGAAACCAAGTTAAGGAGGGTTGATGATGGTATCTCCTAATATTATAGGTGAATATAAAGTCATGGGTGGAGGATCCAAGATATATTGTTTTAGGAGGAATGGATGTGGAATATCTTACTAGATTGGTACTGCAGAATGATTGAATGGATCAGGGATGTGGATCAGATTCTGATGGACACTGGATTGTTTGGAAGCCACAAAGAACTTGTTTCATGTTTTATATCTTTCAATCCTATTTTTAGAATCATATTCACGAAGGTGGTTTGGTCTGGGAGGGTAGGGTATCTAAACTGCTCATCTTATGCTAATTCAATGGCCCAAGGAAATTTCTAATAGCTGAGGTCAGAGCTCTTATTATTAGATTTTTTTTCTACATATTTTACAATATCGTCCTGACTATTGTGGAATAGGACTCCAAAATTTTCGTGGAAGTGCTTAATGGTCAAGGATGTATTTCATGTGATATGATATAATTTATTAGATGGTGTAGAATGTTCATTAGGTAATATATGATGATCAATCACACCTATAGGTAATGTAATTTTTTAGCTAATTTTCTTTCTAGAAATGATATACATAGTGATAGATTTTTTTATATTTTTTTAGGGTCTATTCCATATAATTTCATGATTTTTATGATATTATTCACTTATAATTTCCATTACTGGCCAATGATAAATGTATTTTGGGTTAAATAAAATTTTCATCTTTGATGATATAGGAAAATTATTTTAATAGACTGGTTCTATCACATTAAAAAACTGTTCCATAGACCATCTATGATTATTGTGGAGAAGTGAAAGAAGAAGATTCTGTATTTTTATCACATAAGAGAATCATTATTTCACAAGTTATAATTATTTAATAAGATTAATTATTATTTTATTGTTACAAGTATGTTCATGTTTGATGTTCTTAGTGCTAGAATTGATTTGGGTTCAGTGATATACACTTACCTAAAACATTATATTAACAATAGAAGGGATATTATGTGTGTTTGTGTGTGATAACGACCACCATAAACACAAAATATAGTCATCTATATTGGTAAAAACATCCTTAAATCAGATAAATTATTTTTTCTTTATTTTCTATAATATGTGTGATCATAATATTAATACTAAAATAGTTAAAGGAGATTGTGATTTGAAAGATACCAATACTGAATCACCCTTTCTTAAGGTGACGACATAGTAATGTTATCCAATCAATTGGTATCAAAGCCATAGTTATAAATAAATGAAATCATTAAAGATTGATATAAGTCATCATAATGTTGTGAACAAAAATGGTACTCAAAATTTTAAGGTGAATGGATTTAATATATCTAAGGAGTGAATTATATCTTATTAAAGGACCCTATGGATTTCTGATAGATCTGGAAATTTGATTTTGTTATCAAATATGCCATGGATGTATTTTTTCATTTTTCTTATTTATTAAAAGAAAATTAATGAATTTTTTTGATATGGTTTATAACATTCCTAAATTTTATTATATGTTCTTTAAGAGGATTTGAAGTGGTGTGGACTTCTTTAGTGATAAAATAAGACGTGTTAATGCTACTGTAGTGAAGGATTTATTTCTTATATACCCTCATATATGTTTTCTTTATATATGAAAATTTTCATCTATGAGAAGAATCACATATAATAATTCCTCATTAAATGTGATCTTTTAATTAAACATATTTACCATGTTGATTGTCATCTCATACCTAATTATTACTACATATATGAATTATGACCTTGCAAGCTAATTCCAATAGGTTTTTAATAATATATCTGATTTTCTAAAGGATCCAAATTCACATCAGTTTTTTTTGTTCAAAGAACTAGTTATGAATATTTCAATTATATATAAATTGAGTTTTCTTAGATTTTTTTTAAAATATAACACGATGATGGGGAAAGTTTTTATTAAGATCGAAAACATTACATATAAATTTTGATATGAGATTATGCAAGTGAGATTTCAAAAAACATGGTTATTTATTCAATCTTTATTTTGATATGTGGTGACTTATTTGAAAATCTACTATTGTGGCATAATGATGAATCCATTAATGAAGAAACATTATATGTTAAATCTTGAAATTGAATATGAAGATTTCATGTTAACATTATTGTAATTTAATCACATTATTTTTAAATTGTAGTGAATATAGCTGATTTTTTTGAGAATAATTGTTAATGTTGATGATTTTTTAGAGTTTTATGAAAAGAAGAAGTTTCTAACATTGCAAGTTTAAATTATATATTTTGAGATAAAATAATTTTTAGATGAAGATGAGTATCATAGAAAATTCCCAACATCAATTTTAGTGAATTATAATTTCGTTGTGATCATATAAGATAGATTCTGTAATTAATGATGAAATGGTAATTTGTGTAAATAAAGGTTGAAATACATTCCATGATTCATACATTTCATTATATAATGGTTAAATAAATTGATTTATCCCAAATTGGTTATTTTTTTATAGATCTTTTTTCATGAATAATAAAAGGTATTCATCATCTTCAAAATGAGTTAACTAATAATAATGGGATCCATTTTATGTAGACAAATTAAGTTCTTTTAGGAATATTGACGATTGTTATTTTTATACAAAACATAACAAATATTACCATTACTACTATGTATGTCATGTGTGATTCACAAAGTAGAATCTAATGAATGCATAGGTAACTGGAATAATGGTAATCTTCATCCAAATATATGGTTTTTATCAAATTTATAGTTATGTGTTTAGAGGAGGGAAGATAAAAAAACTCAATATGAAATCAATGTGAAGTGAAATTTTATTCATGAATATTTGATTGAGGGGTTTTTCTTAGGAAACAATCATCAATAAATATCCCATTAAAATGTATCACAGTGGTGACTATGGGGTTGTTCCATGAAGAGGTTACAAAATATGTTTTGAAACTATAAATTTTTAATTTTTTAAATGATATTGTTAATCGGGGGGATTTTTTTTTTCAAAAATAGTTAACAAAACAAAAAACTATTTGAAAAATAAATATAGAAGTTATATATTGTATAAAATTAAAATATATTACATACTAGAATTTTTATAAAATAAATGGATAAGATTTGATCCTTGGGTACTCCTTTATACCATGTTTAATTGAATAATTAAATTATATTTATCATTTATCACTCAATTACATTGGATTGGAGTTAAATATTACATATGTTTCATATAAAAATTCAGAAAAGTGTTTCTATCCCCTAATGAATGTTACTCAATTTACCAAAACACCTCTGGGTATCCAAAACCAATTGATCTTGTTATTCTCAGTGGGGATACCTCTACCAGATATTATTAAATGACAATATAATTATTTTATTGTCATAATATGGTAAAAATTTTAGAAAAAAAAAGAATAAAGTGAATTCAATAGACAAAAGAGACCCCCATCAAACATGAAATCTTTTTCCGGAGAAAATAATAATAGAATACGCATTATTCTAAACACAAGTCAATGAAATCCACTTTATAGAACACAAGTCAAGGATTATAAACACAAGTTATTGAAAATAATAATAGAATACATGTTTGAACCTTAGACTCCCAAATTAGTTATCACTGAAAATAAATTTCCAGTGAAAAATTCTAAACACAAGTCAATGAAATTCACAAGCTTAGTATTAAGAAACCCATCATATCATGCCACATTATTAGATTAAATTCCAATTTCTACATTATATTCATCAATTTCATTCCCATTATATTCATTATTCCATACATGAGGATTATAAACACACTGATTATCCCACTCAACACATGATTTTGATTTTGAAATATGATTACAACATCCAAATAAATAAAATGGACACCATAATCTTGAAATTTTTTTCAAATCTCTACCTAATTTTTTAAATAATTTTATCCATCATGAGAACATAGGTTACTGTTGTATATGGTTTTACGGATTGTAGGATATAAATATAAAAATTACGAGGTATAAGTTGATTTCTATGATCTTTTGTGAATAATGATTGTATGATTCTAGTTATCACTTAGGAATAATATTATATTATTTCTTCATGTCATTATATTTTATCCAACATAATTTTTAAATTTATTTTAGGTGATAAACACAAATTCTCCAATTTAGAATCAATAAAACAAAAAATTCTACTGAAAATCTCAGAATTATATATTTTTAAAGTCCCAAAAGTCATAGCTTTATTATAAATCTCCAGAAAGGAAATATAGTCACTTATTTATTGATATATCCATAAATTACCTACATTAAATATAAAAAATATCTCCCAACCAAAAAATTAGTGTACAACGATAATTTCACAACCTGATGTATTAAATCACAAAGGTTCCCACCCATACTTAATATTTATAAAAATAATGCAATATACTTTGAGAAATAGTTGGATATGGATGAAATCTTGTACTGAGGCTATCTAATAGGCAGTTCAAGGAAACTGTGTTCTCATTAAGATCAAATGAAAAATATATGATGAATTTAGATGGTAATTTTTTTTAAATAATTGGATATTAATTATAAACTTATTACCTCAATACTATTGAACACAAGTTCATTAAATCTCAACGGTTATGACTGAAAATTGGAATGTTCTTCTTAAAATTACAATTAATTATTTCACTCAACAAGTGAGGTTATTAGTAATATTAATATAAATAATATTTTAGAGTCCTCAAGGGAATGTGATTTAAATTATTTGAAAACATTCATGGAAAATAATTTACAATTTAATGGTATTTTTATAAATTTTGAAAATTTTAATTTCTAAAAAGACACATTCCATAATTTAGATAGGTTTAGCTACATGAATCATGTTTGTTATTTTCATTGAATTTTTTTAATTAACAATGGAAATTAATTTGAAGAATACAAGTCTCAAAAAACACAACATTTGAAATAAAAACGTAAAATAGATATTTGAAAATAAAACACTAAAAAACCAAATATAACTAGGATATTTATCCAGCCACAGTTATTTTTTACATTGTAACCATTGTGTAGTAGATCAAAGTAAGAATTCAAAATAAATAATATATTACAAAAAAATAATCTTATGGAGTGGAAATTGATGACATAGTTTTTATTGGGATGAAACAACATTGAACTATCATCTTAAATAGAATCAACATGGAAACATATATAGAAAGTAATAAAAATAAATATAATTTTATTTAAATAAGAGAATAAAAAATGAATAGAAATTGTAGGGAAAAGAGTAATAGTTTTAACCCCAATGTTTTTGTAATGATTTCAATGACCATTGTTAGGTAGTTCGAGCTGGTCATCCCCAATCCAAATGTGGTCATGGAGTCTTTTTCAAATACTACCAAATAATTCCACCTCCAATCCTTATCTTCTTCTAATGGTTGTAGAAGCACCAAATTATAGATTATTTCAGTGCTATTATATGTATTTCTAGTTATAATTATGTAGTGGAAGAGGGAATAAATTTAAAAAAAACTCCCAAAATTTATTCACACAACCAATGTATAATTTTTTCTAAAATTCAACTATAGGATGTATCTCGTCTTCAGGTTTAACATCAAAAATGGATTGTTCCATGAAAAATTATTTGGTGACACAATCTTCATGTCTAACAGTGTACTCATAACTTAGGCACACCAATCATTCTTTAATTTAATCATTCACATCCTCTTAATATATGAAATAATTTTAGCCAATAAGAATTGGAATAAAATATGTATAGGGATAAGTTGTTATCAATTTATTATCAAGATAATCTAGAAATAGTGGATCAAAATTTCAAAATTCATTTTGTCTATTATTTTCATCCATCTTTTTTAGATGTGGAAAGTAGTTGTATTGAAGGAAATTATTATCTCAGGATCCTCTAACATTCCTTCAATGATGAATGTGTTAAGTGCTTCTTCATATTTTCTAATGCATGATACATTGCTTTATATTTTTAATCATCAAAAAAAAGGAATTTCATGTAAAATATAATTTTCAAAAAACTCACCATAAAAATTTTTAATCATTTTTCGGATTTCCAACATTTAAATAAATATGAAATACAAAATTATCATTATCTTTTTAATTTAAAATTGAAATTAAACGGTTAATTCATCTCTTAATTCATCGACCAATGATTCTTCAATAATAAAAGTTGGTGGGAAAATATTTCCCTTTATTAAATTTTAATTATATCCTTTAATTAATTGTATTATTTTATTAAATCGGATAATGTTTATATATAATTTTTTACATCATGAGTCAGGAATTCATGCTATTGTTGCTCTAAATATTTTACTTTGGTAAAGAATAAAATTTTGATTGTAAATTCATTTTTTCAGAAATGAAATTTTAAAAATTAGTCATTACTAAAATCCTCAAATTGTAGGCAACAAGGACAATAATAGGAGTATTTTATTAGTTAAATCAATTTTTTGGTTTTTTAATGGCTCCAAATTAGTGAAAAAATCATAGACATTCAAAAAGACCTAGTAAACATCTACAAGAATGGAACATAATATTATAGTATATTCTATCCATGAAATAATAATTAATAATTACCCCTTTAATATATATTTCAATGTTATCCACAAGGTTGTCTCACTAGGGAGTCTCAAACTATGTTATCAAAATTTAATTTTTTTGATTTTTTTGTTAAATTTATCATTAAAAGTGGGGAGTTCCAGTTCAAAAAAATCAATTAAACTAAAAATAAGTTACAATCTGAATTTATGAGTTAGATATAGTATATAATTAAAAGAGATAAGATTATATAATTGATATTGTCATAATAGAAAAACATTGATCCTTAGATACACCATTAATCATGTTTTTATTTCATGATCAAATTATATTTCCAAATTATCACTCAATGAACTCTAGGTGAAAACCTATCATTCAAAGAAAACATTTAAAAACATCAAATATGGGTGTTTATGCCCCTATGAATGTTATTATACTTCCCCAACAATGTTTGAGAAACCGAAACTAAATGACCTCATTTTTATCAATAGGGATACGTCAACAAAAGAAGGTTAAACTATATGAATTTTTTTTACAATGATAATTACGTAAAAATGAATGAAATAACTGAAGAAAGTGAATTAAATGGATAAAATTATCCACCTTAAATCATTAAAATATAATCTAGAAAAATTATTAAAAATATATTGATGTACTAATCTCAAATAGAAGTAATCCTCAGATCTCTGCTACCATCTCCAATAGGTGTTTAGCTCTTCATGGTTGGATTTGTATGTATAAACTCTTATCTCTTCTTATATACGCTCCATTCACATTCATGGCCACTCTATCTAATCATTTTTTTAAATTGATGTGTAGGCTTACATTTAAAAGAAAACATTATGGGATATTTTCCTCTAAATTATTTACTGGTAATGTTTAAGAATATTTATCCATGAAATCAACCTAATTTCAGTAGGGTGTATTCATAAATGTTTTACATATTAATTTTTTATTTATCCCATTAAAATTACAAAAATTATGGTAATATAATGAAAAGATATACATGAATTACTAATCTCAATTTTTTTGGTCATGAAGCCTGTTCATATTTTTATAAATAGTCACATTCATTGAATTCCTTAATGATAAAAATAAACATTATATTTAATGATCATGAAAAACATGTATTTATCGTTATTTTCTATCCAGAATAACCTAATTTGGAGGTATTTATCATGATTTAAGTTTTTTTTGAAGGTAGGTCAACTATATCCATCTAATAAACTTTAAAATTGAATGTTTTTAGGATAAAACAAATTGATTCATCAAATCAAATAGTTTAATGAATTTAAGGACATGTTAAAAACGATCCTAAAAGTGTAATATAAACAATTGAATAAATATTAAAAAATCGTACCCGAAATTCCAAAGTTGTAAACTAAACTTTTAAAATTCTATAATTAGGGAAAATTTCATAATTTAGCTCAAAACCCATTTAAATTTCCAAAGTGATAGAATTTTTACATAAAAGATAATTTGGTGGATTTTTTCATTGAAATAAAAAATAAAATTATTGAAAACTTTTTCACTATCAATATTTATGAGGTATCATTGATCAAGTTTTATTTCCATGGTTTCTAGTGTAACCGTGCTCTTTAGAAGATCTATCTCATCATGGTAACATATTCTCATTAATGTAAGTGTGAAGATAAATTTCCCAATGTGACTCAGGATAGGCCTAATGACACTCTATAAACCCACGTTAATCATGAAATTATATTTGATTATAGTGATGAATCATTGTTTTGGGTGTGAATCCAACCATAAAAGAAACTAGGTTACCTAGGAAGGGGTCAAAATTTTTAAAAACTCTCATGTTCATTGTTTTTTAATATTATTTTTTTATAATAGTGTGGTTGAGACTATCAACATGATTGAACATGAATCTTAATATATTATAGGGGTTTATTTTGAAAAAATAGTGTTTGGTGAATTTCAATATTAACATAATTTAGTGGTAGATTTTTAAAAAGTAGAGTTTGTAAAACATGGTATCTAGTAATTCGTCCCCCTTTCACTGTAGGGTAATATGATCCTAGGCAGTTAACATATCTTATATATCTTATACTTTTGGTTATTTAATACGTTATTTAAGGATTTATCATACCCAATGTGACTTTGATCTATGATAAAGTTGACAATAAAAATGTATATAGTGATGATAATACATAGAATTCCTTATTGTCTTAATTGTTAGAGAATAAATTTACTAACGTGATGTGATGAAAAAATTCCATTTAGATTTCTGAAAAAAAAACACAATATCTATAATGATAATGAAAATTTTATTTAAACAAATTTACCATATTGTAGACTCTAGTATTATGATGTGTGAATATAATAAGATAAAGAAGTTGATATGTTATTAAACAGGGTAAATTTTATTATTCAAACTATTTTAGGATATAAATATATATAAACACTTGATGATTCCATAAGGTTGAATAAACACTTAGGAATTATACCATATAAGATTTATTCTATGGTCTTATATCTTAAAGATAGAGAAATTGACAAATTTACAATTAATGATCTTTATAGTACTCTTATTCCATATTATATAAGAAGATCCACTATTTTAAATAGAAAGGTCAAGAAGGGAAAAAACATTATTTAGTCGTATCAACAATTTAATGATTAAATATAAAAATCTTTTTTTGATATAGATAATAACATGTAATGTTGTTATTAGATTATTTTGTTTGTTTTAATAAATATTGGAAGAGGAAAAAGTAAGTACAAAGGCATGTTTTTTTAATGTATTATTTTGTAATAATTTTTCTAAAATTGGTAACCTTTCTACCAATTGTCATCAGAGAAATAGAAATGAAAATACTGATGATGAAGTACCCAAATAATCTTTCAAGAAAAGATTCACTCTTAAGAAAGAAAATTTTTTATTCAGACTTTAAAAATTAGATATCTTTTAAATATTTTATAGGGAATTATGATTCCCATAATTAAGGAGATTTTTATTGTGATTAGAGTTAATTATAATAGAACAATTCTATAGAAACCACTTAAAGGGTTCTTATTGACCAAGAATATAAAAGAGATAGGTCTTTAGCGGTTGATACCCGACTTGGTAGTGAATTTGATGTTGAAAATGATGAATCAATTAGGGAATAGTTAATTATAATAGAGATTAAAATGTGTCCCAGTACTATTGGAAATGTAAGAAAATAAACATATCATCTAAATGAAATTCATAAAAGATAAACAAAGTTTGACTAAAAAAGTAGACATGATTTATAATGTTTAGAGTTTAAATCATGATAATATTTAAATATAAAGTGTTATCAAATATATTAATTCCAACATCATATTTAAAAAATAATAAATTTAATATATAAAAATAAATATTTTTTAATATGATAAATATATGAATAAAGTGAATTTTAATTAAGAAAACAATATTAGTTATTTTTGTGAGTACTCTAATAATTCTGAGAAGAAATCAACACCACCAAACAAATATATGAGTATCTTATATAGAAAATACAATGATAATTGGGTGGTCTATGGCTCCAATATAATTAAATTACACCTTTTGAAAAAATATCTCAGTAATAAATAATATTTATTTGTATAACTAGTGAAAAATAGTATTCTTTTTTTATTTCGAATTCTATTGAAATGTTAAAATATTCTCAATCCTGAAAAGAGAAAAATTAAAATATATATATATATACAATTCCCAAATTTTTAATGATGCGATTTATAAATTGGTTTTTTGAAATTAAAAAAATATAGGAATGTAAATTAGCTTGGATATTAACCAATGAATACACACATATGTTTTCAAAAAAAGTTAATTCAATGTTATTAATATTATTATGTTATACATAGCCACAAATACTATTTTTGTTGGAATAGTATTTATATAGATGGAAATTGGAGAGCATGAGGAAAGGGGGAGAAAACATTAGTATAAAAAATCATAAGTTTTAGCAATAATTAAAGTAGAATGAGGTTTAAAGTTATTTTCGGGAGTATAAGGAAGTTTTTAGATGGTGTGATCGTGTAAGATACACCTCGAATGGGTGTATTACTTTTCATACTGATTAATTAATTCAAAATTTAAAGTATGAGAATGATCCAAAAAATAATAAATCCAAATAAAAAACACATGTTATTAATTTTTGTTTTATGTATTTTATGTGTAAATATATTTACATTATGTATAATTGTTGATCATCACCTTTTAATGATCATTTGGATAATAAAAAAATGTTGAATGATATAATATATTATTAGTTTCCATTGGTAATGATATCTCAATGATGATAATTGGTGAGTGACTGGCAATGATTTATTATAAATAATTAAATTCTAACAATTATCTATTTATTAAGGAGATTTAAGCATAATTCATTGATAGTTCATTAGTAATGTGATTATGAAAATGTGTAAATTTGTTAAAAATTATTTGGAAAATAAAAAGAGAATGAAAAATAGAGTAGTAAAATCTATAGGTTTGAGAACTCGTAAAAACGTATTTGATGTTGTAGAAACTAAAAAACGATTTACACAGATTATAGAAATTGAAAATGATTTTTTCCATAGAATACTTGATCATCATAGTGAAATGGGAATGTGATGATTAATCAAATATATAGTAGTAATTAATATAATATTCATGAAGAAACAAAATATCAGTGTTTTTTAAGAACATCAAAAGTGAAAAATGGAAAAATAACGTCATAAGGGAATTAAATTAAATTCCAAAGGCCTCCATCATTGCTTCACACGGATGTTTATTAACATATGAAAATGAATTAAATTAGTTAATGTAATTATTTTAACAAATTTTTTAATGATACTATTATATTCCATTTTATTATGTTTATTGCACCTAGATCCCAATATTGTAGTATATTGAAAATTTTATGGATACTTTTGGTTTTTTAATTGGATATACAATAAATAAGATGAGTTCAAAAAATTAGTGTTTGGATTCCAGTATAAAAAATTTAATATACCATGGAAAATATTTATTAATTTATATATTCAGTTCCCTATTAACTCCTTAAACAAATGGGGCAAGTAAAATATAAAAGTGGAGGAATTTTTTATTTCTAGATCTATTCCAACTAATGAAGACACATAAAATTATTTTTAGATTAAATAAATTATAAAAAAATTGAATTATTTAAAATGGTCACATTTTGAGGCTAAAACCAGATATTTTTAAATATGAAATGTGGTTCATGATAAATCCATATCTAAAGAAAATAAAATTATTTTTTGAGTCCATGTTTCATATAAATGGTTGATGTGGTGAAAATATGATGAAAAGTATAAATATGGAATATTTCAGATATATACTCCAAATGGATGATCCTAAATATTCAAAAATCATAATATTCATATGATAAATAATTATGATGGTGTAATAATAACGAAGAATGATGATAATCTCAATAAAAAATTTACAAATGATGATCATGATGATATTGTAACTATTTAATTACCATATAAACCATTGAAAGTGAATAAAATCAAGAACAATATGGGAGAACATTATTATAATTCAAGTTACGAACACAAAAACATAATGCCAATAAAGACAAATATATGTTTGATAAAGAATGTTGATGATAAAAAGGTCATTAAATATCATAATCAATAAATAAAAACAATAAGGAAAAAATAAAACAACTATAAATATGACTATGTATTTAGGGATTGAAATAAAATATTTTGATAAATATTTTGAGAATAAGGAATTTATTGAACCTTGTTGGAAAAAAATACCTCAATATGGATTTTCATAGTATTTTATATTTTTATGTTTATTGAAAATATCAGTTGAAACATTTAATGTATGTTTGTCGAAAAATATAATGATAAAGTAGTTTTGAAGTATTTTTAGGTATTTTTAAATTGAATATATAATGTGGTGAGGTTTCATAGTATATATGAAATATTTGGCTGTGAAATTTTTAAGGATGAAAAATATTACTTTCATTGAAAGGGAAGGTTTTCCACAATGTAACCAAGTAGAATAGATGGAAACTATTCCAAGAAGCATTGTAGGTATATTGTAGTTCACATTACAACATAGAGGGTTTATGATCACCGATGAGTCACACAATAGTTTAAGTAGTTAAGGGAATACATGGATGAAGGTCTATAAAAGATGTGAGTGGTAAAAAGGTAGTAATTATAGTTTGCCTATGAATTATGTGTTTGGTGTGTATCTCTATGAGGGAGAGATGTTTGTGGATGGAGCTTCCCAAAAGGGTGAATAGTAATTTTATGATTATAAGTCTTAATAGGGTTATTTAACTTTATAAGGACATTCTGATCACTTTATTAGAGTATGTTGAAAATTATATCAGTGTATTATCACTATAATTTTATGCCAAATTAGATTAAAGTTCATGGGTATGATACCACAATGTGTGAAGGAATTATTCAAGGCGAGTATACGGATCCATGGGGACAGTACATGAAAATAGTAGTTTGTGAGGAGAGTATTTGGATTATTAAATCCATAAGGTTCGTAGGTGTAGTAAGTGAATATTGGAAGAATATATTGTAAGTAGTATGTATTAGATGCCCGAAAATATGGTCCTCATCATAGGTCCATGTATGATCTTCACATGTAGGAGAATCCATCTAGTACGTACGTAGTGAATGGTGTAGCACCCAAAGTGTGGACAGTGAATAATGTTCCTCGAGGTTAGTTCATGGAAGAGAAATTCACTAAATATAAATGTTTTCTATGATTTTTCCCTCAAATAATATTCTATATGGTAATTTGGATTTCATCTCTAATATGAATTTGAAAATTCATTACACACTCAAGTTGTTGTAAACCAATTCAAAGATGATATATATCATCTAAAGAAATATACCAAATATCAATGTGTTTACATTATTTGAGAGAACAATGAGTTCACATTTATGATTTTCTGTAAACTAGTAGGGATTATTAGTATGATCTGACCATTGCAACAATATAATGCTTTAGTTATTATGGTATATATTAACATTACCTTTTCATGGTCTTTGTATTATCTTGATTAGGGTTTGCCAATATAAATTTATGCGAAACATTCTTCTTTTTATTTCATTCTATATATTTCAATAAGAAGATGATAGAATATCATTATTTTATGAAACATCAAGATCAATGGGGAAATTATTTCAATATAACATACCCCAATTTACACCCTCGTAGTGTATTTCTCCTCATGGGTGTGAAAATTAGTATTAGAGATAAGTATTAAAGTTACTGAATGTCTCTCAGTAGAAGTTATGGTAGTGATCCCTTAAAATGTGACCATATCCATTAAGTGAAAAAATCTTCAACCATGGAAAAATTGGATGGTGCACTGCTTAATATCATTAGGAATGAATGTATATATATCTTATATGAATGATATTTTAGTTAGTATGGATAATGGGGAGTTATTAGATTCAATCTGTATATAATTTGATTCTAGATATTTTTGAATTAATAATTCGAATAATTCCATTTATAACATAGTATATATGAAGCCGATATCCTGTAAATCTTTAAAAAAATGTGGGAAATGATGTTATATAACATTCAAGGTGATTCAAAATATTGAAAATAAAATTGAATATTCTATGGAATTAATATTACTACATGAGGATGTACTTAAATTTATCATTAAATGTATTTTGTGATATAGTGAATGTTATTATGAATGGAATTCATGGTCTTAGAGAAACCCATGATAAAATAAATATGATCATGTTCACACTAAGGATGTTTCTTCACCATTTAAATTCGAAATAAATACACTTGAAGAAAGGATCACGAGGAAAAAATAGTGGATTGTCATTATAGTACCCTAATTTCATATGAATGTATAAATAATGAAAATAAGCCTATGGAAAAGTCAAAGTTGATGGAGGTGGGTTTATAGGCTTCGATGAATATTTCTCTGGAGGATGATCAGAGATAATAACAGTTGGGTAGAGCCATTACATTTACTTCCAAAAATATGAAAAATGTAAAATTTAAGGATTAAAGTAAAATTTCCACTCTCATCATATCAATGTGTGATGGAAAGAAAGCTTATATAAAATTGTTTAAATAATTCTCAAGTTTGTGATGAGAATGATGAAGTTTCTATGAATATGTATTCAACCAATGTGAAGGGTTATAGAATCATTATATATGTTTTATTAAACAAAAATAGCATCTGTAATAATTATAATATCACATCTTACGAAATGATGAGGTAAAATAAATTGAGGATTGTAAAGATGATAGAGAATATTATGTCATAGTTGTTGTAGGAAATTACTAGACAAGTCAAGTGAAAGATAATATGGAAGAATAAGATAAAGGTAGAGTTTATTAAAAAGAAGAGTTAAAGGATTCATATATGATATTAATTTTTTGAGAGGAAAAAATATAACATTGTGGTTTCTGGTGAAAAAATTTAAATTTTAGAATAGACAGAGGAAAATTATGGCATGAATGAAAAAATTTAAAATATTAAACCTAAAAAATAATGAAATCATAGAGAACATCATTGAGTATTGGATTAATTTTTATTAACATAATAGGATTATTAATGGGTTGAAAATTATAGTGAATGATATTGTCATATTTATTATAGAGCTTGATTATGATGTTTTCATCTAGAGAAGAAAATGAAAAGATAGAAGAGACTCTTGAAAATGCATATAACATTTATAAATCAAATAATGAAGGTGGTATAAAAATGTTAAAGTGTATCCATGCTATGAATTAATATGTAAAATAGAATATCAAGAGAAAAATTGACACATCAGAATGAAAAACATGGTACTGATATTAATTTCAAATACAATGTAGTGATAATTTATTCTAGTCCATTAGAACTCACTCCAATGATGAGGGGTGATTTTGGTACGAATTAGAGAACACCAAGGAAACCATTTTTATTTAATGTACAAAAATTTATTCATATTAATCAAGAGTTATTGGTGAGGAATGAATGGATATTTTAAAAATGGATGTTGTACAGCCAAAAGGTACTGGAGTTACAAGAGAAATTAAGGAAGCAATGAAAATTTCAGTATTCAAGAAATGGTTTTTATAATCGATATTTTTTTTGTGTTGAGGATTTTGATATATTTCCAGGAATATTTTGTGAACAATGTTGATTAATATGATTATATTGATATAAATTATCCATAAAAAATATATCAACAGATCATCAAGCTAGGATAAAATGAAAATATGATTTCATTGTTTTTAGGATGATGTCGGTCCTTCATTTTTTAATAAGATCAAGCATGAAAATCAACACAATATGTAAAGATTAAGGAATGTATAAAAAATAAAATATCTAAGAAATAAAAGGATGTAGGGATTTTACATATAGCATCTAACTATGTTAGTGTATAGATCCTCAAATGATAGTAAAAACAATGAAATCATATTTTCATTTTATCCTAGCTTGATGATCTGTTGATATATTTTTTATGGATAATTTATATCAATATCATCATATGTAAAGATTAAGGAATGTATAAAAAATAAAATATCTAAGAAATAAAAGGATGTAGGGATTTTACATATAGCATCTAACTATGTTAGTGTATATATCCTCAATATGTTAGTAATAATGATATTTTTATAAGATTCGAGTTTATAAAATAATGACTAGAAATATTTGGAAATGATAAAGGCCAAATGATAATATGATGATGAAAAAATACATGTTGGGGGAAAAGAGATGATACATGTGGATATCTTGGTTTTTGTAGGTATCAATCACAAATTTCTATATGTTAGTCACATGTGTGACTCATTTCATGTAAGGAACATTACCAAAAATATATGTACCATAATGGAAAAATATGGTGATTTTTTGTTTCAAATAATGTAGATTAATGGGAATCTATACTCTTTTAGTGGAAAAGACTACATTTATTAGGTATTTATAGAGAAATATACCCTATGTGTTTGTGTGTGTGGGGGGGTGAATTAGGATATTATAGTATGATCCTTGTTTTTTATATTGTTCTATAAACAAGGGGAACAAATCAATTTCCCAATTTCATTCCTTCTAGAGTGAATAAAATAGTAAATGACATATGTGTTTTTTACTTGGTTCACCTGTAATGGTATACTTCCAAGGGGCATGCATTGAAATCATAATTTGAACTAATAAAAATTAAATCTCACTACTTAAATTTTTAAAAGTATAGATATGTATCACTTACCCTCTTGGTTTGATATCAGGAATGTTTGGAAATATAATTTTCATCCTACATCTAAGGACTCACTTATCCTCTTGGTGTAATAATTTTCTGCAAAGAATTTAAATTAAAATGTCCACTATAGATCGATTCCCTCTACAAAATAATTAGATGAAACTTACATTCAAATATTATAACACATGGATCAACCTCTTTTTATACATCCTTTTTCTAAAAGTGCTTAATAATTTATATTCTCTAATACTATATATTATATGTGCTACCAATAACTCTAGTATATATTCTTTTATTAAAATTACCTACATAATTTATATTTCTTATATCACAATGTGTGTTTTTATATTTTCAAACTTAAGCCTTGAAATGGGTTGCAACACATTGTGGTGATAAAATATTGTACCTGCTTCCTCAACACACTAAGAATAATTCTTGTAGACTTATGTTGTAAGATTTTATTCATGAGTGAAATTTATCTAAATCATGATTTTAATCCCATCCATACTGAGTCTCACTATGGATCATAAAAAAACACTTCTACATCCATCAAATTCATTATGATCATAGGTGACTCTCCATGGATCAAAGATGGACACTGACTTTACTACACCCATTGAAATAGTGTGGTTGATATCAGTTGGATTTTTTACATAAAATAATTATCCATTAAACATGCCCATACCCATGGGTGTGGATACTAACTCTATCCATAAAAAGCACTCAAATGTACTACATGGTTTCAACATAGTGTGTTCTCACTCATGGTGAAGACCATTATTCCTCAAATTAAACAAACATCTCATCCCTTATTTGTTGAAATGACCTAAAATCTTGGAAAACACCAACCATAATAATTTTCTATGAGTACACAAAAAATGGACAAGTGGATATTTTTTTATAACCCCCCCTTTGGGTTTGTTCATTAATCTAAAACATAATAACATACAAGAAATCTAAAAAGAACTTCATTTTAAATATTTATCTTTACAATTTTTTCATCATTGAATTTTGGATTTCTGAATGTAATCTTGTGTGAAAAATGATCATTATGAGAAATGTGATTTGAATGGCATGATTATCATGACCAAGTGACCCAAATTCATGATATTTAAAAAATCTATGAAATTATTATTTTTTCACTCAATTTATCTATCATTTTATGAAATTAACAAATAATATCAAAATATTCTCCCACTTTTTCAATGAACCCAAAGAGATCACCTCTCTGAATGGTTTTGTGAGAGAGTTATAAATATGAAAATGAAATGTAATACAGTTCCATATATTTTTCTGAAAGAAAATTTTCTATATGATATGTATATAGTCTTTGTATATCATGGTCTATGGATTTCTATGGACTCTAAGATACAACCACTATATTTAAAAAACCACCTTGATTTTTATCACTATTATTATATATAAAATATTCTATTGAGTTGATAAATACATCACTTTAACAAAATACTGATCAAACAAATTCTTTATGAAATTATAATTAATATAAAAGGGATTTGTTCTCAATTTATGTCTTTGATTTATCACAAGGCATATAGTTATCATGTAATCAAACACGATCATAATAAGACAACCAACTACAATTCCAACATCGTGAATCTATTTTTTTATCCAAAAACATTTAATGCACTCTTTAGTTTTAGAAATTTAATTATTCTTTTTAACAAGATATGCAATCATTTTTCATAGTGGATCATAAAATTCATGAATAATCAAGATAAGAAACAATAATATTGAACCATTTTTATCACTAATCGAACCTTCTCAATATGCATCTGAATATCCCAACAATCCTGAATGCACGTTGTTGTTGTAAAAACACCACATTGGACAATAAAATTTTTATAACAATGTAATTTTATATAGTTTTCATTTGATATTATTTATGAAAAAATTAATTATCAAGTTGTATGAAATATGGGAAACACAATGTTTTATCAATTGCATGTCATGTATAGAAAACATCCAATAATTTGTATATAAAGTGGGAAATAATCCGATTTTACTTATTCATAATTTAATAAAAATTTTCATGTATCATGAAAATATATAGTAACTATCATCCACTAATAATTTTATTTCTTGATATATATGTTTTGATCAACGCCACCCCTTTGAAATCCATACTTCTTCAAATATTGGTCCATCCATGAGTACCAAGATATTGGTGATTGAATTACCCAATAAAAGTACTTATTAAATATAAATAATTTATTATCAACATTATCAATGATAAATATATCTGGTTTCATTAAGTGGAGTTCCTCTTAATGAATCCCATTAACAAAGTCTAAATTAATGATTATTTTGGTAAACCTTCAATCCCTTCTTCATAGTCATGTGAGAGGATAATATTATTGGTTCAGTTAAAGCCACTAGTGAAAACATTCCATCAAAAAATTACCTTAAATTGGGAAATATCCTTTGGAAACAAGTCATCCTTTACTCCAAGAATAATTATTATATTCAAAGAATTACGTCAGATAAACCATTTGGTCAAAATAATCTTTTTCTATTCAGACATGGAATAACATCCCATGTATTTTTATTTTCAATTTAGTCAAGATCCATAGTCAAATAGTTTACATAATTTTCATTCTTCATAGCTTCACAATATGGTTCCCACGTGATATAGAAGAGACTCTTTAGGGTGGGTGTTCATTCCTATGATTTGAACCATAGTCATATGACCTCATACTATATTCTCTATATGATTTTAGAACCGACTGATTGAATTTATAGACCTTGAATTCTGTCTATGTTTTCTTATTCATTGGAAATATTCTTAGAGTTATATATATATATCCCATAGTACTCCCCATTAACAATGAAATTCAACATAACATGGATATTAAAAAACATGATATTTGTTTTATGAAACATGCTCATTGGAATTGTATCTCTCTTAAAGTTAAATAATCACCTACAAATTTGTAAACAAAAAACATCATTATATAAAATCACATTTTAATAATTACGTTGATTCAACATTATGATACACTATTTATTAATGTATAATTGATTTAATATTTCTATTATTTTCTTTTCTGTAACAAAAATACTTCTTCCAAATACTTGAAACTCTTTAAGTGTATAATTCATTACATATCATACTTAAAATGGTGTTTCCCTACATTTGGACAAAGTAATGATATTTTTGATATATATGTCACTAATTGAACTACCTATATCCAATATTACTCCATTAATATATAGTTAACAAGCATAGTTCAAGACTTGTTTTTGATAATGAGATTCACTATTTTAACTACATTTTATACCATGGAGGTATAACTACTAAAACATGGTGTGGAATCCAATGCTCTTAAATATATAATTCCACTTTGGTGTTTGAAATTTATTTTCCATTTTCCAGGGGGGGACATATTAATTTTCTACTCCAAGCATATTTTTATCGAAACAATATTATTGTGTGATACATTTTAACACTCTTTTTGTGTGATACTATATAATAACATATTGATATTATATTGAAATCATTAATATATAATTAATATTACCATTTTCCATTGATAGAATTTTCTATAATTAGAACACGTACTTACACATGACAATGCACAAGAATTACTAATGGATTCCATTTCCTTGTATTTTGAGTCTTTGGAGTAATCTTTATATTTTCCCAAAAATCACATGAGTGAGTGTAATCAAACATAAGCATGGGGATATATATAGATTGATTATACATGACCATATTTTTTGGGGTTTTATGTTTATTTATTCCATGACATTTATTCCATAGTTTCTTTTCATATCCCTTGGACATTATATAAAAATTATCTAGACCAACAAGGTATGTATTAAAATTTTTGTCTTCCTTGAATAATGAATGAAGAATCTCATTCTGTAAGTGTGTATAAATTCATATATAACTCTACAACATGTCTTGGGTCACATAATTTACTATCAATAAAAATTTTATTATTGTATCCTTTATCCAAGAGAACAAATTTTCACCGGATACCATTCTTGCTTACTTTATCTTTCCCAAATTAACAGATCTTGAGACCCTCATAATTTCCAAAATAAGAAAAACCTTCTTTATTTTATTTTATTCCCATGAAGAGCTATTCATTTTTATCTTTTTTATACCTACACCCACTATAAAAAATTCACAAACATTGTTTGGTCATTTATATCAATGAAATATTATCTATATAATCCTGGTAATATATTATTTTCATCACACAATACATATGGTAAGATTGTATTGATGGAGTATAAAAAATAATTTCTATTTTCTAATGATTCTTCCCAATATTTCAAAACATTTAATAAATTTTTATTTTTAAAATTGATAGATTGTGATTGAAACTTCCATTTTACACTCATCTGATATCCACTTGATTCCATTTTCATTACTCTTGATAATCTATTAGTATCATTGTGCCAATAACATTTCCAATCTAAGAAATAGACAATGAATGTACAAAAAAGATAATATCATGATTGAATGTCTTTCATAAAATTTTTCTTAGATATATCTTTTTGAAATTTAATATACATATTTTATGTATTCTATACACTCCTCCCAAAAACATATAATTGTGGGAATCTTCATTTCATCTTGAATTACTCCAAAAATTCCTTATTGTCTATTGTAAGCAACCACCTTTCATTGAGGTGTTGATTCTTGAGGTTTAGAATATGCTAGGTCTATATTTTTCATTGTATAATGTTCCATAATAGATTTACCTTTATCATTAAGCCATTTTACATTTTTGAATAATAACATGTTTCTCAGTGAATTCCTTAGTCAACATACTATAATTAATAAGTGAAACATTATTTCATTGGCATATGGAAATACATTGTGTGATACATAATTTTTTACCCTCATACTTTTATTTCAATTTCCTCAAATCATTATATATCTCATCAATTCTCCTTGATTTTTATTTCCATGATTTATATAACACATAAATGAAACTATATTTCTCTATAACTATGATTCTCAACTAAATTTCTTTTTTCAATATTTCTAAATTTCTAAATTTATGATTTTATATTTCAGATTTTATTTCAACAACATCTTACTATTATTTCTGTAAATGGTGTTTAGAGGTATGAAAAAACGAACCATACTTATTCATCTTGGAAATACATACATTAATTTATTTATGGTAAATTTTGAGTTCAACTAAAATATCAAATATTCCATTCACATCATTTTGAAAATCACTATCATTATACTGTGTAATATATATTTTTCCATCGTTATCAAGATCCTTGGAATATTTTACAAATTCATCTTAACATTCTAAAGAGTTTATATATTTTATAAATAATGTGTTTTAAATTCACCTTAACTTCCCTTAATATCTTCCCAAAATACCTTTAGAAATTCCTTGGGATATTTAGTTTTATGACGTCCAACATTTCCTCACATGAAATAAGAAATTAGTAGATGAAGTTCAAAATTACATTTTATTCTCATCAAAGATAGAGGTGACCAATGAATCCATCTCATCAATTAATTTTTTTATATGAATCATCCTTCACCATGAGTTTCATCATATATTTAAGATCTAATTCATGATAATTTTCCATCACTCTGGACTTATTATCTTCATTTATAATCTCATATGGAACAATAGTAATATGCATGCTTTATATAGATATTTCCGGAAACAATATCTATTCTAAATATGAAACCTATTAATTAAACATAGGTGTAATTATTCTAATGATTATATTTATATTCTATTCAACTTTTAGATCAAAACTGAGTCCATGAACATTATCAATATTTGACATTGGATGTTGAAAAAAGGAATTGAACATTTCACTTAGACTCATTATCATGCATCCATATTTTTCCTTAGCCTGAATGTCCCGAAGGCCTTAGTTTTTATTTTATAATGGATAATCCACCTTTTAAGGGTTGAAGGAGAACCCGTACAGGACCCATAGGCCCAAGGCCCAAGGCCCCCCTGACTCACATAATACGACCCAAAGGGCTATAGACATACCATGCCCAATACATGACCCGTAGTCCCAGCCCACTTGAACTGCCACTCTCCAGCTTCTGCATCATTGGATCACCTAGCTCCCCACCTTGCTTTACTAATCAGATTACATTTCCCCGTACAAATATGTATGGTGCCTAGTCCCGATGGCAGGTGTAATACCCTATCATTCTTCCAATCCAGTTAGTTCTGCATCTGGTGGCTTATACTATTGCTACTCTGATCCTCCATTGCGGCATGTTCTATGTGAACTGGGCTACATTATGGTCTTTGTGGTTCGAAGGCCCCTTGGCCCGAAGTCCATTGATGACTCGAAGGTCATTGATACCTGTAGGCCCAAACAGGTGGCCCAAAGGGCCAAATTGGGTGAATAGAATTACATACAATTCCTATGTTGTTGAAAATTATTACATTAAAAAATATGAATACATTATTGGTTTATAATTTTTAACATGAAATCAAGAGATAGAGATAAAGAAACCTAAAAAACCAACCCTTTAATACCACCTTTTGGTCTATTATTAAGGAATATTAATAAAAAAGGGGGTTGAATAAAGGTATTTTATTATGATCCTTGATTTCAAATCATGTTCTCTCAACATTAGAGACACATTTGTGTCTCCATTTACAAACCTCTAGAAACAATAATGTATTAAATGAAATATATGATCATACATGGTTAAACCACACTAGGATACATCCAAATTTAATGCACATCTCTGTTCATGTAGGCTAATCATAATAAAATCTCACTACCTCAATATTAATATTTTTGTAGTCGTCTCACTGACCCTTCTAGTTCACAACCATAATCATTGGAAGCCTCGCTACAATCCTAAACTGGGGAACTCACTGCTGCTCCTGATGAAATATTCTTCATCAAATAGTGTTCATAGAAATTTTCACCATAGATGGTGTTTATTTATAAGTACAATTTATTTGAACTTTCAGTAAGATACTGGCACTCATGGATCACCCTCAATTTCAAAATCTCATTCCTAGAAGAAATCTACAATTATCATCAACATTAGAGCGTATTTTATATTATAACAATATCTATAGTATGTATTATCCCATTTAAATCATCTTCTTAATGTACATTCCCCTAATGGGGATGAATGTACAAAATTATGGCATTCAGAAAACTTACCACCCACCACCAATTGAATATAGATTTCAACAGTTATAAATGGAAGTGATGTCAATACATATTTTTCATGATTTTTTAATTCCAATGTATAAAAGGGCTACAACAAGGAAAGTTGAAAAAACCATGTTTTTATCCTCAAAACAATAAAAATCACACTTGTGTTCACATTTTTTAAGACATATTTTCAAACTAAAAGTTTCTCTAAAACATGACATTTAACACGGTTTTAGTGAGACTACATGTGGCTTCCATTTGAATGCCTAAAATACCTCACTTTCTATAATGTTTGTATGGGACTCTCCATGTCTGACAGATGGTAACCCATATCATTCCACCATATGAAATTGAATTAATAATATAGGTTGTTTATTTTTTCATCGAATACTTCTATAAAACACACACACACAAATTTTCAACCATTGTAACAAAATCTAACTACAACAAACTCCAAAAGGGCTTGAATGAGTTCACTATGGCATAGTTTTAGCCATGGTAATGAACTTTCTTCATCAAAATTGAACAAACCCATTAAAATTATTTATTCATCAAGAACAACTTCTAGGAAATCTTACATGATTATATTTTTAAATAAACATAATATAAAAATTCATAAGAGGGTATTTTTTCTATCACATTTATTTCCCATCAATGGAATAAGAAAAAATATTGTGGCATAAATATCATAGACATTTTATCCAAAAATACATGGGTGTTCTAGTGAAAAATTATGGATCTTGAGATCTCACTAAATTATTAAATAATCATACACACAAAAGTGATGTTTGTATGAAATGTAAGATTATTCTAAATTTTTACATGAAATACTACAAAATTTGAAAAGGGTGATTTCATTTGTATATGTTGATTTTTTTTACAAATATCCATACGGAACATTAATTGGAAGAGTTTATATCTTTTCACCATTCATCATTTTAGTGTGAAGGAAAGGATAATGACCATTAATTAGAAATATTAGGTGTTCAACTATATTACTCAGTATTCAAGAAACAAAAAAGAAATATTGGGTAGAAGATTATGAATTTCTTGACCGAATATGGGATGGATTTATCAAATATTTTGGTGTGGTATTACCATGAATAACATTAGATAAGGTAATATGTAATGTTACTGAGAAATCCCTGATAAAATGGTGGGGATGATTGAATAAACTGAATCATAAACGATATGGATTGAATAATCCATATATAGAATGAATTACAAGATATATTTTGGAAAGATGAAATATTGAAAATTTTATTAATTTTGAATTTATATATATTGTGTTTGGGATAAAAATATACTCCATATATATTGTTGTTTGGAAAGAAGGTGATGTTGAAGTACATCAAAATACTCATAGGTAAATGATTCATTCTTAATAATTATAAAAAAATATTTTTTAGTCTCATGGAGATGAAATAAGTTTTTGTTACTACTCAGGAAATATAAAAGTATACAAATAAAATAAATAGAAAAGGTTGTTGAAAGAAATTATTTCCCTACCTCAAAAAATGAATAGAATCATCATTTTGAGAGTGAGAAGAGTCAGAAGGATTGGGTTGTAGAGATGATAATCTCAATGGGGAAACAATGGTCCTAGTAAGATTCCAAATAAAACATTAATGATGAGTATCATAAAGTTAAAAATATATATATATTGAATTTGAGATACATGGTTAAATGTTTGGAGAAGAATAAAATGAATGATTAGAAAAAAAATTTACAGACAAGAGGAATGAAGTAACTATGGAAAAAACATTTCTTATCTCAGACAGAAATAATGTGTTTTGATAAATAAGAAAGGGATGAGAATATGGCTCACTATATGAATAAATAACATGATCAAATCAATAATAATCATATATGGTAGGTAGTTTGGACGAGGACTGATAAGAAATTCATCCTAACCAAAATGGTCTTCCTTAAAAACTGAATAAATTTGGTATAATGGTTCAAAAAATGAATGACCAGTGTGTATGGGATACTCCCAAATTTGTGTACTTGATCAAAATGAAAATTTTCCACTAATTTCATGTGTACATATAATTTTACTATTTTATCCATAAGAGTAAAAAGGAATTCAATTTTTTCATATGGATATAAATTCATCATTTCTAAATGGAGTTCTATAATAATAGGTATGAATGCAAAAAATGAATAGTTTTAATATTCATTAATATGAGAAAAAACATTTTTGACTGAAGAATGCACTATATGGATTGATCTAAACACCAAGTTAATGATATCCACTACGTGATTAGTTTTTAAAGATGTTCTAATTATTACATGGTGGAGTTGATTGTAATCTTTATGATTGAAATGATATTGATAAAAGGATGATGGTTATAGTATACTCTAAACACATAACCATTGGTTGATCAAATTGAGAATAGTTCAAAATGTTTTTTGAATTTTTGAAGTGTGAGTTATAAATATAAATGACATGAGAGATGTCATTTTTCAGGGATGGATGGTGATTCGTGGATGATCAAACAGTTTCATATCTCTATCTAAATATGACAAGGTCATTTTCAGAAACTTTTTTTTGGGAGATCCTAATATGATGAAAACACTAGTAGATATTGAGATGATGTTGTAAAGGGATGGTTATAAAAAAGTTGTTCAGGTCAGAACGTACTGGTGGATCATTAGAAGCCTAGTTTACCTTATAGTGATATGATATAATTTTTTGACAACACTCCCAGAGTCACAATATCTATGTAGTCCGAAATAAATCTAAATACTTTAAATAAATTGGATATTATTTTTTCAATGGAACAATGTATTTTTTATTACATTATAATGAAATATGAAAAAAAATATTTTTTGGGATATATAGACGTTTATTGGGAAAATTATTTATTTGAAAAATGTATACATCAGGTGGGGAAATTTATCATTAGTGGATTATGAAATTAATGGTTGAGTAAGAGGAAAGAATATATTTCAGTTATCACCATAATTTCTAAATATATTACACTCACTAAAGAATTCATAAAACAATTGGGAATGAATTTGGATTTTAATAATATTATTTTTGATGTTTGGTATCAAAATAGAAATAATCCACAAATATTATGTTTTAAAAATCATAAAAAATTCATTTTTAGCAATCAGGAAAAAATAAAATTAAAAGAAAATACCAATTTATCCAATAGAAACTGGGACATGGGTTAGTGATATTGGAGTAAATTCCAATTTAAAATAAATCTGATGAACTTAGGACCATGGAATTACACATGGATTCTTTTTAAGTGAATCATTTGGCTCTTAGATCCCATTCGACTTCTCACAGTTGTACAATATGAATATCAGACCCTCTCCCATCAATTTATATCAAACAGTTAGCTATGATGATAGTTATATTTTGAAAATGAATACATAAAAGGAGTGGTCTTTTGGTCTTTTGAAAAACATGGAGTGGTTTTTCTCCTCATTAGGTAAAAATTATAGGGGAGAATATAAATAGTAGGATATTTTTACAATTGAGATACCAAATTAGGTAGATATTGAACACATTAAACGAGAGGATGAATCTGGGTTTGTTATGATTGTCTTTTTGGTGAATAGTTGATGAAATAGTCGTCTTCAGAGTTGTAATCTATGTGAAATAAATTTTATTGACTAAATATGGTGTTAATAGAGATTCAACATGTGGTAATAAGAATGATTTGATTCATTGAAGAAATATGTATACCAATATTATTTATCACAACAATCATGACTGTTTTGTCCTTAGAGTTCATATTATGTAAGTCATTGGTTGTTATATGGATTCAAATAGTGAAAATGGTTGTTTAAATAGAAATTTTTTAGAAAAAATTTCAACAAAAGGTGCTTTGTTAAATCAAAGTATGAAATATTTTCAATAAACCCCAATGGGTCATTATTGGGAAAAAATCTATTTTGATGGAATTTCAGAGTTTTGTGTTATTTTTTTATAACAATGTATGATTAAAATGTTCATGTAACATGCCATGGATTAATGATATATTTATCATAAAACAATTATACTATTAAATAGAACGATCTACAAGATACATATATTTTAAACAAACCACGATTTACTATTGAATTATTATCATTTAATATATTTTTATTTTTGAGATGTTGGATTTTTGGTAATAAACATAACTAAATAAATTATAAAAATGTATAGTTTTCATGTCCTAACCCATCAGGGCCAACCATTCCAATGAAATGTCGAGCCACAATTACCCCATGATCACCTGTACAAGCTAGGAGTATGTGACCAAAACAAAAAGGCATAACTAAAATGGGAGGCCTTTACCTATGTACCTTTAAATAAAAAAACCATAACTATGTTGAAGTGAATATGAATTATAAAAAAAGACAAAAATATCTACAGTAACAACCATGCATGTGAAAATATCATGGTAATAAAAAAGTGTAAGACTGTGCAAAACAAATTGAATGTGAAAAAATTCATTCCTAATAACAAAAGATTTCCTAACATCACTATATATATAAAAGAAGTTCTATGAGTGACTTGCTCCAGATGTCAAATCCTTGACCACTGTATATTGTCAAAATAAAATATGTATCACTATCATCCTCTAAAATTACTACCAACCTGTATATCATATTTACTAGATGAGAGACATGAGGGAAACAACCATGTAAGAGTGAGTATATACCTACCCAATAAGACTCCCAAATAATTTCTTGGGGATAAAATGGATACCTGGTAGATGAAGTTATATAAAACACAAAGTAATTAGGAAAAAATATCATTAACAACATATAAATATATTCTCATAAAAGAAACCCCAATGCAAGAGAAATGGGATCTCCATCTCACATCCTAGCATTGGAAATGTGTCATCCAAGAGTTCTATTTTCCAATCATAAATGCCTAATAGTTCACATGTCTATCCATTGAATTAAACATTTATAGGAAGCACACCTCACAACAATTTCGAATAGTTGACAGGGTACAATATTCAAATAGGGGGTTCAAATCCTATTCAGTATGGGGGTTCCAATCCATAGTTAGAGTACCAGAAACCCATACCATCATGGGGGTACCACTATTTGGAAAAATTGTGGATAATTCCCTATTGCATTAAGGGGTACTACTATTTATGAAGAGGACTCATGCCCTAGTCCACTAAGGGGTACCATTGAGTAGATAAATGACCCATTCCATAACCCATTATGTTTAAAAATAACATAGGGATAAAGGAACCACACACTAGTACAAAATTTGGGTACCAATCAATATATATATAACCCATGTCATAGTCCATTAGGGGTATACCACTTAGCTGATGGATAGAATACCCACTCAAGAGTCCATCGCAGGGTACCACTCAGTAGACAAAAAGAGGACCCACACATTAGTTTGTTAGGGTTATACAATATAGGGTGTATAAATTTTGATCAATCTTGAATATCCCATATCCAGTGTTTCCACATCCGTTCACGCATGTTAGACCATCGATTTTGGTATAAAATCACCTTCTTCTACCATTTATAACACTCTATGGGTAGGAAATTAGAATTCAGTTCTCCCACATGAAAGAATAACGCCATCAACGAGGCTCTAGTGTCGTTTCCATTTGAGTTTCAGATATCATATCAAAACAATAAATCATTCTCTACTGAAATCCTTCTTATTTAATCGTAGAATCATTGATCTATTCATCTCACGTGAAATTCTTTCAAATCTGGGAGTTCAATCACGCTCAAACCTTCCTGAAAAACTTGAACCACGACCCCATAGGTCAACTATGGACAATTAAAAATTGATGTGGGAAATCACCACAAAATGTGATCTACAACCTTTTCCAAGAATTATCATCCAATAATTTCATGATTAAAGTATTTTAGTGAGAAATAAAGTACAAAGAGATAATAAATTGAATTAAAAATTTGTAGGGATCATTCGATGGTTGGTGAATTCCTGAATTTAAAAATGTTAATTAAACCATTCTTAATTAATTCAAATGTATGGAGATACAACCGAATGCATACCGCAACATGTTTTTGATCGATCATTGGTGAATAAAACTATTTCCAATCATGATCAAGACCCATTGCCTTCACAGCACATTGATTAATTTTGATCAGGTTATCGGTTATAGTTTGATCTCAACAATGAATATTGGAAAAGCCTCCTATCAGTGATCAATGGGTTATACAGATATCCATATAATCTTTCCATAAAAACATATTTATAAAGGGAAATATTTTATGTCATTTATTTTAAATTAAATAAACAAACCATTTGTTTTAATTAAATGCACCCACCAACAGCTATATCTTTCGGACATCATGCACAAACTAACTTCAAGACATTCCAAGGATTAATCACAAGAAAAGAATTCAAACCTGGTGTTTCTTTTCCAATACAAGACTAAATTTATATTATATTAGATTATTTAAAAAACTAACATTTATGTTATATAAAATATATTTCATATTTTTATAAGAATAATTTTTGGCTCACCAAGCCTCGGAATCATGTGATGTTTCAGTTCCCAACACTGAAAATATTTCTCAATACATTTTAATGTATTGAAATGGAAAATAGGGTCTCTATAAAATTATCTTACTCAATAATTTAATCACTAAAATGAATTAATGATGTAAATAGGTCACGATGTTGGGCTCACATCTAGGTCTCCTAGCCCCATGATCTCTCTTTCATGATCTCGTGCTACCATAACACTTCAACCAAGGGGAAGACCCATCTATACAATATAGTATCCTGTCAATAATCAATCACCATTGAGTGCATTTTTAATGCATTTTCATCCCCAAATTCCTTCTTTCCCAAATCAATAATTTGTATAGGATCATGTAATTATCTTCTTACCTACGACACAAGGAATACATCATGCACCCACTCAAACTATATGGGTAAGAATACATGGTATGAAACCACACCAAATATTCATAGGATCAAAAATTGAATGATAAACCACAATCATTTATTTCATACCTGACCTAATATCCACCATCCTCATCATGGGGTAACTCTAAGGAAAACATGATCTCCCAACACAAAACTATAAGGGCTTACGACATCGACAAATATTTCATTTCTATCTGCTCTAGGCTATCCTCATCCACTCATGGATCACGTGGACCTTATCGATCATAACATTTAAAATCAATTTCCTGATAAGAGATTCCTCACTAATCGTAGCCCAATATACGAGTAACCTATTGGATCTCCCATACAGGGCCTTGAAAGGTGACATTCTAATATTAGAGTGATAGATAATATTATAATAAATTTCTACCAAATGTAAGTGACCCTACATGGTCTGAATGAAGCCTAACATTAAAACCCATATAATATCCTTTAGTATATCAACAGTGTTCCAGGTATATCCATCCTCGTAGAGGTTAAAGATGTAAATATACTCAATTAGGTCCCATAGTTCAATTATAGACCTCCTGACAATCATGAAGTAAAACTCACATCACTGTTAGTGAATATCATTAAAGGCACTCCATAATGGTATATGATCACTAGTATGTAAAATTTCCACAAAATCTACAAAAAAATCTATAATATTATAGAAGTTCACCGACTTGGTATGTCACTCATTTATCACCCAGATCATATCATGGATATTTTTTTCCATGGAATCCATATGAGAAGCCGATGTATATTCCATATGATTCCACCTTGGGATATCAAGAGGCTCTAAAAACACATTAAAAACCTATTGTTCATCCTTCTCATACAAACAAGTGATACACCGGGAGACAAATTCTACTACACTCCACATTATAAAATCCCACCAAAACTATCATTGATGGTACATGTAAATATTTCCTACACTGGGATGTATAACCAATAGAGATGTGTGAAACTCCCTCATCACCACCTCTCACATAGTGATCAGAACAACCATCCATCCATGGAAAAGGATGACCTGATTCCATTTTTCATAGAATTGATCTAGTGATTATCCTAATTATATCTAATCACATTGTGATCTATAGTCATTGTCTTTTAAGTAAGACTCCCTCAAAAAATGAAGAAGATTACGAGTTAACACCATTTAATGAAGGCAATATGAACCCTCCACCTCTAGCATGGTTAGCTTCAAGGAAGATAACAATTCATTCTCTTGCACTACCTACTGAGAATGAGACCACCAACTATGGGAATCTGAAAACACATTTACCTTCTCTAGTATATAGACTATTTCAATTTCATGGTCTAACAAAAACTCGAACCAACTCATACGGTGTAGGTTCATGACTCTATGCATGAATTTAGATATGATAATCTATGGTTTTTATTAAATAATAAAGAACTCTCTTAGAATATAGTGACTCTATATCCTCAGAGCAAAGACTATCACTACCATATCAAGTTCATCAGTTGTGTAGTTCTTCTCATGGGGTATTTAAAACCTCAAACCATATGAAAATAATACTTGCATATGCATCAATATCTATCTAATCCCATATTCATAAGAATCTTATTGCATTATGTACTACACACCCTCTTCCTTTGCCATCAAAACAAAATCACTCATCAAACTCAGCCTCAACTCCTCAAAAGGATATCTAGAACTACCTAGTGTAGATAACTGACTACCCTTTACACCTCCTATAAATCATAAGGGAAAATATATTAGAGAAATACACCTTGAAAGTCATGTTTTACCCCCACAATGCTAATAAAACACTACACCATTTACACGCTATTGGGTGGCTACAAAGAAGGTATTACCTCAATCATACCTGGGTCCACACCTAATATTTTATTCTAATTGTCATTACCCTATATTTATATCATTTGGATCTAGAACTGACACTTCGAGAGCTTACAATATTGCTGGTTCTCTAGAGATATGTCTAGGACATCCCCACGATCTCGTTATGCTCCTCCTCTGATGTAGAGTATATGACTATGTCATAAACAAGGGAAAAATTTCCTTCCATGTATGGATGGGAGATCTAGTTAATCATTGGAAAAAATTGAATGGGGGAATTCGACACACCTAAATGCATCACCAACAACATATATTTTCCATAATGAAATTGGAATGTTAGATTTAGAATATCAGCATCACGAACTCTCAACTAGTGGTAGCCAAACCTGAGGTCGATCATCAAGGGCCATCTCATGCATCAAAATTGATCAATGTGGTCATCAATCATTGTCGACGATTACTTTTTTCTAACCGTGGTCTAGTTCAGTAGAAGATAATCAACATAAATCCCTGATCCTCCATCCCATTTTTTGAATTATCATCACATGAGAAAACCATGGGTATACACTGGGATTGATAAATCCCATCTATCTAATGTCCTCAAACATCACCCTCAGCTACGAAATCTCATTGGAGACCATAAAATAGGATATAATACATATAAGATAGCTATTGGGGTGAATGTTGATGAAGAAATACATATCTCACCTCAAAGGTAGTCCCATAACATCCTCATGGATGATTCCCATATAATCCATTACGAATAAAGGAGACAAGATGCAAGAATATCATCCAACAATAATTTATTAAATAATGAACTACTAAGTGAGGGGTTTCATATTCCTACTCAAAAAACCCACTCACTTGTCCATGAGAGCTCTCTCAAACACAAAGGATAATATTGATCCATCTATCCAAATGCATCTAACTCATATATGGTGATTGTCAATATGGATATATAAAATTGATAACCAATCCATACATAAGGTAAAATTATAATGTATATTCATAATAGCCTATAAGTCCCACAAGAATCTATATCCACCAATATATAGAAAACACTACAAACAAATAAATTATATTTATGGAGTGTTCCCTATAGAAGCCTCAAGGAAAAGTTGTTGGACTAACATCTCAACTGGGGGATCCATATCTCACACTAGGAGTAAGGAGATTAAATAATGAATCCCACCTCTATCTACTAGTTTTAGATTAATAGTATTTGAAACAGAAACCAGACCTCTAAACATTTCTTGATCATCCAGGTCATAAGGATCTATAGCTTAATGTTCCCCACTGCCCTGGCCACTAGATCCTTGCACAAAACATTGGCCACCTGGTGGTGGTGTAGGAAGTATCTCATAACGTTATCTACCACCATAATCTCCTCCAATTGAATCCCCACATACTCCTCGAATAGATCATCCTCCCTAGGGGCTTCCCCATCCTCACTTGGGATATCTATGAACACAACACTAAATCTACCGTGGTTTCCCATCCTCTATCTACCTGTCCTCCTTAGATCCTTGGGTTGGAAAATCAACTATTATGTGAAATCTATCATTCCACAAAGCATATCCCCTCTCTATGATTCCATACTATTCTATGTGTTCACTAAGCCACATGTCTACATGGTCGATTCTGACCATATGAGGACCAACTATACTATGAAATATCTGATAAGAACTCACTAGATTATAAATATGTATCATCTCTACAATTCCCACACCCAACTATTGATAAATGGAATCCCTCTTATAAGATTCTATCTATCACCATCACCCAATCTAGCAATCTAGCGTATGTGGGAATCAAAAGGGGTACCACACGGGAACATATGTCTCTACAGAGACCCTAGTAAAACATTCATTAATGAAAGTATCTACCCAAAACCATGTCAAGGGGGTACTATGTATAGTATTTTACCCTCATGTAGAAATTAAACACTATAATACCTCCCATATATATCTCTTAAAGAACATGAATCCAGTCTAATTTTCTATATGAGGGGTAATAATCTTCATGAAATTTCTACTAGAAGTCAGACCATGAGAGTAATAACTCCTCAGGAATCTATGGGACTAAACTCTACCAAATCCTAGATATGACATTTAAAATGATGCACACTTACACACCCATTTGATTAGTGGGAGTATGCAAAGGTATAAAACCATTGTTCACTGAATCAAGATTACCCTTCACTACATTGGGATTTGAATATAAGAACTAACATATAGGTACATTGAAATGGAACTCTGGGAGTGTGATAATTCTGCATGCATCCTCATCCATCTCTGATGGTATAATTTACTGCTCCAAAGATAGAGGGTGATACTACCTACCCACATAGAGGAAAGATCTCACATCATGGCCTATAAACTGAGGCTTCATCACTCATTAAATAATCATCATGAACATAAAAAGGTGACCCGGCTGGATATCTGCACATGGGAATCATTAAATTTAATTCAGGGGCACCGTAGTCAAATATGCACATATATATTCCGTGATGGATCAAGAAGGATTTTCAAAAGACTCAATCCGATATGATGCATGAATGAATGTTCCCTACATTATATGTATCAATATTTTGAGTCAACTATTAGGTTTTTGGAGTCATGGGGATTCAATACATTGACTTCTAAACCAAAATTAGAATCACTAACCTGATATCCACACTCAAGACACTTTTCCATTATTTTTCATAATTCCCAACCAAGCCTCAAAAGGGGGTATAACTACAATATTCTACCGGAGGTCAAACCAAAATTTATAACAATTAGTAACTAAATGACATAGTGGGGCCCATCTGGATAACAAAATTTCAAGGCACAACTACCCAAATCCCACCTCCATAATATAGGGTTTGGTGACTAGCACCGAAAAACATAAATAAATTTGGAGGCATTTTCTTATGTATCTATACACATGCACCCAACCATCTCTACACAGAAGTGTAGATGAATAATAATAAAATAAAACAATATCTAGAATAATAACCACGCATCATGAAATATCTACGTAATATAAATGTGTGGGACTAAGTAAACCAAAAGGAATGGGGGAAGGTACAGGTCTAACATTAAAATACATCAAAAAATAACATTATCTAGAAAGGAAAGGTTGATGGATTTTTCCTCCAGACCTCCAAGACTCGACCACCATACATGGTTAAATTTACCTGGTTATCCCTATATTCCAATGAAAAAACCACCATCCTATCCTCCATATATACAAAATAATATATATGTGGGAAAATATATTTCATAGGTGAGTTAATTCATAACAAATAGGATTCCTCAAAAATTGGAGGGGGTTAAACAGGAGACATGATAAAAGATGTCAAATAAACCCCACAGAAAAACGGAAAATAAATCTCATGAACAACATATACATTTATGATCTTAAAATAATCCTTGAAAAGTGGTAAAGATGATCTCTACCTTATAGCCCAAAATATGAAATTTGGGTACCAGTCGTTCTAAAGGTATATCATTGATGGAAAGCATATCACATATCTATCAAAAGAAATGACCTTATGGAGGAACCACACCTTACCACTATTATTCCTAGTCAAGGGTGAATAATCTCCATCTTGAGGACCAACACCCTGGTTTGTTAGGGTGTACTACATTGTAGGTAAAGGACCCACACCCTATACCCTTAGGGGGTACAATTAGTGGGAAGATAGAGGACCAATAACCTATTATTTTATGATGGTACCACTCAATAGGTAAAACATCCATTCCCTAGTCATCATGGGATTTCAACTCACTACACCGAGGGCCCATATCATAATCATTCAGGAGGTACCACTCAAAGGATAGATAGGGGACCCAAACTCTAGTCCTTATGGGGTACCATTCAGCATATTGATAGAAGATCCACACCCTACTCTATTAGGGGGATCCCCTCAATCGATGGATAGAAGACCCAAACCTAGGTATACCAGGTGGTACCACATGATAGCTAGATAAAGAAAACATTCCCTAGTCTATTAGGTTATGCCATTAAATATGTAGATAGATGACCCACACCCTAGTCTGTTAGGGGCGTACCACTCTTTGATGATCCTTCCTGATAACATACATCTTTAGGAACCACTTCACGAATCTCCCTGATAATAAAATGTTACATCATACTTCAAAATAGACTATGATTTCTAAAATCACATTCTACTATAATAACCACTCATGGGACAAAATTTGATTCAAAATAATGGAGATGTAAGATGTATAATTATCCTCAAAAATGATGTATACTGCATTTTAGAGCATCCAAGTGGAATGTGTCCCTACTCCTCTACCTATACATGCCCTCTTAAATACATATATTGTTTCACATGCAGTACTATAGGACATTTAAGGGTACGAAATTACATTTTATGGGCACCTAGGAACTACTATGGCTCTCCTCTCCATGTTCATCAAGTTGTGAATGTGTACATAGCCATGTGCTAGGCGTGTTCTTGGTTAGGCCACTTTCCATGTACTCTTATAGTGCATGTCGGGCTACTATCCCTGAGTCACATGGATTTTGGTATTCCAATATGGAATGTAACATTAAACACACCTACATACCCTAGCCACCATGGACAGGTGTGTGCACACCATGTGTTCTTCAGACTACATGGTATTTAGTCTGGTTTTTTATAGAAATTTAGATCTTTCCGGATGATCCTAGTTCCTATATTCCTACCACCATTTATGCCAAATTTTCCATTGAAATTTGTGGTAAATAACATCCTTTCATCTATTTTTGCACTATGTAGGCCGTAAATCAGAATCTATTTCTCTCACACGAAGCATGCACACAGTGAACGCTTCTCTCCTACCACTACCATCTACACAAAGAATCCTCGATATATGTATACATAAAACACCCCCAAAATCCTCATTAATTCATCCAAAAATCTCTAATACGTTTCAAATATGAAAACATACCGGGAATACATGGGTTGTATTGTGCTAAAACCCACCAAGAAAAGTTAAATTGTTACCTCATAGGCCAACAATGAAGAAAAAAAGAATGATTGGGGAAAAGAACCACAAAAAGTTTATTCACTTGATTTTAAAAGAGTTATCAACCAAAAACCACATTAGAGTAAATATATAATGAGTAATATTTCATAACAAGAAGATAAATTGAATCATAAATTAATCGGGAACATATGAAATATAAGTAATACCTGATATCTAAACAGTTAGTAAAACTGTTAGTTTCTAATTCTAAAAGGTTATAAATACAATAACACATATTACCTACATTGATTAATATAGATCAATGGATATAAAATAGTCACCAAGAATAGGGAATACCGATTGTGTTCACTATATCTCTAGCCACATTGATCTGGTTCTAGGTCATAGTCCGATCTCAATCCTCTAACAACAGATGATAGAACCTCCCCTAAAGGATTCCAGCATTATCTGGATAACCTTGGAGATTTTTTAATAACAGTTTCATTATATAAGGAAAACATTTTTGGTCATTTAATTCGAAATAAATAATTAAATTATTTATTTTAATTAAACACACCCATTAGTAACTGCCTCTTCGAGATGTCTCGAACTAACCAACTATGGGTCACGCCTAGGGTAAATCCCACACTTAAAATTCAAAATTGGTTAAAGGTGGTGTTTTTTTTAAAAAAACAATATTACACATACCATATGTTTTTTATTAAAAAAATTAAATTAATAAAAAATAATTAGTGGTGTTCTAAAATATTTAGATCTTATATTTTATACAATATATTAACATTAATATAATTATGATAATTGGGAAATTCACCAAAATAATGTCATTTTATGCTTCAAAAATACATTTTCTTGAAAATGGGATTTATTGAATTTTGTGTTGGAATATTATAAATATATTATTCAAATATTATAAAATTAATTTAAAAAAATGAATATAATTTCTGAAAGAATATTTTTATAGGAGTTTTAGGTTGAAATATTGTAATTTTATGAAATGATTGAGTTTCATGTGAATAATGAAAATACCATTTTTTTTTCAAATACTGTCACTTTTAAAAATTAATATGATGTAAGCATGAATTACTAAAATTTTAAACCATTTTCTCATCCAAATATATTTTTTTGATTAAATAATTGTATTAAAAATTATTTTTGTAATTAGAAACCGAAGACTGACTTTTGTTAACATATGTTACACTCAATTCAAATTATCGACTCTATTTATGTTATTTAATTTAATTTTATGGTTTTTAGGTACCATTCAATTTTAGATTTATAAAAATATAATTTTTAATTAAATAACAAAAAATATTGAAAATTATATTATTTATTTATTTCATTACCAATTGATTTTATGCATAAATCATGTACTTTTGTAAAAATAAATTTTCATGGGTTTTGCAATCTTATAATAAAATAAGTTGATGCCACTTAAATAAATTTAATCAAATCAATTGAATACAAATTTGGTATCCTAATTTTCCATTTTTTTATAATTCCACAATACTATTTTTTATAGATTTATATTTTCATTGTAAGAAGTTTAGTTTTATAGTTAATGTTAAAATGGGTTTAAAGTGGTTTAGCTAGAAGATAAGGATTAAAATTTCTTCCAAAGATGTATAAATGTAATTTTATGAGCTTATTTAGAATATATCTCATAATATCATTTATTTTTGGATTCTGTGGATCCACTGGACATAATAATTCTATAAATTACATGTAAATGAATTAAGTAAATCCAAATGTGTCCTTCCCTCACTTATATAGGGCTAGACACTCTTATCCTTCATTCTCAATGATTGGGAATTCTATATCAGATAAGAATTAACCGAATAAATTTCGATATTCCAACTATTCTTCCTATAGAATTTTTTGTTCTATTAAGAAAACAAAATGATTGTTTAATTAGAAATCCAAAAGAGGTTAATCATTGTAGTTGTAATCATTTACATGACCCTTTTAATGTAAATTTCTTCTTATACTTCCTATAAAACTATTTTATCTTTCCTAAAATGATAAATCTACAATCATTAATATACTTATACGTTATTATTAATTTGGGGAAACTATTTCCCAATTCCTTTACATTTAATGGGAAATGAAATTATATCTCAATTTTTACTTGTGGACTACCACCTCTATATAGAGAAATGATTAATCTTCCATCAATATTTTTCATGGTTTATTATTATGATGGATTTGATTATTATTTATGATATATATGAAAAAATGATACTTTTGGAATTATAATATTTATATAATTTCTTACAATCCCTTCCATAAAAAAATGACAACGTTACACATGCGTAAGTGTGGAAGACAAAATCCCCTAAGTGATGTGATTTGATTTTCATGTTCATTTTATATTTATGGTAATAAGGATAAAATTAATTAATGTATATGAAATTTATGAAATAATATCGAATAATAAATATGGACTTATTTTTAATTTTCTTTCATTCTATCTAATAAAAAATAATAAGGTCACCTATGCGTTCATATGGACCACCGTCTACGCGATGTTATGTAAGTCATTTTTCATCATTGTTTTATGTAATTTGTTAAAAAAAATTTATAAAATAAATAAATATGATACTTATGTCATTATTAATAGTCTATATATTATGAAACCATTACCATAAAGCATGTATCGAATTCACCAAAACAAAACATGCAGGGAAAAAGAATCAGTGTCTACTAAGATATTATTTTTCTCTGAAGAAAATGATAATAAAAGGATAATTGGAAATTAAATTTATTGATATGAATTGTTTTAAAAATTAATATAGTTATGTAAGTAATTTTATATAACTATGTATTAATAATAAAGGTCTTTTTAATGCGTATGAAGAAATATGGGACTTGAGGTAAGAGATTTACATTACAATCTATTTTCTTTTGGGGATTATCTATGCTGAACGTTCCACTAAAATGAATGATATAGATCATAAAAATAAATCCCAAAGTATTATATTCTCCTCGAGTTATTATTATTATTTTTATGTATTAGTACCATTTTCAAATCATTTGTATTGATAAAATCTTTTTATTATAAAGATAACATTATTTCCTCTTTAGATGATGATCTATTTATTCCATGTCCATGCACTTCAAAAAAGATTTAGGAAAGTTTTTACCTATAAATTAAATGGTTCATGTATATAATTTTTACTACAATATACATTATTTTCAATGTTTTAACAGGAACAATTAATAAAAATACTCGAAGTCGTTGTTTTAGAAATTTTATTTCTAGTGTACAAAAATATTCTATTTTAACATATAGGACAACAATGTATTTTTCCATCATCATGAGAATTTTTATAATTAAACATTACATCAAAATGTTCCATGGTTATATTCAAACAAAATATTTTTCTCAATATTCGTGGAATTTTATTTTAACATTTATCAAAATAAAAGTATATTTTTCTTATGTTTTCAATGAAATATTAAAATGTTAATTTATTGGTATTTTCCATCAATATAAAAATACTTTAAGGATTATTTTGTTTCATTAGGGACATGACCATAATCTGAAATCAAATTTTTTGTAAGTCTTTTGATGATTATGATCATAGTATCATAACATGAATGACATTTATTTCCAATGGGCTAATTAATTTTAGAAGAGATAATCGATGGTGTTATGAAACTATCAACTAACTATATTTGAATGCCTTATGGTTATGTGATGATGAGATAATTAAGAAATCTACTTATTTTCCATGGGTTATTATATAATGATACTATGATTTTTTTATAATACATTTGAAATACGGATGTATGGTATTCATTATACAATGGGTGAGCATGAAATTATATTTACAACTAATGATTGGGTAATGAATTATTTATCATTTGATAATACAGACTATAATGGGAAGTGAACCAAATTTAGTAATGGAATCTTTCAACTATGGTGGTATTAGGAGTTTACCATGATTTTTTGAATATATGAAATAGGGATTAAACCCTATCCAATATGATATCCATGGTAGTGATGCTTCTCTAATGAAAAACTTTTTATGATTATCTGTTAACGAAAAAACTATGTCTTATGATTATGATAAGTTCTTATAGAATATGTCTTCTTATTGATGATTCCACACTCTTATTTATTATGTATTTTTAATGAAACAAACTTATACTTTATTTCATGATTAATGATATTTGAATAATTAAATATGAAATTAGTAAGATATGGTAATATTCTAATACCCAAACTGTTATAGTAAATTATGTTGATTAATTTATGTATCCCATGTTTACCATTAATAATCATCTATGCTCATCCATTAATATGTTTCCTTTTTTTCAGAGGTTATAAATAAAGGTATTAAGTAAGAAATATACAAGATATTTACAATGATATTAAATACTTTTGGTATATTTTAATGATATTTTATTTAATAATTTGATTATTTATCATGTCTCAAAATAAATGAAAACATTAGGGTCCTTAAGATTATATTATTGTGAAATGTGTTGAATATTATTATAAAATTATGTAATATTTATATCTGTTATGATCGAGGTTCCTCAGTTTGTATGATAGGATGAATTTCAAATTATTGGGGATTTGAATTTGAAACAATTAGTGAAACCTAAGTGTAATACTATGTGTAGGAAATATCCAATGTTATAGTAAATAAATATTAATTGTTTTTTGATAAAACACATTCCAATCTGGACTACAGAATGTGGATAACAATTTGGCATAGATGCATGATGGGGTAAGAACATTGAAATGGAGGATTGGGTATTAATTATATCATCATAAAATAATTATGTGTAGGCATAATATTAAAAAATAGGATATAAAATCTTGGGGGGTATGCTTTTGTGAATTTAAATTTTCATCATGAACCATTATGATGAATGAAAGGGTAACATCTATACCAACCTATGATGAACAATTTTGATATTATATGAACTTAAAGTGTCATGTGATGAAATAAGGTGTCATATTTTTAATATCATATCAATGGAATTATTTAGAATATTATTTTATTACTCAAATTATTGAACATGAATAGTCACACTCTATTTTTCAGTTTTAGTCAATGGATATAACCAGAAAGAATCATCGTAAAAATTAATGCGATGGAAAATTAAATGATTTTACTCATGTTAATGTAAATATATGGGAAATAGTAAGTGAAACATTCTGTTTATTCTCACCCAACACATAGAATCAATGATTGTTAAAATGAATCATGATGAACCTCTAAACAACCAGTGTAAATAACAACTCACTATTATGTATTTTATAGAGAAACGTACACTTACCTGAAGTGGTTACTTTAAAAAACATATCAATGTGAAATGTATCAATGGTATAGAAAAGATATTCTTTGTTATTAATTGATTAGACTATAAAAAGAGTAATCATTCTATGTTTTGTTTGATGACGAAGATGATCAATGATGAAATATTTTCATTAATATCAAGCATGATGATGACATTGACCCGATGACATGGATTGAGTTTAAGAAAGTATTTTTAAATTATTATCATATAAAAACAATTTTAAAAAATTCAATTTAAATTTATGGGAATAAATAATAATGATGATGAATATGCAAACACCTATGAGGAAAATCACTCTAGGGAATTAGGGTATTCATTCGATTTTGTCATCAATCCTGAAAGAAAGGATGACTGATTTTATAGTTCCATGAAAAAAAATATCTGAAAGGCATTCACTATAAGAGTTTTTTTATTTATAAATAAATCCTTGAATTTTATCTCACGATATAGATGGGGATTTTAGACTCTAAATGTTCTCACAGTTTTGTGGAAAAACAGAAAGGTGGAAGATGGATTAAATTATAATCGTGAAACCCATGGAGGAATAAAAATTAGTTATTATTAATTGAATATATATAGAAGGAAGCATAGAATAAATTTCATTTTGGTTTGGATAAACATTTTTTGTGTGGAAAGGAAGTTAATATTGTAATATATTCTTAATTAATGTGAAGCAACAAGTAAATGATGGTTAAAAATATCAAGTAAATGTTCCACCCACACTCCAATGAAATAATTGTATGAATTTTGAAACATATTACAATCAATTAAAAAATTATAGGCTTAAGGATGATAACTACTATCAATAACCTCTTAACCATAGATATAGATGGAAATTTTGTACAATCAAATTGAGATTGAGGAAGTGAAAGGTACACTAAACACCCACACATGAATTAAATTTTTTAGATGATTCTATCACTACCCACTAAAATCTATTTGAAAAAATTAATAAGGGTATAATATCACCATATACATTATTAGATGTTCAGTTGGTATGAAAATCCACGAATAGAATGATGATCATCTGTTAAGTTTATAAATTCTCTCTGATAAATGCTTCTAGGAATGTTTTTCCAACAAATCATATTATTGTCTATATATTTAAATTTAATTTTATATTGGCAATAGATTGGATTTCATTATATTTATTCCATATCATTTTTTGATGTGGGGAAGTGACATTTGATATTTCAAATCAACCTAAGACTATCTATCAATATAAGGATAAATATGAACTTTGATGGAAAAAATAATTCAGTTTTATGGGAATTATTATAAATTAATGAGGGATATTTCTATCAACTTGTTACGGGGAATCTTAATATCAAATATATGAATAGTTTTTTGGATTTTTGTTGAGTTTCCTGAATAACTTCCCAAAATTTGTTATTGATTCACGATGTTATTTTAAAAAAACTCAAACATAGTGCCACACCTATTTAGAGGACTCCTTATTGAATGGCCCTAATTTGTTTTTATATAATTATGGATGAATAATAATGAGAATATAAAAATGTGGTTTATATGACTGAGTGTGTCACCACATGTTGAATATATTCATTATGTTAATAATTACGGTGGACATATGTGTCTTCGAATTGAATAATATAATATATACCATAGTACTATCAAAAACATGTATTATATACCACATATTGATGAATTTTCCAACCAAAATACATTTCCCTTTTTTTCCTTCATTGAAGATATCATCAATTTAGGGTCCATAAAGAATAAAAACATAAGATAGCCTATTTTATGATCTATTGTCCTTATGAATTTATAGTGATTCCATTAGGACATACCAATTCCACTAAAATCATTATCGATTTGATGAATAGAGTCTATGAAGATTACCATGATAAATATGGGGTAATATTTATAATTTATATTCGTATATATTATAATATAAATGAAGATCATGTAGAATAATTGTGGAATGTTTTGAATAACCCTATAGAGGATAAATTTTATACTAAATTTTTCAATTTTTATTTTTGTCTATAGAAAGATTCGTTGTTGGGTCATATAATTTCAGGGGTGGGTATATTGGTAAATTTATCATAGATAGAATTTAGTGAGTAAAGTCACAAACTAACCACAATTACAAAGATCTATAGTTTTCTTTTGATAGTTGGATACTACCAACACTTTGTGAGGAATTTATCATTTCTATATAATCCAATTACTATGTTGAATTCTAAGGGATCTAATTTCTTTTGAATGAATAAATTCTATGAAAATTTCAAGGAACTGAATATAATTTTGATCAATGCACCAATAGTCAACTATCTAATATGGGGGTTGGTGATCTATAGTGATTCATCAAATAAGGGAGTTGGATATGTTCTCATGCAGAATGAAAAGTAGATATCTTATGTGTAATGATCATAAATTTTATTAATTAAATTCAAATTTGGAATTAATTAATGAATTATTAAGTAATGTAGTTATAGAAAACACATGCACTACATTGGTAATTTGGGACCATTATAAGAAATATCTCGTTGGATTTAAAAGGCCATTAAGCACCATAATCATTGATATCATTGGGTTTATATAGTTATCATATGATTATTATATATATATGGTTATGAAAAAACCATTTAACACAAAAAGATAATGTGATGGCCCATACCAGTGGGATATTACTCAATGAATCACATTGAACGATGATTTGAAGGGATATTGAATCACTGGTATTAAACATTTAAAATGGACTAGTTGAGATTAACCCACTAAATCATGAGATAAACTATTTATATGAAAAGTTAAATAACAGCGATATCATGGCCAAAACTATATTCACTGAACCACCCCATTAATATCCCACCATTACACACCTTACCCTTTCTGGAATATTCTTGTGTAAGATGATGATATGTATATAGACCCACTTAGTATTAATTTTAATATTCTAATTTTAATATAACAGTAATTACATTTATAACATTCCATAATAACTTTATAAATGATTACAAAATGTTTCTTGTAAAAAATTAAATTTAAAGATAAAACTCAATTTGTATTTTTGAGAAAAATATAGTTTCAATCAAGGAAATATTTTTGATGAAATCGATATTTTTTGTAATGAATGATCTTAAAATAAAATATTAATTTTAAATAATAATTATTAAATATAAATATTAATAAAATTTTATGATGTGAAATGATATTTTCATAGTTGCCCTAAAATATTATTATAAAAAAATATTATTTTTCAAAATAGGGTGATATTTTGTTTAATAGTGTAAATTAAAATATTGTTAGAATTATTTTGATAATGTCAATATTATTCTGTAAATAATCATGTCAATATTTTGAAATGATTAATTTTTTTTTAACTTTCTCTGATAGTTAACTTTGTTGGAAAAAATTAAATATATTTTTATTATATAGTTTGTATAATGACATCATAAACAACTAATAGTGAGGCAATAAATATTATCCAAGACCAAAATATTATTTCCATTTTAAAATAATAGTGTTTTTAAATTTTTATTTTGATTTTATAAACCCTTAATTAATAATTCAAAACCTATATTATATTTTAATGTTTTAGAATATTTTTCTTATAATCAAGACTAGATTACACATCAATAAGGGTATTATTTTAACGATCTTTGTTCTTATGAAAAAAAAATTATTTAGTCCAATATTTTATTATAATAAACTATGGAAGAAACAATGGAATGGTTTTTACTTTTTATTACTTTATCATATAGAGTCAAAAACCAATGATTGGAAATTAATAATGAATCTTGTGGCACCCCAAGCATCCACGATACATTTCCCTTTAAATAATGTTGTATCTTGTGTTGTATGCAACATGGAGTTTTAACACACCACAACCAATCAAACTAGCCATTATTAATAGTAATACACACTTTTTTAAATTTTATAAATTTTATTTTTCAAAATGGGTTTTTTTTATTCGGAATATCAAAATTATCTTAGGGTGAATTTTTTGTATTTTTTAGAAAACATTCAATTTTTGATTAATTTTGAAAAACACAGTGTTATTGTTTAAAACCGATTATTTATTTATTTATTTAGTAATTTTATTTTAATTTATTTTTTGTAAAAATAGATATATAATACCTATATATTTTCAATGTAATTTATTGGAGTCATTTTATAATATGTTTATAAATAAAATTTTTTATTAAACTTTTTAGAGTCTTTTACCCACCTTCTAAGAGCATTTGTAAATTTGCATAAAACATAATTTTCCATCTTCTGTGAGTTGAATTTAAAAAAATCTAGAGACACGATTGAAATCAGTAAGTACAATTTGGTTCAACGTGATGAAAATTATTTTTGGTGAATATTAACTTTGGACTTTTATTTACCACGGTTAAAATTAAATATGGCAGTTAAGGGTAAAAGTGATATTATATTTAACCTAAAACATGTCATAATTCTATTGGATATGTTTAATTCGACGAAAAACAATCTTAGGAATAAAATATGATCCTATTTGGATTACTTGTATAACATTAGGACATTTATTATTATTTTATTTACAGAAGAGTTAAAAGAGTAAAATTAAATGTTTAATAACTAAAAGATTTTTAATATAGGGATACAAAAAATATAAATTAAAATATAAACATTAACTATAAATAATTAAATATTTCATACATAATTATATTTTATTTACAATTTTTAGACATTAAATAATTAGGTTTATTTATGACACAATGATGATGCAATAATTACCGTAATAATGAAGTATTCAAATAATTGATATTAGAAATATCCAAATAAATGTAAATTTTGACTTTTGATGAATTAAAATAATTTTATAGGTTACTATTTATGGTTATTATTGATTAACTAAATTTTATTCTAAGTCATAATGTTTTAATGGCTTTCAAAAAAATCAAATAATAAATAGTGTCAAAATTGTCAAAATTGAGTTTTGAAAACAAATAATATATTATTAATTGAAATAAAATTCCTAAAAATATAAGGATCTGCCAATGGAGATAGATAAGGTTATATATGTTAATAATGAACCACATGGGGTGTTCTTGGAAATTTATTGTTTGTTTATCAACCATATAATATAAAAATACAAAGAGACATGTTAAATGTCAAACTATTTTACTAAGAGTTAAATATTAAAGATAAGGTTAATATGGTGACCTAAACATGTCTAAAACCTATTTATTGAGATGTTTTGGACACAACCCACCTTATATTCTAAATAAATTATTTTTGAGGCATTATAAACAGAAAATTATTTTATTATAAAAAAATATTTCATGCTTTTCCAAAAGTGACCCTCACCTCTCTTATAAAAAGTTATCTCCCCTTCCCGTAATTTATCACCTCTAAATTCATTTGGCATGGAAAAAACCTTCCCAAATACATTCCCAACATCCCTAAATTCATCACATAGTCCTTACTTTGATTAAAAATCCAACCTAAGGATCTGTTTCGATCAACTCAAAAGGAAAGACCCGAAAAAGTGGTAATAATTTCACCACTCTCTTTCATGTTCTTTTCATCTTCCAGTTACTCTTTCTTTGTTGTTTCCATACCCAAATAATAACTCCAGTTACATATATATACTGTGATGTTATTATAAATATTTTACAACCAGATTTTTTATTCTATCTATCCTATAAATGATGAAGTCACCATATATGCGTACATACAGCTTACCGTCTCCACATCATGGAGTAGTTTGTTATTCAAACAATTAATTATTTGGATGGGTATAATAATGAGTATAACTAAAATAAATAATAAATATAAAATGTTAATGATTATTTATATATTATATACCATCCAATTACATATGATTTCACCATCAATATAATGACATTGTTGCTCGTGCGTACGTACGGATTACCGTCTTAATGAACGTGATAAGATTCATTCCCCATCATAATCATTCAAGAATAATTTTATTTTTATGATTAAAAAAAATGTTTATGAACATAATATCATTATGTATATAAATTAAATACATATTTTCCATAACAATCATGGATTACGTTAACAATTATATAAAGGAAGTCAAATCAGTTAACACCCGAAATAGTGATACTACTGAAATATTATCAACAAAAAAAATTAAAGAATCAAATATGATATCATATTTAAGTATATAGTTCTTGTAAAATTTAATAACAATGTTTTTACTATTATATTAAAGGTTAACATAACATCTACTAAGGAAAAGTACATGGTAAGGGTTGAATCTACAATCTTTTTACTTATTTGTGGTTGTTAATATGTAAGGATCTACTAGGACATATTTATCATCCACATCAGTTTTATCTTAAAAATGTAATTAAAAACATTTTTATTATATACAATAGTATAAGTTAAATTTATTTATACCTTAATTTTACCATATATGTTTTGAAAGGAATCATTCCATCATTTTCCAAACAAGGTACTTTATGACCTTTTTGACAAAAGTTAGCTAAGAATGTCTTTTTTTAACTTGTACAGAGGGTGAAGCTATCTTCCACCATCAAAACAACGTCAAATCCTCACATAAAAGATTATAAAACTATTTTAAAAATAAATGTTTTATTTTAAAATTCTATTACTTTTAAAGTATTTCAAAATAAAAAGATATGATTCTCTAAAAAAGATTGGATTTCATCTAGGTCAACCCCTTTTGATAGATTTTAAGATTTTTTTAAGTTGATTTATTATGATAAAAATCTTCTATATTATATTTAAGGATTTGTGATATGTTTGATTGTGGATGTGTTATTTTACACCATTCATGGTTTATGGATAAAGAATCGATATTTCGTATTCTAGTTTTAAAATGAATGTTTATATTATGTTTAAACCATTTCATACGAGGAATGAATTGGACATAGTAAGTGATGGGTGCAGGCCGCTATATTTCCTGATGCATCGTTAGATCACATGAGACAAACAAGTGTCTTGGCATAAGGCCTTGAAAAAATATTATTTTTAGTTTTCACACAAGGCCTTGAATATGTGCTCATGAAGTCTAGCATTATGCACTTCATTATTATGAAAGATGCTATTGATATTGCTTGTGACTATTCGACTAGTATAATATCCATGTGAATAAGTAAATTGAATTATTTTATTTATATTGTTCCATATTATGTAGAATTTTATTTTTCAAAAGTTTTTATTTTAGTCTTATATATTGCCTTAAATGTTTATATTTATTTATGAATGTTTTCACTATATTTTTATCCTTACTGAGCATCTGGGATCACGCCTTTCTGTGTTTTATTTTTCCCCAGACGCGAAGAAGTATATTATGACTTACCTACTCAGATAGTCTAAGGGATATGAATTTTATCAATAGAGACAACATTTTTGTTGTTTTTTATTTTTTAATGTAATGTAAAACTTATGAATCTATATATTACTTCAAGGATACTAAAGTGACTGGTCTTTAGTGACATGATTCCTTATATCATGCCAATATTATGAATAATGCACTGACTATTGGTAACTAGGGATGAAGCGTTATAGTTGATATCAAAGGGTTTTTTATAAAAACCTTGGAATCCTTATTAAGATAAAATCTAATTAGGGAACATTTCCCTATGATAGAAATTATGAATTGGTATAGAAGAGGTTCCACGAATTTTGGTATTGTAGAGATTTTATGTATTTTACATGAAATACATTAGTGTCTAGATATGATCAGGTAGAGGTGGCTCTGGTAAAAATGTTCCTAGGAGTGAAAAATCCAACATGGAGCTTTAGGCTTGACTTGGGGTTCCCGGGTACACGACAATAGGGATTGATGCACTTTTGGTTACAACACTCTAAGGGGATATGCTTAGGATAATTCACATTTTCTTTACAGAATATTATAAAAGATTTATGAGTATATATCTCCTCAAAGAAAACATTTTTTATGACTAGGGATTATATCCATAAATCGTTCAATTTATGTAAACTGTTTTACAAGTTTGGAATTATGTATTGAGATTCATAAACTAATATACCATATGACATTATTTAGAAACGATGCCTATTTAAAGGAATAGAAACTGTATCATCTCACGTAATATATGTAGGGAGTGACCCCATACTCTAGATATTCACTGTGGATCTAGTGATGCAATAGGTTCTAATAAGATTATCACCATACTGGGAAAAACCAATCAGGATATGAATAACAACCTTACCCATATAAAGAACCCTGATCCAGAATGTGGTGGATCAATGTTATACCACTTCAAGATTCAACAACCATCATAATTCAATGAACGTACAAATCCATTAGTAGCTCAGAAATGGATAAGTTCCTTAGAAAACATATTTAATTCTATGGGGAGTAGAAAAAGTGAAAAAGTTAACGTGGATGTTTATAATCTCACGGGAGATGCAGATAAATGGTAGTCATTAATCAAAAACACAAAGGAAGATAATGAAGTAACAAACATAGAATAAAGGGATTTTAAAGGGATATTCATACAAAAATAATTTCCTCGTGACCATCAAGCGGATAATGAATGAGAATTTTTGAGTCTGTGAAAAAAGGAGGATGAGAATATCGAAAAGTATGAGGCTATCCTTACATGGTTAGCAAGGAATGAATCATATTATATACCTAACCTAAGGAGTAATGTTGGTCGATTCATTGATGGGTTAAAACCATTTCTCTATCGCTTATTAATCTCACAATCCATCACATTGTGTGAAGATATTGTATCATGAAATATTAATAAAGAAAATGAATTCTCTATGTGTTTCAACATTATAGAAAATAAATATAAGAAAAGATATTTTGAACACTCTAAAATGGAAATAAGGGGAAGAATGGAAATTTGAATACCCATCATGTGATAAATGCTGGAAGAAACACCATGGTACTTTCCAAAAGGTAAAGGATGTTTGTTACTACAAAGACCCATACATTAAATACATATTTATTACTTCAAAATTGAAGCACATTTATTACAACATATAACAAAACCACAGAAGGACCGTATAGGTATAATGTCATTAGAAACTGGGAAACAAAAACAACTGGTTCATAAAGCATCTAAATTGTCTTCCATTTATTTCATCATATCTAGAGTCACTTTTTGGCATATCCTACTTAATAACCTTATTCCTGGCATGGGGAATGGAAAAATACAAAAGGGTGAGCTCAAATGCTTAGTAAGGTAATCAAAGGAAATATCATATTCATAAGAACCTAGCATTACGAAAATCATAACCTGCAAAAGAGATAATAATATCATAACATGGGATAAATCAAAGTAGTTAAATTTAATCCCAATAATCATAACACATATAATGAAACTTTGTTTCATACACACATAATCATAAAGAATCATTTCTTAGTAGTCAAGACTCATTTCCAAGATTATCTTAGCGGACAAAGTAAATTTTTGAACTGAGTTCACTCCTCATTTCAGTCATGTTTCACTAAACCGGATTAACCTTCCATTCCTGTCATGTCTATCTCATGAGATATAAACCATTACCCAATGCATTTTAGGGAGATACAGGTCCCACCCATCTCATAATGATACCATTATTATGTGTGCCACAAGATCATAAATCATACATCATAGCATAACCCATGTAATAAAAGTGGGATTCTTAAAAATCATGACATCATTACATAATCAATATAAGATAAAATGACATCATAAAAATAATTCCATCATAACATAATCAATTAAATGTAAAAATAGGGATATAAATAAAACCCTATATTATCTTAGATGGAAAATAATTTTGACAAAATGCTTGAACTCTATTCTTGAGGAAAATATCTTTTCTACTTCAAAAACATTTTCCTTTATTAAAATGTCATATAATATTAAACTAAAATAAGTTCATTAAAAATAAAAATGAAAACATGTAAAGTAAGCTTCATGGAAAGAATGTTATAAAGTCCATTCATGCCGTATAAGTTAAAAAAACAATTCTCTCGTACATTGGCAGGAAAAGTCAAAAAGTACCTCGTACGAAAAATGACAGAAGATTCCTTTCATATCTTTTACTAAAACCTCACTTAAGGGTAAAATTGGATTAAAAAAATTATATGAGGATATAAATAATAACAAATATTGAGGAATAATTGACGGGGATGATAAATATTCCCTAGTAAATTCTGAAGTATAAACAATCTCGGATAAGAATGAGATTGTGATATTTTCCCTTACGTTAGGTCTGATTTGCTTCGTACGTGTCCGAACCTCTTGTATAATTATTTAAATATTGTTATTGAAATATTACAGAATCATACTCATTGTTATGATATCATATATGGTCATATTATTAGCTTCGTATTAGTAATATTTCATTACTACTTCTTATTCGGGTGTTTATTGCTTTTTGTTCTTATGGGTGTTTTGTCGAATAAATTCTTATTCATCTTTTCAGGTTATAGATACCTCGTTTCCAGGATGGTATTAGTGTAATATATATCATATTTATTCATTAAATTAATTTATATAATCATTATGTAATGATGATCATGTAGAATTAGTCGCATCACATCGTGGAGACGGTAGGCCATACGTACGCACGAGCGATGATATCGTACCCATGATCATGGAATTGAATTGAAGTGTATGTATACTATTTCAAGATCAATATAACATTAAGATAATCATATATTGTTATTCTCTACACCATTATACCCATCCATGTAAGGTGGGGGTGAAAAACAGATTACACCAAGGCGTGGAGACGGTATTCCGTACGTACGCACTGGCGGTGATTTCATTTTCTGTAGGATAGATAGAAGGTGAAATAGGGTTGTTTCATATTTTTAATAACATATAAGTATATTAGTGATACTGATGTTATTACTTCAGAATTAAACAACTAAATAAGATGAAGTATAAGAAGAAATAAAGTTGAAAGAATCAGTAACAAACATTACCTCTTCTTTGAAACGCCTCTTCTTAACCTCCTCTTAGGGCACTAAAGATAGTCATTGAAGAAGACCGGGACCACTAGGATGTTTCTAGGGAAGTGCATAGGAGACATTGTCAGGGTTTGGCCGAGCTTGAATGCTTAAAGTGGTGTGAGGAGGAGAGGGAGGAGGTGCCCTTTTATAAGGGAGGAGAGGGGCACGATTGGAATAATAAGAACTATTAATTTATAATAAATTTCAACCCCACATAAAAACATCCAAAAAGGACTAAAATCCTAATATTTGATGAGATAGGGTTGTAATATCATCAGCCAATAAAATATAGACAAGTTGGGAATTTATTTTAAACATAATCAACAAGATTTATCATTATATAATCTATTTAATTTTATTTGTGGTAATAATATTCTAAATTTTAAATCATTATAAATATTTACTTATTTCTTTTTAATTGTCCATAATTCTATAATTTTTTACATTTGAGCCCATATAAATTTTAATATAAATTTTTTAAATTCTTTTGTGATTTTTAAACAATTTTATAACATGTAATTTCTATAAATTAACAATAGTGTCAATTTGGACACTATTCATTTATTTGAGTTTAAATAAAATATATACAGAAGATATGTTTGAAATAAAATATTTAATAGATTCATAACTTGTCATTTTATCTATAAAATTAGTGGAGCACATTAAATACTTCATATAATATTTATTTTAATACTTTTACAATAATTTATTTGATATTTCAATCAATAAAATAATTTCGACAACACTATAGTGACATAATTAATGATAATTATTTAATCCCTAAAAATTATAAATAAATTAATATGATTTATAGAATTTTATTTTATTTCTAGGGACTATTTATATTTGATGTTTTATTATTTTTATCACTAAATTAAAATTATTACACTTATAAGATTTAAGAGAGTGACATGTTGTCCCTTTCTTTGGTTTTAATAATAATTATAATAATTCATTGTCAAAAGTCCATGAAATGAATCTAGTCCTACCCTAATGTGATATGGATCTACTTTTATTAATCTAATAGGATTTTGTCAAGTGTTAGGGTAATTTTATAATCAAATTTTTACCCTTAATTACCAGATTTACATTTAACTGTAGTAAATAAAAATTACCGTAGTTACTATTCATAATATCAAAACAATAAAAGTAACATATTAACATAATTTAGACCCACTAAATACAAATAAGGAATCCATTTTTCAAAATTCAAAACATAGAATTTGCAGAATTTAATTTAAATTAATCCCTTTGTTAAGCAAAAAGGTTTTAAAAGTTAAAACATTTCCAAAGATGGAAATGTTTTTACTAATGAATTAAATGTAAAATTAATGATACATACATTATATTAAATGGTAAAAATATATTCCATTTATTATTTCAAACCATTAAATATTATAATTTAACCATATAAATTATTGTGATTAAAAAAATTGTTTTTAATTAAAATATAGTGTGTTTTTACTATACATTAAAATATGAAAGTTATCAGAATAATATGAAAAATTTATCAAAATTAAATTTCCGTATCCTGATTCCAAAGAAGAATTTTACTTTTTCAAATTGAACTTATAAAATTGTCAAAAACTAGATTTAAAGTTGGTGTTCCATCAAAAGGTGGCAAAACTTCTTTTTTTTTTAAAATACTTATTTTACTCGAAAAATTTATTTTGATCTCATACCATGTTCTCGAAAATATGTAAGATGAATAATAATGTTATAAAATTCTATATTCAGTTAATACTATTCATAATGGCTAGTTTATAATATTATAATAAAATATTGTTCTTTAGTGAAACTAAGTATTGCGTACTACACATGCTATCGAGAAAGGTCGTGATTGCATGTAATGCAAGCCAAGATACTGTTGTGTGCAGTGAAAGATTCCATTGATGTTGTGTAAAAAAATATACTTCTGATAAAAATATCAGGGTGTTACAATTACAAGTGCGGTGATAAAGGCCACCAAGCTAATGATTGTAAGTGAATGAAAGAGGATGTCAATGTAGAATGCAACAATTTTATAGAAAAGGGGAATTATTGAAAATTAATGTCCTAAGGGCCAAGGGAGAATAACTCCAAAAAGGACAAGGGATAAAGGACAAGCCTATACGCTCACTACTGCAGAGGTTAAGGCTCCGAAAGATGTGGTGGCAGTTAATTAAATGGTTCTCTCAAGTTTAATCAATGCTTTATTTGTTTATGGATCATTTCATTGTTTTATATCTTCCCAGTTTGCTATGAAAATTAGATATTTTCATTTTGACATCACAAGGGAGTTGTCAGTCAAAACTCATAAGGGAATTATCATTATAACAAATTTTTGTGAATCAGTTCCCATTAGGGCATATAAATGTTCATTATCTACTGTTCTCATCACCATATCCATCATTTACATTGATATAATCCTTATAATGGATTGGATTTCAGATCATGATGCCAAAATTTATTGTAAGAAGAAGTTGGTTACAATTTTCAAAGATGATAAAGGGTACCTTATATTTAGAGAAGAAACATCACCACCTAATTATTATCTAGATCCACCCATATTAGCTCTACTAAATTTAATTAATAGGGAGGAAGATGGTGAAATAATTATGGTTGAGGAAAAGATCTTTCAAATATGGGACATACCTATTGTGCAAGAATATGTTTATGGGTTTTCATAGGATTTACCTGGACATCCTCCAGAACAAGAAATTGAGTTTTCCATTGATTTAATTATTTTTTAAAGGCTTATATCAAAGACCCCATATAGAATGGACATGGTGGAATTAGTGGAAATAAAGAAACAACTAGAGTAATTGAGTAATAAGGGATTTATTCTCCATAGTGTTTCTCTATAGGGAGCCTTTGGCCTTTTGGTTAATAAGAAAGTCATATCTATGAGGTTGTACAAGGACTACATGGAGATAAATTCTATAACAATAAATAACATGTATCCCCTACCTCATATTGATGATTTATTTGACCATTTTCATGGATCTAAATATTTTTCAAAGATTGACCTTCGATATGCATATCATCAGTTGTGTGTGAAGAAGGAAGACATTCCAAAAACAACATTTAGAACCATGTACGAGCATTACAAGTTTATAGTAATTCCTTTTGGATTGACTAACACACCCTATGTCATCATGGATCAAATGAATAGATTGTTCAAGGAATATATTGATGAAATTACAGTGTTATTTATTGATAATATCTTGATATACACAAGAAGCTAAAAAAATAATGAAAACCCCTTACACACTATTCAGAAAACCCTCAGAAGAAATGAATTATATTGGATGTTTAGCACGTGTTAATTCTAGATTAAAGAGATTTCCTTTATTGTCCATATTGTCTCTAAGGATTGAATCTATATTGATCCTTCAAATACTAAGGAAATCCATGAATGTCAAGAACCGAATATTATAACCGAGGTACACAATTTTATTGGTTCAGCAGGTTATTATTAATGTTTCATCTAGATTTTTGACTAGTTGGCTAACCCATTAACAAGATCACACGTAAAGGGGCTCACTTTTTTTGGAAAATATAGTGTGAAGAATGTTATGAAGAAATGAGGAAAAGATTAGTCAACCCTCCTATATTCACTCTACCATCAGGGAATGATGGGTTTGTTATTTATAGTGATGCTTCTAAGAAAACACGTGGTTGTGTCCTTATGCTGAATGATTACATTATTACCTATGCATCACGAAGAAAAAAAATTAATGAGAAAAATGATCCCCCTCATGATCTTGAGTTAGCAGTTGTAGTCATTACTCTGAAGATATGGAGACACTATCTCTATGGTGAATAAGTTTAGATTTATACTCATCATAAGAGTTTGAATTATATTATTCACAAAAATAACTCAACATGAGGCAAAGTAGATGGATTGGACTACCCAAGGATAATGATTTCAAAATACACTACAACCCGGGGAAGTAAAATAAGGATGAAAATGCATTGAGTCGAAATGAACATGGAGTTTTGAATAAGATGAGAGTGGAAATGGATCTTATTTTCCTGGATCTAATGAAGAGGGATTTGGGAATAACCATGGAAGGTGAAACATCAATAATTTTTCAAATTTTTGATGAACCATATTTACTAGAAAGGTTTAATAGTGCTCAGACTAACAATTAGAAGATTCAAAAAAAGATTAAAGCTGTAAATGATGGGAGATTGAGTGAATTTGTATATGAAAATGTAATTTTGAAATTTGGGAAGAGAATTTGTGTTCCCAATATACCTGATCTAAAAATGGAATTGTTGGATGATACTCATAGCTCCAATTTCACTACACACCCTAGGAGCACCAAGATGTATAGAGAATTGAAGCAAAATTTTTTGTGGGACAACATGAAGAGGGAGATTTTTTATTTCGGGTTAAGATGTATGGTTTTCAAAAAGTAATAATATGAAGGCAATAGCCTGGAGGAGTCAAACAACCTCTTTCCATTCCTGAGTGGAAATGGGATAATATTTCGATGGACTTTGTCATGGGGCTACCAAAGACTCATATAAGGAATGATGCAATATGTGTCATTTTTGATCATCTAATTAAAGTTAGCACATTTTCTTCCCATGAAAGAAGATTTACCACTTGAACTTATGGAATGACTATATGTTAATGAATTTATAAGACTCTATGGTGTACCCCTATCGATTATTTCTGATCATGATCCCCATTTTACATCATGATATAGGAAAAGTTTTAAGAAAACCTTGAATACTGATCTTACTTTGAGAATTTACTACAACCCTCAAAAAATGAAGAATTAGAATGGAATATTCGAACCTTAGAATGTATGTTGAGATCTTTCTCACATGATTGTCTAGGTTTTTGGGATCTGTATTTATCTCTGGTAGAATTTTCCTATAACAATAGTTTCCATTCAACTATTCAAATGACACCATATATAGCATTATAAAGAAAGAGATGTCAAACACCAACTTGTTGGGATGATATTGGTCATAGAAAAATCGTAGGCCCAGAACTTGTTGAGGATACAATGGAAAATGTGATGATTATCCAACCCCACATCAAAGCAGCTCAATGTTGGGAAATGATCTATTCCAATAATTAGAGGAAGGATTTGAAATTTCTAGTATGAGATCATGTTTTCTTGAAGGTATCCTTATGGAAGGGTGTTATATGATTCATTCAGAATGGTAAATTGAGTCCTAGGTACATCAGACCTTACAAAATTTTAGAATGAGATGGAGTTGTGACTTATTGTTTGTAAATGCCTCCAAGTCTCTCCAAAGTTCAAGATGTGTTCCATGTATCACTGTTGAGAAAATAAATTCCTGACCTAATGCATGTACTCACCTATGATGAAATTGAACTGGAACATGATTTGTCTTATTATGAAGAGTCTGTCAAGATTCATGATACCAGAGAACAAGTGGTGAGAAACTGGACAACTCGTTTTGTAAAAGTTCTTTGGAGAAACCATAAGATGGAAGAGGCAACATGGGAACTTCAAGAACTTATGATGAAGAACCACCTAAATATTTTTATATAGAAATATTCTATAAATTTCAAGGATGAAATTATTCTAAGGGAGAATGTAACACCCTATGCTTCTATGGTATGTTTTCCTTTGAAAAATGTAGTATCTTGCGTTGTACGCAATATGGAGTTTTAACACACCACGACCAATAAAACTAGCCGTTATGAATAGTAATACCCACTCTTTGAAATTTTATAATTTTTTTTTCAAACTGAACATCATTTTTGGATTTTGAATATCCAAAATAGCTTAGGCTGAATTTTTGGTATTTTTCTGAAAACTATCAATTTTGGATGATTAGTGAAAAACACTACGTTATTTTTTAAAACTAGCCTTTTATCTAAGTAATTAGTTATTTTATTTTAATTTATTTGATTTCAAAATAGATTCCTAATACCTATATATTTTCAATGTAATTCATTAGAGTAATTTTATAATATTTTTAGATATATAAAATTTTATTGAACTTTTTACAATCTTTTACCCACATTCTAGGAGCATTTACAAATTTGTATAACACATAATTTTACCGCATATGTGAGTTGAATTTCAAAGATCTAAGAGACATGGTTGACATCAGTAAGTAAAATTTGGTTCTATAAGATGAAAATAATTTTTGGTGAATAGTAACTTTTGACTTTTATTTTCCATGGTTAAAAATATATATGGTAATTAAGGGTAAAAATGATATTATAATAACCCTAAAACATGTTCTAATTTTATTGGATTACTGTAATTCGACCAAAAACAACCTTAGGAATAAAATATGGTCCACTTTGGTCCACATGGATTAGAATAGGACATTTAATATTATTTTACTTAATGAAAAGTCATAAGAGTTATATTCAATGATTAATAACTAAAACATTTTTAATATAGGGATACAAAAAATATAAATTGAACTATACATATCCATTGTAATGATAACAATATTCCATATATAAATTTAATTTATTTATAATATTTAGACATTAAATAATATAATTTATTTATGACACAGTGATGATGCATTAATTACATTAATAATGAAATATTAATATAATTTATATTATAAATATCCAAATAAATGTAAAATGAAAATTTTAATGAATTAAACTAAATTTATAGGATAAAATGACATGTTAGGTTTGATTAAATAAAATCAATTCTAAGTAATAAATTTTGTATGGCTTTCAAGAAAATCAAATACTAAATAGTGGAAAAGTTGAAATAATTGAGTTTTTAAAACAAACACTACATAATTAATTGATATAATATTCCTAAAAATATAAGGTTTTCCCAAATAACTTATATAATGATAGATATATCAATAATGAACCAATTGGGGTCTGATTGGATGTTTATAGTATGTTTATTGACCATATAATATAAAAATACAAAGACACATGGTAAATGTAAAACTATTTAACTAAGAGTTAAATCTAAAAGATGAGGTTAATATAGATGAATAAACCACTATAAACCCTATTGGTTGAGAGGGTTTCGACCCAACCCCACCTTATCCTTGAAATAAATCATTCTTAATCCATTAGAAACCAAAAATTATTTTATTATAAAATAATATTTCAAACTTTTCCAAAAGTGACCCACATCTCTCTTAAAAAAGGGTACCTCCCCTTATCTTAATTTCTCACCTACAAATCCTTTTGGCTCAGCCAAATCCTGCCCAAATACCTTCCAAACTTCCCTCACTTCATTCTATTGTCCTAAAATTGATAAAAAATCCAACCTAAAGATCCCTTTTGATCTACTCAAAAGAAAACACATGAGGAAGAAGAAATAATTTCACTACCTTCTTTCAAGTTATTTTCTTATTACTCTTCCTCTTTCTTTGTTGTTTCCAGACCAAAATAATAACACCAATACCTTATATACACATTGATGTAATTATAAATATGGTACAACCGTATTAGTTATTCTATCTATCCTATAAATGAAAAATCCACCATATGTGTGTACGTACGGCTTACCGTCTACACGTCATGGTGTATTTTGTCATTCGAACACTTCATTATTTGGCTGGATATAATAATGAATATAAAAATGTATATAATAAATATAACATTCTAATGATTATTTACATATTATATACCATCTAATTAAATGATATTTCACCATCAATATAGTGATATTGTCGCTCATGCGTGTATACAGATTACCGTCTCCACGAACGCGGTTTGATTAATTCCCCGTCATAATCATTCAAGAATAAATTTAATTTTATGATTAAAAATAATGTTAGTGAACATAATATCATTCTGTATATAAATAAAATACATCCTATCCATAATAAACATGGATTACGTAACCAAGAATATAAATGAAAACAGATCACTTAACAGTCGAAACAATGATACTACTGAAATATTATTAACAATAAAATATTAGAAAATCATATATGATATCATATTTATATATATAATTCTTTTATAATTTAATAATTTTTTTCAATTTTATATAAAAGATTAACATACCTTCAACTATGTTAAATTACAATTCGATGCATAATTCTACAATCTCTTTACTTATCTGAGGTTGTTAATACGTAAGAATATATTGGGACCTCTTTATCTTCCACATCAATGTTTTCTTAAAAATGTATTTCAATTTTTTTTAATATTTACTAGACTATGTGTTAATGTCATTTATACCCATATTTTACCATATATGTTTTGAAATGAATCTTTCTGTCATTTTCTAAACAAGATACTTAATGTCCTTTTCGACAAAATTAACGTAATAATGTCTTTTTTTAACTTATACATTGGGTGAGGCAAATTTCTGCTATTATAACATTGTTGAAGCTTCCCATACATGTTTATAATAATATTTTCGAAATAATTGTTTTCATTTAAAATTATATGACTTTTAAATGATTTGAAAATATAAATAGATATTTTAATAAAAAGTTTTGATTTCATCTATGTCAACATCCAATGATGGATTTTAAGCTTGTTTGAAGATGATTTATTATGATACCAATCTTCAATATGGTATTGAAGGTTTTGTGATATTTTTTACTATGGATGTGTTATTTTTACACCATTCATGGTTTATAGATAATGTATTCACATTTAGAATACTAGTTTTAAAATGAATGCTTGTGTTATGTTTAAACCTTTTCATATGAGGAATGCATTAGACTTTTTAAGTGACGGGTAGAGCCTGCTATAGATCCCCAATTCATCAGTATGTCTAACGAGTCAAACTAGTGTCTTTTCACAAGGCCTTGACAAAATCTTATTTGTAGTCTTGGTAAAAGGCCTTGACTTTGTGGTTATGAAATGTGGCAATATGAATTACATCATTATGAAAGTGGCTATTGATATTGCATTCGAATATTAAACAAGTAGAATATCCACGTGAATAAGTAAATGGGATTATTTGAATTATATTGGCCATATTATGCAGAATTTTATCTTTAAAAGGCTTGTGTTTTCATCTTATACATTTCCTTAAATGTTTGTGTTTATTTAGGAAATTTCTCCATATATTTGTATTCTTATTGAGAATCTAAGCTCACCCCTTTCTATGTTTTATTTTTCCCATGATGCAAAGAAGTATATTAATACTTACCTGTTGGGATAGTCTATGGGATATGATTGTGGTGAATGGAGACAAAGTTGTTGTTATTTTCATTTTTTAATGTAATGTAAAACTTATGAAAGTATCTAGTACTCCAAAGGCTACTAATCTGATAAGACTTTCAGAACATGATTTCTTGTATCATACCAATATTATGTAATAATGCACCGACTCTTGGTAACTAGGGTCAGGGAATTACAAATTCCCCGATATTTTTATTATAAACCAACCAAACCTCCCATTACTCTACACTAATACACATACAGTACATATTTATTCTACCAAAACACTAAATATACCTTATAAGGTTCCCCAATCTCTTTATATTCTCCTCCTAATCATTTAGAAGTGCACTTTCAATGTAAGGGATCCTCCCCTTCTCCTCTTTATTTAAGAAATGTGTTTATTTCATGCCATTTCATTTTTTTTAATTTTTTATATTTTTTATACTTATTTATGATACCAATGTTATAATATACCACTTTATATACTGATCACTCCTATAAATACACATATAAAACCATTATGTTGCACAAATTATTATGTGATTTTCCATGCTAACATTTGTGTAGTAAAGACCCATCACCATTTCAACTCAAGGGTGTTCCCATAGTTTTACCAATGCTTCATTGATTTGGGATTCACATTTATGTAACCAGTAATCCCCAATCAAATGATTAAAATTAATGAAATACATACTAATGTTTTTAGATCTATGTGGAACCCTTATGCATGTACTAGATATGAATGTGATGTGTGGGAATGAAATTCAATATTCATCCATTAAATTGGAAAATGTTTTATCTCATGAAATCCAATTTATAAGTCACTTGAACTTATAATAAGATAATATTTTTATTACTTATTAGTGCTTAACCTTTACATATGTAACGCCCCGACCCCAGCTACCCAGAGTCGGTACATTAGTTCGTAACATTGGCATGATCACAAAAGATCATGTCTCGAAAGACCGATTAGTTTAGTAGCCTTGGAAACACTAGATACATTCATAAGTCTTTCATTACATAAAAAAGTAAACAAACTACAATAACATGGTCTTCATAGTCCACAATCATATCCCTTTTTGACTACCCCAGTAGGTCATTCATAAAATACTTCTTCACATCCTGGAAAAAATATTAAAACATTGAAAGGTGTGAGCTCAGATGCTCAGTAAGGATAACAATAATGCGGAAGCTTTCATAAATAAACATAAAAATTTAAGGCAATTTATAACTAAAACAAAAGCCTTTTAAACTTGAACATAAACATAATATGGCAAATGTAAAATGAGATAATGCCATTCACTTCCTCACATGGATATTCTACTGGTCGAATAATCACATGCAATATCAATAACCACTTTCATAATGATGAAATGCATAATGCCAGACTATCATAACCACGTAGTCAAGGCCTCGTGCCAAGACCACAAATAAAATTTTGTCAAGGCCTTGTGCCAAGACACTAGTTTGTCTCATGAGACCTGCCGACGCATCGAGGAGCCGTAGCGGGCTCCACCCGTCACTTATTAAGTCCAATGAATTCCTCATATGAATAGGTTTAAACATATCATAAACCATAACATAATCATATCACATAAAACATGCATAAAGGAAACATAAAATTTCCACATTTCAATCACAAGATATAAATACAACACATTGATATAATAAAAATGCTTTCAAAACCATTTTCAATACCAAAATAAAAGAAAGTTAAAACTTTGTATCTATTTTTCATTAAAAAAAATGATGGCTTGTAGAGGAAGACAAATATCAAATAATGGTCACGGCGACGGAGAAGTCGTTGTAGCCGCATAAGTACGGAAGTAAAAACATTCCCTTTTTGTCGTTTAGAAAAACGCTTCATATAAAAAAATATTCCTTATTGAATAAACGTTAAAGTCAAAGGGGTTTATACACCGTATAAAATAAAGTTGTGTATAAAACCAAATATGCCTCAATGAAAGGGGATTGAGGCGAATTCCTTAAAAGATCAATTTTAAAATAAAATAGATATATTATGTGTATTCACTATAGGTACACATAAATAATGTAAAAATACAAAATAGGACATAATAATATCATGACATAATTTGAAAGTAGGAGATTAACCCAAACAATGGAAGTTGGGTTAAGAAATTCCCTTACCTCGTATCTGACTTGACTCAACCGTTCTTTAACCTCCTGAATAATAAACTAGATTTAATATATACCTTATTAAGAACCATTTTTAATTTCTTTATCCTTATTATATAACTTATTACAATGATATGAACATTATGTAATTATTTAAGTTAATAACGGTCGTTTCGTCGATCTTTGGTACTTGAGTCAACAATAAACTTCTTATAATTACAAGTTGTTCATGTGGTGAAATATCCATTATATCCAGAATTATATTAATGATTTAGATATCATATATATCATATAAATACAGTATATAGATTCATTTATAATATTGCGTAACATTTAGAGGTAAGAAATGAAATGCACCGTTCATGGAGACGGTAAGCCGTACGTACGCATGAACGCTACTTTCATTTCAATTTCATATTTAATGGAATGAAATCATAATGATATAAATGTATAATATAATTCCAGTATAATATAGTGTATAATACCATTTACTCCATCCTTTATACATCCCACATATGGCATTAACGATTCAAATCACTTTGAGGGGGCGGTAGTCCACACTTCCTAAAATGAAATTATCGCGTTTTACCCATAATGGAAATCATAAAGTATGCCATAAATGAGAAATACAGAAGCATAAGTAAAACATAAACATATTATATATCATATATAAAAATAGTTACATCTTAATGGCCACCATTGAAGGTGTTATATGAGTGTTGAACAATCATCGTTTTGTGAGGCAGAAATTCGCCATCCACAGAAACCGTATGTTCTTTAACCATTAGACGTAGGTGTGTGTAAGTGTAGCTAGAATCCTTCTTATAACAACATCCTAGTATATTGAGGATACTGGTGTTGTTACAAAAGAATTGAATAAAATGAGTTTAGGGGATTGGAGAAGAAAAATAAAACAAAACAACATTAGAGAAGACATTACCTCAAAATCGGGTAACTCTTTTTGATTTGAGCCAAAGGTTTCCTTGAGAAGAGTTATTCCCAAAGTGAGGCTTCTAGGAGTAATATAGGGAAGTTGGGAGAGTATTTTGGAAGAGTTTGGCCAGGCCAAATGGCTTGAAGGTTTGAATAAGGTGTGAGTGGTGGGGGCCTTTTATAAGTGGAGATGAGGGGCTCTTTTGGAAAGATTGAAATGTTACATTATTACACAATGCTTTTCGGATTCTAAAGGTCCCACACTTATATAATTCGAGGCTAAGGTGATAAGGGTTCGAAATATCCTCATACAATTGGCTTTGGACAAGTGTAAGCCTTGGAGTTTGCAATATCATCCCATTTTATTTAAATCGTTAAATAATGAGGTCATCGCTGCATCATCATGATGTCATAAATAATTTAATTTATTTAATGTCTAAAAATTATAAAAAAAATACTATGATGTAGGAAATCGTTTTATCTTTCCAATTAATATTTATAATCAAAATTTGGACTTTTGTAACCCCACGTAAAAACTGTTTTAGTAAAACATTTTATGTTTGTGTCATTTTTTACTTTAACATTAAATAAAAGGTGTTTATGTCATTTTCTAACTAAAGTGGCTCCATGGGGTCCCCAAGTTGACCCATGGGTTGTCTTGGTCGGCCATGACTCATCCAATAGGAGTAGGACAAGTTTCATCCTCATCTCATATTATTAAAACATTATTTTTACCTTAAACTACACTAATTACCTCTAATCGCGATTAAGAACATAAAAGTTATTATTCACCAAAAATTATTTTAATCTTATTGAACCACATTTTAATTCTTAATGAAAACCATTTATGTCGGATTTTTGAAAATCAAATCACAGAAGTGGTAATATTTCATTTAAATGAAAAATCAGTTATTTAACTACCACTTAGTGGTTTCACTATTCATCAAAAATTGAAGTTTTTCAGAACAAAGCCAAAATTTCACCCTAAGCTATAATTGATATTCCGAATTCAAAAATGATGTCTATTTTACAAAATTCCAAACATATTAGTTGCATTAATTAGTTTTATAATTAATTCCTGCTGTTACGACAAATAACGTGTTTTTAAGAAACAATTTATATCAAAAGATTGGCAATTGTTTATGTCCAATTTCAATGTTAAATTAATTCTAATGACCACCATTGGATAAAATTGTAAAAATATATTCTAATTATACTTTAAAACCACTAAATAGTATAATTTATCACTATAAATTATTTTGATTAAAAAATTTGTTTTTAAGTATTTTTCACTATTCATAAAAAAATTAGAAGTTCTCAGAAAAATACCAAAAATTCAACATAGGCTAATTTCGATATTCCGAATACAAAAATGAAGTCCATTTTGAAATATAAAATTTCTATAATTTTAAAAAGTGGTTATTACTATTCATAACGGCTACTTTGATTAGTCGCGGTGTTTTAGAACTCGAAGTTGCGTACAATGCAAGCTATTGCATTATTGAATGAGAAGCATACCGTGGAAGCTCGGGGTGTTACATTCTCCCCTCTTTCAATAAATTGCGTCCTCTAAATTTGAAATTTTTTTTTTAAAATAAAAGGTTGAAAAGAGAAAATACCTTTGAGGAAAACCCACATCGGAAATAAGGTTAATAAAAATATAACATTAAAAGAAAGCATGATAAGTACAAAGGTCACCCGATATAGCCCATTCTAGGATTGTATGAAAATATGGATATGGAGGAGAAACAAACCATCAAGGTCTGATGGAGAGTTATATAAAACATGATTAGGAGAAAGTTTAACCACAAGAAAATCACAAACTTGTGATTGGTTAAACGGTCATTGAATCCCCAGTTGGAAAAGTTAACCGACAACATTTTTGTTTTAAATTACCTTTTATAATGTTGAGGAATTTATTTAGGAGATTTACTAAGAAAGTAAGGGAATATACATACTTTTTATGTATACTTTCATTCGTTAATAAATTTTTACCACAAACCCAACTTTTACTCCAAATGGTAACGGAACTCAAAAATATTCTATTTATCCTAATTGTATAGGGTTAAAAATGTTAAAACATACCATTTAGATTAGTAAAACTATTTTTTAATAACCAGGGACTTCCTGCAGGCTAGTGGTAGGAAATAAAGGCTTGTCGCACTATGGTTGTGGGTTCGATTCCTGCAGCTTTGTCCGATGTGACGGGTTATGCCCCACCCTGCAGGTTGTCCTTTTCCTAAAACTATAGTATTATAATATTCCAAAAATAATCTTCAAAAATGTTTTAACCTTAAACAATACTATCAAAAGATCAACTTAATCCATTCCAACCTTTATAGTTATCCAAAATACTTCTGTCCAACTCACAGTCCAAATTTTATAAGGAAGGTAAACATAATGAAGATCCTTTTTCCCACGTAACAACATGTGAATACCTTCATCATGTATTATTTTTAAACATACTGAATTACCATGATCCCTTATTCTTTATAGAATACTAGATATACTCCTTCTATCCAAAAATGTATACAAAACATCAATCAGTTTCAAGGAAGTTTAGTATATCCAATATAATTTAGCCAAATCAATCACGTCTTATTCCAAAATCACAATCTCAGTATCAGAACCATATTATGGTCTGTCTTTCTCTCAACCATATATTTTCCAAAAAATTTATCCTACTGTGGAGTCACTTTTCTTGGTTCCACACAATCTCAAGTCCTTGATGAAATAGTACTGCAGTAAAATCCTTATATACTCCATAATTATTATAACCAGTATATCATTGATACAACACTCAAATTACAACATTCTTTAATAACAACCTATGAACTCTAATCATTACTCCTCATCTGTGGTAGTATCATAACTTGATTATTATCCAATAACATCATTTGGGGCATACTCTGATGATTTGGACATTGGTTTGCGTAGTGTCCCCATTCCTTGCAGAAGAAGCATTGTACATTTGAAACCATTTTCTTACCCTTGCAGTCACGCACTTTGTGTCCTTTTTCTCTACACTTATAACAAACTCCCATTCCATTTAGGCAAGTTCCATGATGTTTCTTCCCACAATTACCACATATTGGAAAATTCATCTTTCCCCTCATCCCTTTATCCATCATTCTCTCTTACATCCCTTACGTCTCTTGCTTCGCTTCAAAGCCATAGGACACAGAGAATTCTTTACTTATCTTATTAACACATGATACTATTTCTTCATATGTTGATAACACATGGGAGACTATTTCCCTTCGAAATGTTGGCTTAATACCGTGAATGAAACGATACTTCTTACTCTTTTGATCATACGTATTGCTGGAGTTCACATTCCTTCTACTGGGCGCCATTTCTATACAATGACATAAACTAGGATAGTTTATGAATTATAGTGAATAATTCCAAACTTTTTAAAATACTTAGAGTAAATTGAACGGTTTATGGATATAATCCATAATCATAAGAATGTATTCTTTGAGGAAGTATGTACTCATAACCCTTCATAGTGGTTTGTAAATAAAATGAGAATTATCCTAAGCATATCCCCCTGGAGTGTCGTAACCAAGAGTGCAGCAAGTCCCGTTGTCGTGCACCAGTTCCCGTTCAAGTCTAGCTCAAAGCGGTGTTTTCGGGTTTTACCCCTAGGTACATCTGTGCCAGAGCCGCCTCTACTTGCTCGTATCCAGACAGGGATGTATTGCTCGAAAAACTCACAAAATCTCTACAATACCAAAATTCTAGGAAGTTCTTCTATACTAATCCTCAAAGTCTATCTTTGGGCTATGTGCTCTAATCAGAGTTTATCTAAATCTATCTTCCAAGGTTAGTACTAAACTGCCTCTGATACCAACTGTAACGCCCCGACCCCAGCTACCCAGATTCGGTGCATTAGTTCGTAACATTGGCATGATCACAAAAGATCATGTCTCGAAAGACCGATTAGTTTAATAGCCTTGGAAACACTAGATACATTCATAAGTCTTTCATTACATCAATAAGTAAACAAACTACAATAACATGGTCTTCATTTTCCACAATCATATCCCTTTCTGACTACCCCAGTAGGTCATTCATAAAATACTTCTTCACATCCTGGAAAAAATATTAAAACATTGAAAGGGGTGAGCTCAGATGCTCAGTAAGGATAACAATAATGCGAAAGTTTTCATAAATAAACATAAAAATTTAAGGCAATGTATAACTAAAACAAAAGCCTTTTAAACTTGAACATCAACATAATATGGAAAAAGTAAATTGAGATAATTCCATTCACTTCCTCACATGGATATTCTACTGGTTGAATAATCACATGCAATATCTATAACCACTTTCATAATGATGAAATGCATAATGCCAAACTATCATAACCACGTAGTCAAGGCCTTGTGCGAAGACCACAAATAAAATTTTGTCAAGGCCTTGTGCCAAGACACTAGTTTTTCTCATGAGACCTGCCGACGCATCGAGGAGCTATAGCGGGCTCCACCCGTCACTTATTAAGTCCAATGAATTCCTCATATGAATAGGTTTAAACATATCATAAACCATAACATAATCATATCACATAAAACATGCATAAAGGAAACATAACATTTCCACATTTCAATCACAAGATATAAATACAACACATTGATATAATAAAAATGATTTCAAAACCATTTTCAATACCAAAATAAAAGAAAGTTAAAACTTTGTATTTATTTTTCATTAAAAAAAATGATGGCTTGTAGAGGAAGCCGAATCTCAAATAATGGTCACGGCGGCGGAGAAGTCGTTGTCGCCGCATAAGTACGGAAATAAAATCATTACCTTTTTGTCATTTAGTAAAACGCTTCGTATAAAAAAAATATTCCTTTTTGAATAAACATAAAAGTCAAAGGGGTTTATACACCGTATAAAATAAAGTTGTGTATAAAACCAAATATGCCTCAATGAAAGGGGATTGAGACAAAGTCCTTAAAAGATCATTTTTAAAATAAAATAGATCTATTATGTGTATTCACTATAGGTACACATAAAGAATGTAAAAATACAAAATAGGACATAATAATATCATGACATAATTTGAAAGTTGGAGATTAACCCAAAGAATGGAAGTTAGGTTAAGAAATTCCCTTACCTCGTATGTGACTTGACTCAACGGTTCTTTAACCTCCTCAATAATAAACTAGAGTTATTATATACCTTATTAAGAACCATTTTCAATTTCTTTATCCTTATTATATAACTTATTACAATGATATGAACATTATGTAATTTTTTAAGTTAATAACGGTCGTTTTGTCGATCTTTGGTACTTGAGTCAACAATAAACTTCTTATAATTACAAGTTGTTCATGTGGTGAAATATCCATTATATCCAGAATTATATTAATGATGTAGATATCATATATATCATATATATACAGTATATACATTCATTTATAATATTACGTAACATTTAGAGGTAAGAAATGAAATGCACCGTTCATGGAGACGGTAAGCCGTACGTACAATGAACGCTACTTTCATTTCAATTTCATATTTAATGGAATGAAATCATAATGATATAAATGTATAATATAATTCCAGTGTAATATAGTGTATAATACCAATTACTCCATCCATTATACATCCCACATATGGCATTAACGATTCAAATCACTTTGAGGGGGCGGTAGTCCGCATTTCCTAAAATGAAATTATCGCGTTTTACCCATAATGGAAATCATAAAGTATGCCATAAATGAGAAATACAGAAGCATAAGTAAAACATAAACATATTATATATCATATATAAAAATAGTGACATCTTAATGGCCACCTTTGAAGGTGTTATATGAGTGTTGAACAATCATCGTTTCGTGAGGCAGAAATTCGCCATCCACAGAAACCGTATGTTCTTTAACCATTAGATGTAGGTGTGTGTAAGTGTAGCTCGAATCCTTCTTATAAAAACATCCTAGTACATTGAGGATACTGGTTTTGTTACAAAAGAATTGAATAAAAAGAGTTTAGGGGGTTGGAGAAGAAAAATAAAACAAAACAACATTAGAGAAGACATTACCTCAAAATCAGGTAACTCTTTTTGATTTGAGCCAAAGGATTCCTTGAGAAGAGTTATTCCCAAAGTGAGGCTTCTAGGAGTAAGAGAGGGAAGTTGGGAGAGTATTTGGGCAGAGGTTGGCCGATACAAATGGCTTGAAGGTGTGAATAAGGTGGGAGTGGTGGGGGCCTTTTATAAGTGGAGAGGAGGGGCTCTTTTGGAAGGATTGAAATGTTACATTATTACACAATGCTTTTCGGATTCTAAAGATCCCACACTTATATAATTCGAGGCTAAGGTGATAAGGGTTCGAAATCTCCTCATCCAATTAGATTTGGACAAGTGTAAGCCTTGGAGTTTTCATTATCTTCCAATTTTATTTAAATCGTTAAATAATGAGTTCATCGCTGCATCATCATGATGTCATAAATAATTTAATTTATTTAATTTTTAAAAATTATAAAAAAAATACTATGATGTAGGAAATCATTTTAGCTTTCCAATGAATATTTATAATAAAAATTTGGACTTTTTCAACCCCACGTAAAAATTGTTTTAGTAAAACATTTTATGTTTGTGTCATTTTTTACTTTAACATTAAATAAAAGGTGTTTATGTCATTTTCTAACTAAAGTGGCTCCATGGGGTCCCCAAGTTGACCCATGGGTTGTCTTGGTCGGCCATGACTCATCCAATAGGAGTAGGACAAGTGTCATGCTCATCTCATATTATTAAAACATTATTTTTACCTTAAACTACACTAATTACCTCTAATCGCGATTAAGAACTTAAAAGTTACTATTCACCAAAAATTATTTTAATCTTATTGAACCACATTTTACTTCTTAATGACAAACATGTATGTCGGATTTTTGAAAATCAAATCACAGAAGTGGTAATATTTCATTTAAATGAAAAATCAGTTATTTAACTACCACTTAGTGGTTTCACTATTCATCAAAAATTGAAGTTTTTCAGAACAAATCCAAAATTTCACCCTAAGCTATAATTGATATTCCGAATTCAAAAATGATGTCTATTTTAGAAAATTCCAAACATATAAGTTTCATTAATTAGTTTTATAATTAATTCCCGCTGTTATGACAAATAGCGTGTTTTTAAGAAATAATTTATATCAAAAGATTGGCAATTGTTTATGTCCAATTTCAATGTTAAATTAATTCTAATGACCACCATTGGATAAAATTGTAAAATTATATTCTAATTATAATTTAAAACCACTAAATAGTATAATTTATCACTATGAATTATATTGATTAAAAAAGTTGTTTTTAAGTATTTTTCACTATTCATAAAAAAATTAGAAGTTCTCAGAAAATACCAAAAATTCAACATAGGCTAATTTCGATATTCCGAATACAAAAATGAAGTCCATTTTGAAATAAAAAATTTCTATAATTTTAAAAAGTGGTTATTACTATTCATAACGGCTACTTTGATTAGTCGCGGTGTTTTAGAACTCGAAGTTCCGTACAATGCAAGCTATTGCATTATTGAATGAGAAGCGTACCGTGGAAGCTCGGGGTGTTACAACATCGATTTACGATGTTATTTTTTATGTTGTTTTTTAATTCCCATGTTTCCTTTATGTTATCATTTTTCACCATGCGTCATTGTTTGAGACTGTGATTCTCAATCGTTTTATGCCAAATTGATATTCCACTTAATACACATGTATTAATTTCTTTATTTTATGAATTATTTATTACCATACGGGGATTTATAAATTACTCTTTTCAGATGTACAATCTCCGGGTATCAAATTCTGTTTTAGAAGGTGAAAGGAATCTAAGATAATATTTATTAGTTTTTAAATAATGATATTTTACACATGTTTTATGTTATTATTTCATGAATCTAATTTTACAATGAGACAAGGAATTATGATACTATGTGGTTGTATTATGTGTAAAATAATGTAATAAATCGTGAAATAAAGTGTATTAAAAAATGTGTTATCATAGTTGGTATTAGAGGAATGTCTAGTTGTTTTGGGGATTAGGATTAGAAAACACCGGTGGAGGACATAGAGATATGAAAAAATATTGGAAAATCATGAAACATTGAATAATTATTTATTATGTTTCTTCCAAAAAAATATATCCCGATTTTTATACTATAGGTTGATGTGGCTTTAGAACAGATGTGCATAGGGTTAATGACCCTAGAAAGGGTGCAATGAGCTAGACTCGATCAACACTAGGTACATGAAAATGTTTCATTCTCTACAAATAGTTTTTAAAATACCAGGGGATATTGTTTGGCACGTTCACAAGATCCTTAAGAAGCCTTATTAAGGGAACATAATATACAGATAATATTTTATATAACAATATAGATCATGAAAAATCATAGATTGAAACCAATAATAAAATAGCTAAAGTAATATATTTATTTATGAGTTATCCCTTAAATGTTCATAGTTTCTAATTTATATTTTTATTATTATAAAAATTACCATACCTAAGTAGATTTTGAATAGTGGAAATGATTATAACCAGTTCAAATAGTGAAATGTAGGATTATCATCTATGAATATACACATTCAATCATATGTTGAAAGATTATTGGTCAATTGAAACACCACCTCAAAATATAAAAGATTAGTTATCAATGAATATCTTGAACTGTTCAATTATATCATCCCAAGAATACAACTCATCCCCTATCCATATTTGGAGGATAGAAATCCAAGTGAACATTTTGATACTTTCTTTATTATAATTTCATTCAATTCTAGGTATTGATACAAAATATTTTTAAAGAGTGAACATAAATTGTGGAGAAAAGGAATTCAATAGCCATATTATGAATCATCCACTGATTCTATAAATATTAATGGATGATAATGAGTATAATTTAGTATTATAATCTAGGTCATGGATATTCATTTCATATGAGAAAGCGTATCATACTCAATTGATAAACACTAAGGAAAACTTCATCAATGATTACATTTCAATTGTTCGGTAATTCAATAATTTGTTTCCCAACTAATATATTATTCCTATTACTTGAATTTAGGTTGATTTATTAATTGATCTTATTCCTGGAGTTATGGATTCTTTCATTGTTTGTTGTTTTTTGGGGTTCTTCCCTTGTTTCCCTTCTTTAGTTTAGTATTGTGTCAGTGTTTCTCAGTTATATTGGGTGGTGTCAGGTTGATGGATGTAGTGATGAGTTACATGGATGTGTAATTGGTTTTTGTATGTCTTGACCATGATAGAGGGTTTTAGTGTCATTTCATAAATCTCCAGGGACTTTTTGTTTTGGTGCTGAGTCATATAGTGCTTAAGGGGTTTCCTACAATATTTTATCTTCTGTGATTCTTTTCTCAATGTCTCTGCTAGATCAGTGATACTAACTTCAATTTCAAAAATTTGTTCTCGGTGGTGATGATGTCGAATTCCCCTCTATCGATGAAGTTCTTTTATGGTGTCTCTAAATAGGCTGATGTTCTTCATGGTGCAAGTGATGGATTTTGGTGGGGATTTTATTTAATGTCGATGGTGATCTAAAAGGGGTCGATGCTGGAGAAATTTCAGTGATAGTGTGTGCATCTTGAGGTGTCATAGGAGTGATGAATATATTCTTGATTTTTGTTTTATAGATTTTGAATTGTTGTTTTGGTGGATGCATAACGGAATCAATGTTGGTAGCTTGAATGATTTTGGGAATTTTGAATCATGTTGCTTTTAAGAGTGTTGGCATAGGTATGGTTCCAAATTATTATTTTGGAATTTGAACTCTATTTTTTATGGGAATTCCTTGATGCTGGAAAAATGGATGTAGGTTTCCAATCACCCTCAATGTGGGTTTTACAAAAAATTAAAAATCAAATGTGGTGGTGAAGAGATAAATAAGATACAACAACATAATTTGTATAATGTGTCTATATTCCTAGGTGCATCACTGTGGTGTGAATCATTACTCTATTTCCCAAAGAAGGATGAATCTTTGCACCTATGTTTTTGTAATATTGAGCTTAATAGGATCATGATAAAGGACAAGTATATGGTTCAAAAAATTGATGACTGTTCTTATCAGGTACTTGGAGGCTTGTTCTTCATTAATGTGGATCTTCATTTATGATAATGTAATGTAATTGTGGAGAAGGAGGATATCCCCAAGGCTATATTTCATATATTTTATTGGAATTCTGAAATCATAGTGATTTGATTTGGAGTCATTAATTCTCCAACACTCTTTATGGAAATGATGAATAGAGTCTTCATGAATTACCTTGAATAATGTTTGGAAGTCCTCATATATGATACTCTTATCTACTATAAAATAAGGGAGGAACATGAGGAGAATTTGAATTATGTAATTAATACTTTTATAAAATAAAATATATTTTGGAATTATATTAAATTTGGGGTTTGGTTAGAGAAGTTAACTTTCCTTGGGCTTATTTTCACCGAAAATGGGGTATTTTTGAATCCTTCAAAAATAATGGTAATTGAAGGATTACGAAGACCAACATATTTTATCAAAAAACATAGTTTCAAAGGATTAGTTTGTTATAAAATTGATTTTTGAGAAACTTATCTGGATTTCTGAGCCAAATAACCATGATATATCAAAAGGGAGTTGTGATGTTCTAGACTAATAAATATACACTTAGATTTAAATAGTTGAAGAAGAAGTTATTCGTTTCACTTGTTCTCACATTCCCACCTATTGGGGAAGGAATTTTTATCAATGTCGATGCATCTAAAAAGGGATTGGATAGTGTACCTATACAAGATGAAATATTTATAGCCTATTCCTCCATAAAATTATCATGAATGAGAATAAATACCCAAAAGATGATCAATATTTGGTTATATAGATCATTATTTTGAATATTTTGTGGCATTATCAATATAATAGGAAGTGTGAAATATATAAAGATAAAAAAAGAACCAATTTCATATTCACAAAATAGGATATTAATATACAGTAATGAAGGTTGTTCTATTTCATCAAGAATTATGGGTTTTTAATCCGATACCATCATAGGAAGAAAACCAAAATGTTAGATGCTCTGAGTAGAAAGGATCCTGCCACACATTCCAGGATTATAATTAAAAAGGATCTAATCTTCTTAGATATAAAAATGATAATAATAAATAGATACGTATCCTACATTTGTAAAACTAATTCTCAACCATATAGTATTTAGAGGATCAAGGAGGACAAGAAAAATGAACATTTTCTACCAAAGAAGGGAGTGAATATTCATAATTTCAACTTGGTTAGAGATAGAGTTATAAGATTTAGAACCAGGATATGATTCCCAACTAAACCAGATTTAAATAAGGAAATTCGAGATGATTCAATTATCTCATGATTCCCAATTATTCTTTGAATCTGTATGATGTATATATATATATTTGAATCCAATCATCTGGTTGGATAACATGAAGAAGGGGATTGTTGATTTTGTATCCTGATTTATAATGTGGTTGCATGAAAAGGTTGAAATACATAAGTCTAAGGAAATGATAAAAATTTTCCTAAAAAATTATTGAAATGGGATAACATATCCATATATTTATTTTTACGACACCATGAGAATCCTAATGAAAGTAACACCAACTAGGAGGTGGTCGATGTTTTCCCAAGTAACTCGTTTCATTAATATAATGGAATATTTATATATTAACCAACTCACCATTATATATATAAGGGAAGTGGTAATATTTAATGGAGTTACACATTCTATTGCATTTGATTGATATTCTATGTTTACCATCTTTTTTTATATAATCCTTTTGCAACTATTGGATGTAGAACCGACCTTCAACAGTACTTATCATCCTCATATTCTTTGTAGGTTTGAAAAAAACCAATCAAAATATAGAGGATATGCTGAGATAACATTAAGTATATTTCTATGGATTTTTTTATCAACACCATATCCTAGTGGAGTTCTCATTTAATAGTATTTTCTATTCAATAATTGATATATAGCTATATGGGGCTCTATATGGGAATACATTTTATAATATGAAATGATAATATGATATTGGAAAGTAGAGGGTTATTGGACTTGATATCATCAAATAATTGATAGAGTATGATGAAACCATTCAACATCAAATGAAATATGCACAATGATCATTGAAATTTTGTATAGAACATTAACGACCAAACATGGAGTTTTAGGTTGAAGATAAATTGTTTCATAATATATCGACCTAGAAGAAATTCATCGGCTATGAGTAGAAGGGATTGATTAGTATGATATAGATTGTCCCCTTTATGATTATTAGATGCATCAGAGTGGTGGCCTATAAGTTATCACTCTCACCTGACCTGTATCACGTACATAATTTGTTTAATGTGTCTCTCTTGAGTAAAAACATACCATAAAACACACATCAAATGTAACACCTTGATTCCCGTAGCTCATAGATGGATCATTATTTTCATACATAGGCATGATTACAAGGAGTCAAATCCCGAAGGAACAATTATTTTAATTGTTTTGGAAAACCATATTATTTATATGACACCCATATTAAATTGAAAAATATGAAATAAAATAAGATAAATAATAAAACTAAATAAATATAATCCTTGAAATATTATAAAAATATTTCTTCATTATAACACGTGGAAAAAAAACAAATAATTGTTATCTAAAATACTCATCAATGGTATGTAAATTGGACACAATAAAGAATTTATGTGAATAAATACACATGGTAAGTTAAATAACTAATAACACATTCAATTTAATTAACTAGATAAAGAATAATCAATATGGAAATGTATGAAACTAAAGATAGATAAAATTTAGTCTATAAAATTTTAATGAAATGCATTCATAGATTTTGTTATATGAAAAACTCATGGATAATAAAAATGATAATAGAAATATCTATGAAGTAAATGATTAATTATTAGATGTAATTTCTGTGTCATATGAAAACCTATACCTTCAAGACCTTCCACATGATGTTTTAAATCTATAGTTAGAAACCCATTAAATTTTACAAACTTATTCATCTCAAGAGAATCAATCGATGAATTGTTGAGCTATAAAAGTATGTTCCCCACCCATCATTTCCAATACGAAGCATTCCTCATATAAAATAATCAATATACAAAATATGAAATATACCATATCATTAAAATTCAATGTTCAATAAATAATAAGGATTTATCGATACTTCCTTAGTGTAGGATATGTTACAATAGAGGGTTTTTATGTTGATTAATGCATGAACCATTGAAATATAATTAATAATATTATTGAGTAAAATCATATTTAGGCATTTAAATAAGTCCCATACCTCTTAGAAAAATTTCAATCATAATATCAATGAAATAATAACATTAATTGAAACATAAAATAATATGAGGATAAGTTTATTTATGATATAACATTTAATAAGGTATTATATACACCATATAAAATAAATTAGTTATATAACATTACAATATGCTTCAATTAAATAAAATTGAGATGATTCCAATTACCTTAATTTTGACTTATCATGTGTGTATTTATCCTCAAGAATAATAAAATTATGTAAATTATTTATTTATTACATTAAATTTTAAAATTTTATCATTACTTTTACTTCACTTATTACTATTCTGAATACAAATACTTAGATAATTATGTTTACCTCTAGTGTTTTGACCAAATTCCATCAGTGTGTTGAATACGACTTTTATAGGTTGAATATGGCCAAAAATATCTTTAAATAAACATCTCTATGATAATAATAATGAAATAATTATCAAATTATTAATAAATTATACTTTTGAAAGTAATTATCAAATATGGTTCTGAAAAATGAACCAATGTTACAATCATGGAGTCGGTTCGCCATATGTACACATGTGCAACATTCCATTTTTTAAATGAACATTATGGAATGAGGGTAAACAACATTATATAGTTTAAAAAAGTTAATAATATCAAAAAATCATTGTTAATTATTAACATAAACTTATGTACATAAATATTGGGATTTCAAAGTAATCACATCATGTTGAGGTGGTGGTTGTCTACACATCCACGACCGACGTTATAAATTTTTAGTGTGTGGAAAGGGTAATAAAGAAAAAGATATATTATTTGTACACTATTTTATTTATTTATTTAATATAAAATATAATTAATTTATGTGAAAAATAATAATTAAATCAATCCATTATATATTCTATGTATTACATGAATGAATCACATCGGTTTGAGGAGGCGGTAGTCCGCCCTTCGACAAACATTATTATCATGTTTACATAAAATAGAAATTATGAAGGTATGTGTTATATAATAATTAAATAAGAATAAATAAATTATAAATTTTGTATATAACATATAGGAATAGGGTTTCCATCATAATACCTAATATGAGAGGTGGTAAAGGATGAACGAACAATCACTGTTTCGTGAGGTGGTAGTTTCATGTGCACAAGAACGGTAACATAGTTACCCATTTAGCTTAATTGCGTGAAATTTTAGGTATAGATATTTGAATTAAAACATATTACTATAATTAAGATACTAATTTTTTATATATTCATACAATAAGAAGAGTTTAGGTGTTGGATAATGGGAATAAAACTAAAGGTGTTGAAAAAGGGTGTTTACTCTTTTTCGGGTAACTTTATTTGGTTTAGACCAAAGGATTCACTGGTATTATTTATTCCAAAGTTGAGGATTATATGATTAAGGTTGAGTTTTTGAGAATATATATTTTTAGATTTGGTTGAGCCAAAGTGGCTTTAGAGCTCTGAGGAATTGGGAAGGTTGAGTGCCTTTTTATATTGGAGTAGGAATGACTCTCTTGTAAATTTCTTAACATGGAATTCCTCACATGAATTTCCCATGTCATGTCGTTAAAATATTGAAACATATTATGTAAAAATTTGGATAGGATATAAATATGAAATGTAGTGTATTTTGTACATGTTTATTGGTCATTTTAGCCTTTATGATTAAGGTTTTGTCCCATGTTATACTAATTTCTTTCTTAATCATTGTAGTTAATTTTGATTACATTAAATAATAATTTATTTATAGAAAACTATGCTGAAGAAATTATAAATTAGAGAATATTTTTTTTCCCAATATGTAATCCATTTTTAAAAATTCAAATAACATAAGATGAATAAATTAATTTAATTTTATTCTCGTAGATGGGATGACAAAGTTGGGTTTTAGTGTAAAAATGGGAGAAAGATTTTTTTATAACCAATTTAAAAATTAAATTGATTTAAATGAACTAAATTGGATTTAATGATTTATAATTGATATAATTTTACTTTAATATTAATTATATTTACCATGTAACATTTTAAATTAATTATAAGATAAAGAATTTTTGAATTAAAATTCAGTTTTTTTCTTCATTCATCATAAAATGAGGCCTCAATGGTAAAAATGAAAAAAAAACCATAAGATATTTTTTATGATACTCATTAAAATATGATTTTTATTTTGAAATATGATATCCAAAAATTTTGAAATTTTTTAATTTAAAATTGGTTCACCATTAAATGACGGTTAAAGTTCCTTCATACAAATATGGGATTTTAGGCTAAAAACTGGGTTTGTTATAATATTTTGCCAAGAAAATTAATTATATGAATATAAATTATATTTCATTGCATAAATCACTTATATAATTCATTAATATAATTCACTAATTAATTTAATTTATAAAGATAAAACCCCTTTGTTAGCATAAAAATGCTTTTCATTACTTCACATCCTTTATATTCAATCGGGTTCCATATTCATTTCTAATTAATTTGTAACCAATGAATCCAATATTATGTTTTCATAAGTAAATTATTCATATTAATAACCATAAATTTAAAAGCAAAATTATATATTATTATATTTAATATTAATATTTTTAATAATATATTATTGTGTTGTAAAACATGGTCTTCTTTGTTATGTAATGCAGCGGGTAATGTCATTTTTGCATGTAACACATCCTAAACATTGTGTTCCATATAGAGAAGGATAATATTTATGTCATGTGTAACATAATATTAACTTTTTTTTATAAATAAGGCTTGGATCAAAATTAAATTTATTCTAGAAGTAAAATATTTTGAAGCCTTGGGTTGTTACATTCTTCTCTCCATAATTAAATTGCATCATCATAATTTAAACATGATCTTGGAAATCTACGGTTTTATATTTAACAATAATATTTTCGAAAAAACCTATATCATAAATAATATTAATAACATGACATCTTAATAATAGAGATATGGAACTATTAATGTCCCATAACAGCGCTCCCATTTAGGATAACATAGGTGAGAAAAAATAGACATGGAATAAAAGAGTAAATGACTATTATAATAGGTCTCAAGAATGTATATGATCACTGGAAAGTTAATAGACTAAAAAATATAAATGTTTGAGGATCTAAAGGACCATATTTTTCTTTAGATATGGACCTAATAGGAAATTGTTTTTATATTAATACCCTTTTTGAAGAGTTACAGAATTCTTTCACCATCTATAAATATAATTAAATGTACATTTCTATAAACCTAATATTTTCCTTTGATTATTACTTAATTTATTTCAACATCATCTATTAGCACAATATGATACATATAGGGAATTAATACAATAATATATAAAACCTCATCTTAAGGTCATCTTAAACCATTTCATAAATGGTTAACATTATTACACTTCTAAGTATTATGTAAAAAAAATTCGAATGATTTACAGGGTAAATAGTAATATCCAATACAATTTAAACATATCAATCATCTACTAATCTAAGAATCACTATCATAATATCAATTACATATTAAGGATTGTCTTTCCCTAATAATATTGTTTTACATAATCTTTTATTTTCAACAAAATAAATTTTTTTAGTTCCGTTTAAAATATAATCTCAAATCCATAACAAAAAAGTACTAAAATACAATAATAATATATTTCATAATTCCCATAATAATTAAATAATTTATTGAATAAAAAATAAAATTATCATTGAATCCAAACATAAGATCATTAATACGTCCTATTTTTCTATGGTAGTAGCATAATATTCACCATGATTAATTATCCTCTTTTGGGGTATATTCCATTTGACACATGAGACACTGATTTTAATAGTGTCACATATCCTCAATGTGGAATCATTTCACATTGTATTTTTTTCCATTCAGTTAAATCATGATCTTTGGGCCCTTATATCCACACTAACAAAAAAAACTCAAATTCCCTTTAAAAAAGCACCTGGGTGTTTCTATCCAAAATTAAAACATATTAAAAATGTACTTCTTATTTTTCTTCTATTAATACATATTTTGACCTTCCATATTCTTATTTTCTTACTGTACATTGAATTCATATGGATTTAATAATTATTTACCCCTATGATTATCAAATGATACTATTTCCTCATATGATGAGAGTTCCTGGGAGAGTTATGAAATCAAAAATATTAGCCAAAGACCATAAAATATATGATCCTTATTAAACATTGGATCATTTACATTAGTGAGTTTCATGTTCCTTATACTCGATTAAATTTCTAAATTAGTACTAATTTATTTCATTCCCTTATCAAAAATAATTTATAATCCCAATCATAGTAAAAAACCTAAAATAAATTGAAAATTTTATGTGTAAATAATATCAGATTCAAAAACATGGATTCATTGGGGATATCATCATGTTTAAATAATTTATAGTTGTTCATAAATAAAATCTGAATTATCATATGTGTATACCCTAGGATTGTCAAACTAGCTTTATTGTAAGGCCCATTCCTATGTAACGGGTTATGCTAAGTCATGAATGAAATTCCTTTTTAGAGTTTTTACCCCAAGGTACATCAATTCCAGAATAATGTCTACTTATAGTATCAGGAAATGGATGTATTCCTTATAATACCCAAATAATCTATACCTTACCAAAATTATAGAATTATCTTTTATACTTATTCGCAAATTCTATCTTTGGGTTATGTTCCACAATATATATTTTTTAAATATAGTTTCTAAGTTTGTTGATAATTTTTTTACACTAAATATAAATTTCCAACCATATAATCCTAGAGCCAATACATTATTTTATAAAATTTGGATTTTTAATAGAAAACAAATACTGAAGGAACAATTAGTTTAGTAGTTCTGGAAAACCAGAATACATACATGATGCCCATATTACATTGGGAAGTAGAACTTAAAATGTGATACATAAAAAAAGAGATAATCTAAATCCAAGAAATATTATTCAAATATTTAATCTTCAGGACTTGAGGAAATGTAATATAATAAGCGTGAACTCATATTCTTAGTATGGGTAAGTAAAATAGATAAAATAATGATTTCTTGAGAGTAAATCAACGTTCGAATGTATATAACTGATAACACATGACATAAAAAAATATTCAAGGAATAATCAATATTGAAAGTCAAGAAACTGAAACATATAAAATTTAATCAATAATTCTAGAACAAAATAAATCTATAGATTTTTCTATATGGAAACCTCTGAGATAATAACAATTATAGCTGAAATATCTATGAAAGAAATGCTTCATTATTGAACATCATATCTTATGAACATGAAATCCTACACCATAAATTCTATTCAAAATATGAATTAAAACAAGAGTTAGAAACTTAATTAATTTTTTCAAATTATTTTTCCCATGGGAACCTATTGATGCATCTAGGGTCTATATAATATTAACACCCCACCCATCGTTTATAGTGTAAATCATTCCACATATCTAATAATTAAAATATATAATATGAAATATGTCATATCATCAAATATTCATATTTAATAAATAATAAATATTTATTAGTAATAACTCAATAGAGTATACATGTCATCAGGGATTTTTTCTATAAAATAATGAAAATACCATTAAATCATCATTAAAACTATTTTTGGGGAAAATAATCTGTAAACATTCCAAAGTGTCCCATACCACATTGAAACATTTGAATCATAATCCCCAAGAATGAGTTACATTAAATGAAACATATAATACCATGGAAATAATTATGTTCATGATATTTCATTTCAACAGGTATTATTTACACCATATAAGAGAAACTATGTGTACAACATTACAATATTTGTCAATTAAATGTAATTGAGATGAAATCCCTTTCCTTGAGTCTGATTTGTCACATGTTTCTTTATGTTCATAAATTATAAACATATATGAATAACATAATTTCCTCAAAATTTATATAAATATTACTATTACTTTTACATCACTTATTAAAATCTCATGTCCAACTACTGAAACAATTAAGTTAGCATCATGTGTTTTGACTAAATTTGTATTGTGTGTTTAAAAAAACTATGATAGTTAGACTATGGCCGAAAAGGTAAGTACATAAAAATAGAATGGATAAAAATAAGGATATAATTATTATATTTATAAATCTATTATACATTTAAAACAAATTCCAAAATACAATTATGAAAAATGAACCAACGTTACAATGATAGAGACTATAGACCGTACATACAAATGACTAATGATCCCATTTTTCAAGGATAATTATTAAATGAATATAAGTAACAATATACCTATCTATAATGGTCATAATATCATAAATAACATGTTATTTAATCATATATACTTATATATATAATTCTAGAAATGTAAAATGAATCAAATCGCATCAAGGAGGTGGTAGTCCACACATCAATGAGCGATATTATCAACTTTTAGTGTGTGAAAAGGGTAAAAAATAAAATGATATATTATATTTCCAAATAGCAATGTATTTAATTAATTTCATATATATATATGTAACTTTGGAAAAATATGATTATTTAAAACCGTCATATATACTTCACATCAATCCATCAATGATTTACATCACTTTGAGGAGAACGAAGTCCAAAATTCTAAAAATGAAGTTATTTTATTTACAAAAAATGAAAATTATGATGGGGTCAGTTATATAATAATTAATGATACATATATAAATAATTAATATCATATATAAATTATAGAAATTGTGTGAGCATCATAATTACCACCATGATGGGTGGTAATGGGAGAATGAATAATTATTGTTTCACAAGGCAGTTTTTCATCAAACACAAGAACAATAATTTTGAAAACACCAAGATAGAAGTTTGTGTAAGTTAGGTATAACCATCAAATAAATAAATATCTGTTTTTGAGTATAATTATATTATTATATAAAAAATAAATAATAAAATTTGAGAGTTTGGATAATGGAAATAAAACTGAAGAGTTTGAGGAAAGAAGTTACATATTTTTTGGTTATATCCTTTTAGTTTTCACCAAAAGATTACTTATTTTAATTTTGTCCCATGGATAGTATTATAAGAGGAGGGGATGTATTTTGAGGATATAATTGGCAATATTTTGGTCAATACAATGTTTTTTGAGAGGTTTGAGTGCCTTTTTGTAGTATAGGAGGAGTGACACTCATGTAAATTCTTGAAAAAGGATTTAGAAAAAAGTTTATTACATTTAAAGATGAAACAATAATAAATAAAAATTTATCAAATCATTAATAGGGTCCATATAATGTCAATAAATGTTTTTACAATTTTTGTGATCATTTAGGCCATTATGATTAAGGTTTTTCCCTTATTATAAAATTTTTTCTCCCTATCATTGTATTTAACATTATTTACATTCCATAATATTTTAGTTCAATACATTGTTTATAATTTTATACATTATAAGTTAATATTATTCCATTTCTGAAATCTAAATTTTTAAATTTCAATTATAAATGTGGTACAAATAAATTTAAATTTAATCTAGTAGATGGGATGTCAAATGAATATTTTATAGTAAATATGTTCAAAAGTTTGGTTTTTTTATATCCGATATAAAATTAAAATTGTTTCAAGATACCTAAATTTTGTGAAATTTTATAAAATTTATCTATTTTAAATTTAATAGTAATGAAATATATAATTTTACAATATCAGTATATTAAATGAAAAAACAGTTTTGAATATAATTTTAGTATTTTTCACTATTTACCTAAAAATGGAAACACATTGATAAATACTAAAAATTCACCCCAAGATAATTTTTTTATTAATATTTAAAATATTAAGTAAATTTTAAAATTTAAAACCTATAAAATTTCTAATAATTTTATTTAAACAGTTTCTTCATTAAAATGTGATAAAAGTACCTTTCAAAAAATATAGGTTTTTATGCGTAAAATTAAGATTATTTTCATCTTATTCCTATAAAATCTATTGGATGAACATAAAAAATATTTTAGTAAATATACCACATGTATATTTCATTAATAAAATTCACTAATTTATTTTCATTATTTTGATAAAAAATTTGTGAGAAAAAATAGTTTTTTCATAAAAACACGTCTTTTATATTCGATCCGGTTCTATATATTTTTAATTAATTTTTACCCTATGAATTGAAAAATATATTTTCATTATTTCATTAATTATATTCATAAACAAAAATTTAAGGTGTAATTTATATTATTTTATATAAAAAAGTTATATTATTAATAATAATTTATTATGTTGTAAAACTAAGACTTCTGTGTTATACACGCCATCTAGGAAAGTCATTGTTTGCATGTAATTCAAGAAAAACATGGTGTTCCATGTAGTGAAAAATAATAATCATATCATATTTAAGATAATTTTAACTAGATTTTTTTATAAATAAATCTATGATAAAAATCAAATTTATTCTAAAAGGAAAATAAATTAAAGTATTCAGGTATTACATGTACTGAATTCAGAGGTGGTACTATTAGAGAATTATATTTCATATAAAGAGAATTTTTTAAATATATTAGATAACAGTTAAAGGGTAAATTAAATAACATATATCAGTTGGTAAAAGTGTTATGGTGGAACCAAAAGTTTGAAGAAGTGACTTGGGAACCAGAAGAGGCAATAAAATAGAAATACCATCGTTTATTATAATGTTTGAATTGAAAATTTCAAGGGAAAATCTTTGAAAGAGGAAATAATTTAAAAACCTAAACATTTATAAATTAAACTACCATTTTTAGTGAAAAAATTCATTATTAAGTAATGTATATATAGAAAACGCATGAATTTATTTGGTTCTTTTTGGATAATTATATTCTATATATTAATATAAATACAAGACCATCAAGAACTATAATCATTAATAGTAGTACTATTATACAATGATCATATTATTATTACATATATTGGTTTATGATAAACCAATAGAACACATACAAAGACGTTATTTCCATTGCTAGTAGCATCATACCCAGTGAATCTCATTAATCATATCTTCATATTGGAGAAATAATCACTGGGTTCTGGACTTGACTATTCCCAAGACAACATCAAAAATAAAAAAAAACAAATGAAAAAATGTTTACAAGGGAATTTGTAATACTCAGACCCTATATTCCTAGAGTCGGTGCATTATTTTAATACATTTCCATGATTGAAAGGAATAAAGTCCTGAAAGACAGATCAGTTTAGCTATCGTGGAAAATTGATTACATACCTGAACGTTACATTTCACTTTAAAACATACAATAAAAAAAATCCTTTGAGAAGTCATTGTTATCCTAGATTATCCCCACATATTAAACATAAAACAGCTCTTGGGATACTAGGAAAATGAGACATTAGAAAGGGGTGAGATCAAATGATTAGTAAGTGTAAGCAATACATCAGATGATAACATAAATATTAACTATGGTAAATAATTAAATTCACATGCCTTTACCAGTAATAAACATGAATACTTTTATGGAAAAAATATGAGCTTAGTATATAATTCCAAAATAAAACATAATCATTGGTATTATAAAAGTTGAATGACCACATGAACCGTCAATATTATTTTCATAATGAGTGAATGTATAATGTCGGTGATTCTGAAACATTTTTTCAAGGCATCGACCAAGAGATCTAAAAATGATTAAGGAATCATCCAAAACCATATATCAAATTGAGAAAGGCCTTGGCCAATTCCACATCTTGTTGTCTCATGAGACATACCGATGCATCGAGGAGCTATAATGGGCCCCACCCATCACTTATTAAGTCTAATACATTTGTAATATGAAAATTTTGAAATATAACATAAACGTTCATGTTAAAACTAGCATAAGAAATTTCAATACATTAACCATAAACTATGAATGGTATAAAAATAACACATCCACAATTAATCATAACACAAAACCTTCAATACAGTATTGATAATTTGTATCATAATGAATCGACTTCAAACAAGTATAAAATCCATCAAAGGATATTGACATAGATGAAATCAAATTTATTTGAGGGAAATATCTCATTCTTTTTCTTTTGAAATCATTTAAAGCTACATAATTAAAAACGAAAAAAATTAAATTAAAAATATTCTTATACGGTTTTAAGGGAATATTTGATGATGTTATAATGGTGGATAATAACCACACTCGCCGTATAAATTTAAAAAAGACATTCTTTCCTTAATTTTGTTGAAAAGGTCGTAAAGTACCCTATTTGGAAAACAACTGAAAGATTTATTTAAAAATATATAAGATCAAATAAGGGTATAAATTAATTTAACTAATTGTCTAGTAAATTGTAAAAATGTTTTGAAATACATTTTTAAGAAACATGGAAGTGGATGATAAATAGGTCCTAGTAGATACTTAGGTAAAAAAAACCTCTCGGATAATAGAGATTGTAGAATTAAACCTCACCCTGTACATTTCCTTGTATGAGGGTATGATAACCTCTAGTATAGTGGTTAAATAAATGTTTTTAAATTATTCAATAACTATATACATTAATATGATATCATATATGATCTTCTAATATTTCTTTGTTAATAATATTTTAGTATTATCATCATTTCATGTGTTAACTGATTCTTTTTTCCTTTATATGATTTGTTACATAAGTAATTTTTGTTATGGATAAGATGTATATTATTAATATTCAGAATGATATTAATTATTTAAACATTATTTTTAATCATAAAATGAAATTAGTCTTGAATGGATACGATGGGAAATGAATCGCATCGTGTTCGTGGAGACTGTAATGTGAACGACTATACGAGCGACAATTTAATTCTTTTGATATTAAAATAACATAAAATGGGATGGTATATCATATATACATAATCATTATCATGTTATATTTATTATTTACATCAATTAGACATCATTAATATACCAATCCAAATAATAATGTATTGAATAACAACTACACCACGACGTGGAGATGGTAAGCCGTACATATGCAAGTATGGTGACATGTTATTCAAAGGATGGATATAATAATGAATATGGATGTACTGTATTTATAATAAAATCACAGTATATAGAAGGTACTGGAGTTATTATTTAATAATGGAAACTACAAAGAAAGTGGAAGTAGAAGAAGAAAGGATCATGAAAGATGTGATGAAATATTTACCTCTTCTTCGGGTTCTTCCTTTTGATTTGATCAAAAGGGCAGCATAAGATAGATTTATGACTAAAGGAAGACCACTAAGTTGAATGAATTATATTTCTGAGGATAGTTGGGTAGGCGTTGTCCGAGCCTAATGGATTTGATGGTGTGAATTTGAGAGGAGGGGGTGTTCCATTTTATAAGATGGATGAGGTGAACCTTAGGAAAAGATTGTAGTATTTTTTTATAATAAAACCATTTTCGGTTTCTAATCAATCAAAAATGAAATTTTTAAAGGATAAGGTGTGGATGGGTAGAAAACCAATCATACAAAAGGTTTTATATAGGCCTGGGTCACTATATCAATATTAGCTTCTAGATTTAACACTTAGTTAAACAGTTTGACATTTACCATGTGTCTTTGTATTTTTATATTATATGGTTATTAAAAATAATATTAAATTCCAAGAGAACCTCAAGTGTTATTTAATGAAATATATAATATTATTTATGTCCTTTGGCTGATCACTTGATTTTTAGTAATAGAATACCAATTAATAAAATAATATTTGTTTTCAAAAACTATTTTATGTCAATTTTGACACTATTTTCTATTTTGTTTCATTAATTCATAAAAGCATTATTACTTATAAAAAACTAATTTAATCAACCATAACATGTCATATTAACCTATAAAATTATTTTATTTCTTAAAAAGTCTCAAATTAAATTTATTTGGATATTCATAATATCAAATATTTTAATATTTCATTAAAAAAATAATTACATCATCATCATTGTGTCATAAATAAATTGAATTATTTAGTGCCTAATATATATATATATATATATAATAAAATTATGTAGGAAATATTTTTATATTTCCAATTAATATTTTTAGTTTAAAGGAGTATATATATAACCCCATTTAAAAGATGATTACAGAAAGATATTTGTTTTTGTCATTTTTGCATTTACATTATGTTAATTAAAATAAAGTGCCATTATCATTCATAAGTATCTCCATGTGGCCTAAAAATCTTCCCAAGGATGGCCATGGTCGGCCATAACCTGTAACATAAGGTTAGGACAAGTGTTAAGGTAAATTTTTATTATTCTAATATTCTATTTACCTTGAATTACCCTATTTATCTTTAATTGCGGTAAATAAAAGTCAAAAGTTCCTAATCAAGAAAAATTATGGTCATCTTATCAATCTAAATTTTATTTGCTATTATCAACTCTGTTTCTCGGATTCTGGAAATTAAATTCACAGAAGTAGTAATATTATGTTTTATGAAAATTTGCAAATGCTCATAGGAGGTGGGTAAAAGACGGTAAAAAGTTCGATAAAATTTATATAAATAAAATTATAATAAACATAAAATAATGAATTAGATTGAAAATATATAGGTATTATGTATCTATTTTGACCTAAAATAAATTTATATTAAATAAATTATTATTTAAATAAAATGTTTGTTTGAAAAAATAACTAAGTGTTTCCACTATTCATCAAAAAATGAAAGTTTTTAGAAAAATACAAAAATTCACCCTATTTTGAATTTGATATTCCCAATTAATAAATGAATAATATTTTACCAATTTAAAAACATATATGTTTCATTAATTAATTTAAAATTAATTCCCATTGTCAAATCCAAAAAGTGTATTTTTAAGAAATAATAACTATCAAAAGATTGAGACTTGATTATGTCAAATTTCAATGTGAAATTATATACAATGAAAATAATTGGATTAAATGGTAAAAATATAATCCAATTATACTTCAAAACCATATAAATTTATAATTCAACGCTATATAATATTTTTATTAAAAATGTTGTTTTCAGTTAAAAAATAGTATTTTTCACTATTCACCTGTATATGAAAGTTATCAGAAAAACACCAATATATTGTTGAAACTGAATTATTATGTCCTGATTCTAAAGAAGATTTATATTGTGTCAAATTGAATTTATAAATGTTTAAAATATTTTACTTAAAAAGGGTTCACCATTAAAATTTGTTAAAATTGATTTTTTTTAAAAATACTTCTTTTATCTGAAAAAATAAATTTTTTCTTACATTATTTCTAAAGAAATTAATATTATGGATTCTAAAATTATAAGTATTTTATAATGTTAAAAATTTAGTAAATACTACTCATAACCGCGTTTGAATGGCAAGTTTGGTAAGTCGTGGTGCGCTTGGACTCAGTCTTGCATGTAGTGCAAGTTATTGAATTTCATTGAAGAAATAACATTCTATGAAATCATGGGATGTTACACGCTTCCATAATTCAATAAATTGAATCCTCAAAATTTGAAATTTTTCTTGAAAATAAAAGGTTGAAAATAGAAAATACCTTTGTGGGAAACCCCACATCAGAAATTGGGTTAACAAAATTTAGTCTTAATAAAAGGAAAAGGGGAATGAAAAAGTCACCATCAAATTATGATCTTGATTAAGAGAAAATGGTGGAAATTAGAGGCACATAATTGAAGGGAAGAAAGTAAAAAATTATAGGGAGTGATTGAGTTCTTCAGTCATAAAGAATTGTACAATTGAGGGCCTGAGAGCCTTCAATATATGATGATTTAAAATATCATCTCTTTAACAAACATAATGTATTAGGATAACACATTTTTAGTTTCAAGATCCCATTCCTAAAGTTTAAGAATTAATTTCTTCAGAGAATAAAAGTTGGAGGAAAATATATACTTGATAAGTACAGTTATATCCTTTATCCAATTTCATCCACAAACTCATCGTTCACTCTAAAATATAATAGAACATAAAAAATACTATATTTATCCTATTCATATAGGGTTCAAAAAAATGAATTTATAATTCACCTATAAAACCCTTTAAAAAACTACTTTATACAGTCCATGGACTTCATTTAGTCCATTGTTTGGTGATAAATCCCAATCACACTATGGTTGTGGGTTCGATTCCCACATCTTTGTCCGACACAATGGGTTGTCACACGGTCTGTGTGTTTTCCTTTTTATAAAAATCCCAAAATAACATTAATAGTAGTATCCCATTTCAAAAATAATCCATTCCAACCATTAGAATTATCCAAAATACTTCTATCCCAACTCATAGTACAAAATGTATAAGGAAGTTAAACACAATGAACTTCCTTTTTTCCACATAATAACATGTGAAGACTTTCATCATGTATTATTTTAAAATGTCGTAACACCCTGAATTACCATAAATCCTTATTGATTACATTCATACTCCCTTATCATTTATGTAATACTAAATATATTCATTATATCCCAAAATATTTATTATTCCAACAATTATGAAATAAACAAACTATTAATCAATTCCAGGGTAGTCAGGAATATCCAATATAATGTATCCAAATCAACCATGTCTTATTCCAAAATCACAACCTCGTTATCAGTACCATATTAAGGATTACCTTTCCATCAACCAGGTATTTTTTCAAAAGTGTATCTTACTATTAAGTCACTTTTCTTATAACCCTATAATCTCAAATTCTCAATAAAATAGTACTTCAGTACAATCCTTATATAGTCTCTAATTATTATTACATATACATCATTAATTCAGTACACAAATGAAAAAATACTTTAATAACAACGTAAGAAATCTATTCATTCCTATTCATCTTTAGTAGTATCATAACATTATTATTATCCAATAGTAGCATTTGGGGTATAATATGATGATTTGTGAATTGATTCGTGTAGTGTCCCAACTCCTTCTAGATGAAGAATTGTATGTTTGAAACTTTTTTCTTACCCTAGAAATCACATACTTGGTGTCCTTTTTCTTCACACTTTTAACAAACTCCCATTCCCTTCATGAATTTACCAAGGTTATTCTTTCCACAATTATCACATATGGGAAAATCCTTCTTTTCCCTCTTCCATTTATCCATCTTTCCCTCTACCATCAATTTCTTCTCTTGCTTCCCTTCAAAGCCATAGGACTCATAGAATTATTTACTTATTTTATTAACACAAGAAACTATTTATTCATATGTTGAGAATACATGGAAGATTATTTCCCTTCTAAATGGTGTCTTAATAACATGAATGATATGATCCTTATAACTCTTTGGATCATACATATTACTGGAGTTCACATTTCTTCTACTAGGCACCATTTCTATATAATGGCATACAATAGGTCAGTTTATGAATTACAATGAATAATTCCAAAATTATAAAATACCTAACGTAAATTGAACACTTTATGGATATAATCCATAATCATAAAATTATTTTCTTTGAGAAGGAATAATCTCGTAAATCCTACATGATGATTTGTAATGAAAATTAGAATTATCCTGAGAATATCATGAGGTGTGTTATATCATAGAGTGAAGCAAGGCCCATTTTCGTGCACCATTTCCCGTTCAATTCTAGCACAAAGCGGTGTTTTTTGGTATTATCCCTAGGTATATTTGTGACAGAGCCACCTCTACCTGCTCGTATCTATATAGGGATGTATATGATTGGAAAAATCACAAAATCTCTACACTACCCAAATTATATGACGTTTGTTTATACTAATATTCAAAGTCTATCTTAGGGTAATGTTCCTTTATCAGAGTTTATCTAAATCCAGTTTCCGAGGTTATTTCTAAACTTCCTATAATACCTACTGTAATGCCTTTACTCTAGATTCCCAGAGTCAGTGAAATATTTTAATACATAAGAATTATTACCAAGAATAAAGTCCCAAAATACTGATTAGTTTACCAGTTTTGAAAACAGATTACATACATGAACGTTACATTACAATTTCCGACATACAACCCAAAACAATTCTTTGAGAATTCCATTGTTTTATTATCATAACCCTGCATATTAAACATAAAACACTTCATGGGACTTGGGAAAATGAAAAATAATAAAGAGACGAGCTCCAACACTCAGTAAGGGTAAGAAATACAATAGAAGATAACATAAATATTATGTATGGTGAATAATTTAAATCACATAGCTTTACTAGTAATAAACCTGAAAAATTTTATTGAAGAAATAAGAGCTCAAAAAATAATTACATAATAAATCATAATCATGGGTATTCTACTAGTATAATAACCACATGAACCATCAATATTATTTTCTTAATGAGGGAATGTATAATGCTGGACATTCTGAAACATTTTTTCAAGGCCTCGTATAAGACGTCTAACAATGAATAAGGCCTCAGCCAAAATCATAAATCAAATTGGGAAAGGCGTCAGCCAATTGCACATCCAGTTGACTCATGAGACTTACCTATGCATTGAGAATCTTTAGCGGGCTCCACCCATCACTTACCAAGTCCAATACATTCCTCAAATGAAAAGGTTGAAAGAGAACATAAATGTTAGTATTAAAACTAGCATAAGAAATGTCAATATATTAACCATAAATCATGAATGGTATAAATATAACACATCCATAGTCAATATTATATCAAAACATTCAATGCTATATGGGAGATTTATCTCATAATGAATCGACGTCAAACAAGTATAAAATCCATCAAAAGATGTTGACATAGTTAAAATCAAAACTATTTGAGAGAAATATCTTTTTTTAAATCATTTAAAATTAAATTATTATAAAAGAAAACATTTATTTTAAAAATATTCATATAATATTGCAAGGGAATCTATGTTGATGTTATAACGACAGAGAATAACAGCACCCACCGTAGATGTTTAAAAAGGCATTCTTACATTAATTTTTTCGAAGAGGTCGTAATGTACCTTATTTGGAAAATGACTGAAAGACTCCATTCAAAGCATATATGTTCAAATAATGGTACAAGTGATTGTAACTCATTTTCTAGTAAACAATAAAAATGTTTTGAAATAAATTTTTAAGAAATATGGATGTGGATGATAAAGAGGTCTTAGTAGATACATTCGTAAAAACAACCTCGGATAATAAAGTGATTGTAAAAATTACCCTTAAATTGTAATTTTACTTGGTTGAGGGTAGGTTAACCTCTTCTATAATGGTGAAATAAATATTTATTAAATTATTCAATAACTATATACATTACTATGATATCATATATGATCTTCTAATATCGCTTTGTTAATAATATTTTAGTATTATCGTCATTTTAGGTGTTAACTGATTTGTTTTCCTTTATATAATTTGTTACATAAGTAATTTTTGTTATGGATAGGATTTATCCTATTCATATTTTAATGATATTAATTATTTAACAATTATTTTTTATCATAAAATGAAAATTATTCTTGAATGGATACGATGGGGAATGAATCTCATCGTGTTTGTGGAGACGGTAATCCATACGTATGCACGAGCGACAATATCATTATTTTGATATTAAAATAATATATAGTTGGATGCTATATTATATTTAGAGAATAATTATAATTTTATATATATTATTTACATTAATTATACATCATTTTTATACCCCATCCAAATAATAATTTATTGAGTAACAACTACACCACGATGTGGAGACGGTAAGCAGTACATACACACGTTTGATGAAATTTCATTCAAATGATCGATTGAATAATGAATATGGTTGTACCATATTTATAATAATATCAATGTATATATAAGATACTAGAGTTATTATTTTAGAATGGAAACATCAAAGAATGAGGAAGTGGAAGAAAAAAGGAACTTGACAGAGGTGATGAAATATTTACCTCTTCTTCCGGTTCTTCCTTTTGATTTGATCAAAAGGCTCTTTATGATTGCTTTCTAACTAACTTAATGACTATAGGATTAAGGTAGGATATTTGGGATGAAATTTGGGGAGGTTTTTTCCGATAATAATGGCTTGGATGGTTTGATTTTGAGAGAAGGGAGAGTGCCCTTTTATAAGTGCCGTGAGGGGACCATAGGAAAAGATTGAAATATTATTTTATAATAAAATCATTTTCGATTTCAAATTGAATAAAAATGAATTGTTTAATGTTTATGGTGGGGATGAGTTGCTAAACCCTCAAAAAATAGTTTATAGACAGGTTGGGGTTACTATATTAACCTTATCTTCATGATTTAACTCTTAGATAAATAGTTTGACATTTACCATGTCTCTTTATATTTTTATATTATATGGTTAACAAACATACTATAAACATCCAAGAGAACCAAAAGTGGTTCATTAATGACATATAAAATATTATTTAAGACCTTCAAACAAACATTAGATTTTTAGAAATAGAATATCAATTAATAATATAATATTTGTTTTAAAAAACTCTTTTATATCAATATTGACACTATATTCAAGTTTGTTTTTGATAAATTCATAAAGACATTATTAATTCAGAAAAAATTCATGTAATCAACCCTAACATGTCATAATAACCTATTAAATTAATTTAATTAATAAAAATTCTCAAATTACAGTTATTTGGATATTTAGAATACTAATTATTTTAATATTTCATTAATAAGGTAATTATTGCATCATCGTTATGTCATAAATAAATTAAATTATTTAATGTCTAAAAAATTTAAATAAAAAACAATTATTTAAGAAATCGTTTTATTTTTCCATTGAATATTAATATTAAAAAAATGACCTATATAATCCTGGATAAAAATTTATTTACTAAAAGATATTTTTTGGTCATTTTTGCCTTTACCTTAATTTAATTAAAATAAAGTGTCATTATCAATAATAAGTGCCTCCATGGGGTCCCAAAATCGACCCAAGGATGCCAATGGTCGGCCATGACACATCCAATAAGGTTATAATATGTGGTAATGTAATTTTGTATTATTTTAATATTCTTTTTACCTTGAATTACCCAATTTATCTTTAACCGCGGTAAATAAAATTCGAAAGTTAATATTCACCAAAAATTATTATATCTTATTGAACCACATTTATTTACTAATATCAACTGTTTCTCTTGGATTTTTTAAAATTCAATTCCCAGAAGTTGTAAAATTATTTTTTAGGAAAATTTGTAAATGCTCCTAGGAGGTGTGTAAAAGATGGTAAAAAGTTCGATATATTTTTTAAATATGTAAAATTTTTAAAAAACTTACTCCAATTAATTAAATTGAGCTTATATATGTATTATAAAATATATTGACTTAAAAATAATATTAATAAAATAAATAATTATTTAAATGAAAAGTGGTTTTTAAACTATAACTCTGCATTTTTCATTATTCTTGAAAAATTTAATGTTTTCAGAAAAATTCCAATAATTCACCCTAAGATTATTTTAATATTACAAATTCAAAAATGAATTCCATTTTACCAATTTTAAAACAGATAAGTTTCATTAATTAATTTAAAATTAATTTCCGTTGTCAAAACCAAAAAGCGCATTTTTAAGAAATAATATCTATCAAATGATTGACACTTGTTTATGTCCAATATCAAATTGAAATTACTTACACTGACCATCATTGGATAAAATGGTTAAAATATAATCTAAATATTCTTCCAAACCATTATAATGTATAATTCAAAATTATAAATTATTTTGATTGAAAAAAGTTATTTTCTTTTAAAATATAATATTTTTCACTAATCACCCAAATAAGAAAGTTCTCCAAAAAACACAAAAATTTATTGAAACTAAATTATTATATCGTGATTCTAAAAAATATTTATATTTTTTCAAATTTCATATATAAAAGTTTTACTTATTGGATTTTATAAGGCTTCTCTATTAAAAGGGAATAAAATTGCATTTTTTGAAAAATAATTCTTTTATCTGAAAATAATGAATTCATTCTTACATTATGTCTATGAAACTCATAATATGTATTATATAATTATAAAGATTATATAATGTTGAAAATTCAGTTAATACTATTCATAATGAACTTGTTCTTACATTATGCCTATGAAACTCATAATTTTGGGGGAATAGTAACCTTTGACTTTTATTTACCACGGTTAAAAGTAAATAGGATAATTACATGTACAAAATGATATTATAATTAACCTAAAACATGTCATAATTCTAATGGATAAGTTTATTTAGACCAAAATAATCCTTAGGAATAAAATATGATCCTTTTGGTCCACATGGATTAGATTAGGACATTTATTATTATTTATTTAAAGAAGAGTTAAAAGGGTTAAATTTAATGTTTAATAACTAAACCATTTTTAATATAGGGTTTTACATAAGATAAATTAGTCTATAAAATTAATTATAAATATAATAATATTTTATAGATATTGGTAAAAAAATTATAATTTTTAGATATTAAATAATTAAATTTATTTCTGATAAAATGATGATGTAGTAATTACCTTATTAATGAAAGATTAAAATAATTGATATTAATAAAATCAATATAAATGTAAATTGGAACATTTGAGGAAATAACATAATTCCATATATTAATATTACATTTTAGGGTTAATTAAATGATTTTTTTTGAAGTTATCATATTTTTTTGACTTTCACAAAAACAGAATAACAAATAGTGTCAAAATTGACATAAAGAAAATTTTAAAACAAATTCTATATTTTTAATTGATATAATATATCTCAAAAAATATGGTTTGGGAAAAATACTTATATAAGGATAGATATATAAATAATGAGCCACTTGGGGTTAACTTGGATTTTTATAGTTTAATTATTAACAATTTATTATAATAATACAAGACTACATTGTAAAAGTTTAACTATTTGACTAATAGTTAAATCTGAAAGATATGGATTATTTGGAGACCTAGACCTATATAAAATCTATTAGATGATAGTTTTTGAACCCATTCCCACATAGGTATCTAAATAAATTATTTTGGGGCCATTATAAACCAAATATGATGGTATAATAAAATAATATTGCAAGCTTTTCCAGAAGTGACCCTCACCTCCCTTATAAAGGGGCACTACCCCTTCTCTCTAAATCACTCATCAAAATATATTTGGCTCCTCCAAAACTGGCCCAAATATCCTTCAAACTACCCTCACATATAATTAGTGGCCATTCCGTGATCAGAAATCCAACCTTAGGCTCTCTTCTAATCTACTCAAAAGGAAACACCCGAAGAAGAGGAAATAATTTCACCACCTTTTTCAAAGATTGTTTCCTCTTTGAATTCTTCTTTTATTGTTTTTTCCATAAAAAAATAATAACTCTATTACCATATACATACCGTAATGTTATTATAAATATGGTGCAATCATATTCATTATTCTATCCATCCAATGAATGACATGTCACCATACGTGCAAACGTACTGCAAACCATGTCCACGTCATGCTGTAGTTTTTTATTCAAACTCTTCATTATTTAGATGGGTATAATAATCAATATAACTGAATTATATAATAAATATAAAATTTTAATGATTCTGTAAAGATGATATTTCATCCAATTACATATTATTTCACCATCAATATAATGATATTGTCTCTCGTACGTACGTACAGATTACTGTCTCCACGAACGCAATGAAATTCATTCCCCGTCATAACTATTCAAGAATATTACTCATTTAATGGTTAAAAATAATTTTTAAGAACCTAATATAATTCTGGATATGAATCAAATAAATCCTATCCAAAACAAACATTACTTACGTAACAAAACATATAAAGGAAAACGAATCAGTTTACATCCAAATAATGATACTACTAAAATATTATTAAAAAATAAATATTAGAAGGTCATATAAGATGAAATATTTATGTATATGGTTCATGTAAAACTTTATAAAAATTATTTAACTATTATATAGGAGGTTAACACACCATTGATCAAATAAATGTACAAGGTTAGGGTTAATTCTATAATCACTTCATTATCCGAGGTTGTTTATACATGAGTATCTACGAGGACCTATTTATCATCCACATTTGTGTTTCTTAAAAATGTATTTCAAAACCTTTTTAATATCTCCTAGAGCATGGTTTAATGTCATTTATACTGTTTTTGTACTTTTTAAAATATGTTTATATAGTAATCTTTCTGCCGTTTTTCAAACAATGTCCTTTATGACCTTTTCGACAAAATTAAGGAAATAATGTTTTTTAACATATACGGTGACTGCAGATATTTTCCACTGTTATAACACCTTCAAAGCATCCCTTAAAATATTATAAAAATATTTCCAAAATAAATGTTTTCTTTTATAAATATGTGTCTTTTAAAATGTTTCAAAATAGAAAGTGGTATTTGTTTCAAATAGTTTTCATTTCATATATTTCAATATCCTTTGATAGATTTTAAACTAGTTTGATGTTGTCTTATTATGACACAAATCTTACATACTCTTTTGAAGTTTTTGTGATATTTTTGATTATGGATGTGTTATTTTTATACCATTCATGTTTTATGAATAATGTATTGACATTTCGTATGCTAGTTTTAATACTAATGTTTATGTTGTGTTTAAACCTTTTCATATGAGAAATGCCTTAGACTTAGTAAGTGCTGGGTGGAGCCCACTATATCTCTTGATACATCGGTCTGTCTCATGAAAAAACTACTATCTTAGCAAAAGTCCTTAAGGAAATCATATTTGTTGTATTGCAATGAGGCCTTGACTATGTGGTTTTGAAGTCTGGCATTATGCATTCCATCATTATGAAATTGGTTATTGATATCGCATGTGAATATTCAACTCCTAAAATAACCACGTGAATAAGAAATTAGAATTAATTGATTTATATTTTCTATATTATGATATTGTTTTAAATTTAAAAGTCGTGTGTTTTAGTCTTATAAATTTCCTTATTGGTTTGTGCTTATTTATGAAAGTTTCCGCTATATTTTTATCCTTTCTGAGCATCTAACCTCACCCATTTCTATGATTAATTTTTCCTAAGATGTGAAGGAATATTTTATAGGTGACCTTCAGGGATAGGATAAGGTATATATGTGTGTTAAAGGGGGGGAAATGTTGTTGTTGTTTTTATCTCATGATATAATTTAAAACATATGTATGCATCTAGTACATCCAAGGTTACTAAAATTATCGGTCTTTTGGGACAAGATTCCATTTATCATGCCAATGTTATGTAATAATGAACTGACTCTAGGTAACTGGGGTTACATCGTTATAGTTGGTATCATAGAAAGTTTAGTACAAATCATGGAAACTACATATAGTAAACTTCTTATTAGAGAACATTACCCAAGGATGAATTTTTAGTATTAGAATAGAAGAACTTCTTAGAATTTTGGTAAGATAGATATTTTGTTAGTTTTCAAAGAAATACATCCCTGTATTGATAAGAGGAGGTTGAGGGGGCTTTGACACATAAGTACCTTGGAGTGAAAACTCGGACAAGGAGTATCAGGCATGACCTGGGGTATCATCGTACATGATAATGGGCCTTGCTGCACTAGTGGTTACGACACTCCTGTTGGATATGATTAGAATAATTCATATTTTTTATAAAATCCATTGTGAACTATTTATGAGTAAATATCATCTCAAAGAATTTTATTTTATGAATATAGATTATATCCAAAACTGTTCAATTTATGTTAAGTGTTTTAAATGTTTTGAATTATGTATTTCAGTTTATAAACTAATCTAGTGCATGAAATTGTTTAGACATGGTGCTTAGTGGAAGGAATGGAAACTATATCAATTCATGTAATCCATGTATGTATTTCCCTCATACTCAAGATAATTATAGTGGGGATGTTGATGCAACTGGTTCTGATCAGCTTATCACCATACTGGGACAACTCACTCCGGTTATGAATAATAACCTCTCTCGTATGGAGCACCCTAATCTACAACGTAGAAGATCAATGCTAGACCGCTTCATGAGGAAACAACCACCAATATTAAATAGTGATATAAATCCATTTGTATATGGGAAATGGATATGTTCCTTAATGAAAATATTTCATGCTTTGGGGAGTAGTGAAAGTGAAAAAGTTTCCATGGCAGTTTATCGCCTCACAAGAGATGCAGATCAATGGTGGTCATTAATTCAATACCGAAAGGAGGGTGAATAATTATCAAGTATAGAATGGAGGGATTTTATATATATTTTCTTTGAAAAATACATTCCTCATGGCTATCGATCGGATATAGAAAGATAATTTCTAAGTCTGAGGAAAAAAGAGGATGAGAATGTCACAATGTATGAGGCTAACATTACAATGTTATCAAGGCATGAAACATATTATATATGTAACACAAGGAGTAATATTGATTGATTATTTGATGGGTTAAAACCATTTCTCCATACAACATTTGTCTCACAATCCTTTTCATCATATGAATATATTGTCTCATGTGTAATCAAGGTAGAAAAAGAATTCTATAAGTATTAGGACTTTAAATCAATGGAAGAGAAGAAGAGATATGCTTAACACTCTAGAAATAGAAATAAGGGGAAGAAGGGAAAAGTGGAATACCTATCATGTGGTAAATGTGGGAAGAAACGCCCCGGTACCTGTTTGAAGGGAATGGGAGTATGGTACAAGTGTAGTGAAAAAGGACACCATACTCGTGATTTCAAGGGAAAGAATGAGGATGTAAATGTTGAAGGATACAATTGTAGAGAAATGGGGAATTATGCACATGAATGTCATAAGTTACTAGGAAACATACATCAGAAAAGTCCAAGGGAGCAAGGCTAAGCTTATTTGATCACTACTAATGAGGTTGAAGCTCCAAATGACATGGTTGCAGGTAATTTAATGGTTTCTTCATGTTTATCCAAGGATTTATTTTATTCTCGATCATCACAAAGATTCATATCATCCTAGTTTGCCGAGAAAATTAGATATTACCAATTCTATTTAACAAGGGTCTTTTCATTCAAAACTCTTAAGGGAAGTATCACTACAATAATGTTCTGTGAATCAATTCCCAAAGGGAATATAAATGTTCTTTATCTACTGATCTCATATTCATTCCCATGATTGAATTTGATATATTCCTTAGAATGGATTGGATTTTGGACCCTGATGTGAAAAAATTATTATAATATGAAGGAGGTTTCAATTTTCGATGATGATTTGAAGTACCTTAACTTTAGTGTAGAAACGACACCACTAGATTCTTATCTAGATCTACCCCCAGTAGCTCTACTAAATTCAATTATTGGAAAGGAAGTGAATGAAATAACTACGGTTGAGTAAAGGAATGATCAAAAATAGGATGTACCTATTGTCCAATAATATGTTGATGTATTTCCATAAGATTTACATAGACATCCTCCAGAACGAGAAATTGAGATTTCCATTGATTTAATTCGTGGTTCATTGCCCATATCGTAGAACCCTTATAGAATGGACACATTGGAATTAGTGGAACTAAATAAACAACTAGTGGAACTGAGTAAAAATTATTGATTCACCCTAGTGTTTCTCTATGTGGTGCCCCTGTTCTTTTTGTTAAGAAGAATGATGGATCAATGAAGTTGTGAATTGACTATAGAGAGATAAATGCTATAAAAATAATGAACATGTATAATCAACCTCACATTAATGATTTATTCGATCAACTTCATGGAGATCAATATTTTTCAATGATTGACCTTCAATTGAAATATTATCAATTGTGTGTGAAGAAGGAATACATTATGAAAACAGCATTTTGAACCAGGTACGGGCATTACTAGTTTACAGTAATGCCTTTTGGATTGGGTAATTCACCCTCTATTTTCATTTATCTAATGAATAGAGTTTTCAAGGAATATCTTGATGACTTTATAGTAGTATTTATTGATGATATCTTGGCTTGCTCAAAAATCTACAAAGCTCATGAAAATCACATGCACAATATTATAAAAACCCTCAGAAGAAATAAATTATATGGGACGTTTAGAAAGTGTGAATTACGGCTTCATGAAATTTATGTTCTTGTCCATATTATCTCTAAAGATAGTTTCTATACCATTCCTTCAAGGACAGGTTCAATACAATTATGGCTAGCACCGAAGAGTATATCTGAGGTACACAATTGTTTTGGTTTAGAATGTTATTATCGGTGTTTCGTCCAGAATTTTTCCCGATTGGAAAACCCATTAACCAAGCTCACACAAAAAGAGGTTAAATTTTTTGGACAAAAGAATGTGAAGAATGTTTTGAAGAACTGAAGAGATGATTAGTCAATGTTCATATATTGAATCTACTATTGGGGAATGATGTGTTTATTATTTCTAGTGATGCTTCAATGAAAGGTCTTGGTTGTGTCCTTATGCAGAATGATGGAGTTATTCTTTATGAATCCTAACAAATAAAAAGTCAATTAAAAACAATCCCACTTAGAATCCTGATTTATAAGTTATAATATTTTCATTGAAGATATGGAGACACTATCTCTATGGGGAAAATGTGGGATATATACTGATCACAAGAGTTTGATGTATATTTTCATACAAAAAGAACTCAACATAACGGAAAGGAGATGGATCAAACTACTCAAGGATTATGATTTCACTATATTCTACCACCCAGAGAAGGTAAATAAGGTGTTAGATGCATTGAGAAGAAAGGGTCATGGTGTTTTGAACAATATGAGAGTTCAAAGGGATCCCATTTTCTTGTATCTAGTAAATATGTATATTGGAATAACCATGGAAGGTGAAACATCAATAATTTTTCAAATGGTTTCCAAACAATCTTTACTAGAAAGGATAAAGAGTTCTCAAAATAATTATGAGGAGTTTAAAATGAAAATTAAATTTTTGAATGATGGGAAAATGATCAACTTCATATATAAAGATGGGATTTAGAAATATTGGAAGAGACATTGTGTTCCTAACATACCTAATCTAAATGAAATTGTTGGATGATTCCCATTGCTACAATTTCTCTATACACCCTGGAAGCACTAAGATGTATAGATATTTAAAGGAACATTCATGGTGGAATAACATGAAGAGAGAGATTTCCTATTATGTGTCACAATGTATGGTTTGTAAACAAGTGAAATATGGAAGACAACATCCTAGAGGAGTCATGAAACCTCTTCCAATACCTATGTGTAAATGGGATGATATTGCAGTGGACTTTGTCATGGGGCTACAAAAGACTCCTAGAAGTAATGATGCAATATGGGTCATTGTTGATTGTCTTACCATGTCAGCACATATTCATTCTATATGAGAAGATTTACCACTATAATTTCTACTAAGACTATATGTTAATTATGTTTTAAGACTTCATGGAGTACCCCTATCGATTGTTTCTGATCATGATCCACATTTTACATCAAGATTTTAGAAATTTTTTCACGAGGCCTTGAATATTGAAGTTCATTTGGGAACTTCCTACCACCATCAAATTGATCTACAATTAGAAAGAATTAGTAAAATATTAGTAGAGATGTTGAGATATTTATCATTTGAATTTCAAGTTATGTGGTGTCAATATTTACCTCTAGTAGAACATTCCTATAACAATATATTCCATTAATGTATTCATATGGCACCATATGAAGTGTTATATAGAAACAAATGTCGCAAACAAACTTCTTGGGATGATGTTGGTGAAAGAAAACTCATAGGCCCAGAACTTATTGAGGAAACAATGGAAAAGGTGAAGGTTATCCAAACACACATCAAAGAAGCTGAAAGTAGGGAAAAGATCTTTTCAGATAACCAAAGGAAATATTTGGAATTTAAATTAGAAGATCATGATTTTTTGAATGTATATCCATATAAGGGTGTTAAAAATTGTAGTATGAAGGGTAAATTATGTCCCATATACATCGGACCTTTCGAAATTCTAAGACAAATTGGACTTGTAGCTTATCGTTTAGAAATGCTGCCATGTCTCTCCAATTTTAATGATGTGTTCCAGGTATCACTGTTGAGAAAATACATTCCTGGACCAATGAATATACTCACAAAGGAGGATATAGAATTGGATCCATATCTATCTTATAGTGAAGTTCCTTTCAAGATTCTTGATACAAGAGAACAAGTGTTGAGAAACCAGATGACTCGTCTGGTAAAAGATCTGTAGAGAAATCATTAGATGGAAGAGGCAATGTGGGAACCCAAGGAATATATTTCGAAGAACTATTTGAATATTTCTATGAACTAATATTATTGAAATTTCAATGAAAAAATAAATTAATGGAGTGAATAATGTAATTCCCCAAGTTTCTACGGTACGTCTCCCTTTGGATAATACAATATCTTGCATGGTATGCAAATTGTTGTATTAACTCACCATGACCAATCAAACTAGGTGTTAAGAATAGTAATTCCCACTTTTCTAAATTTTATTAATTTTATATTTCAAAAATGGACTTCAATTTTGAATTTAGAATATTGACATTAGCTTAGGGTGACTTTTTGTTTTTTTGTCTGAAAACATTCTATTTTTAATGAATATCGAAAAACACTGTGTTATTCTTCAAAACAAACATTTTATTTAAATAATTAGTTATATAATTTAATTTAATATTTGGTAATAATAGTTACATAAACCTATTTATGTTCCATATAATTCATTGGAGTTGTTTTATAATAATATTAGATATATAAAATGTTATTTGAATTTTTACCTTCTTGTACCGACATTCTAGGCGCATTTAAAGATATACATAAAACATAATTTTATCACTTCTATGAATTGAATTTCAAAAATCCAAGACACACATATGACATGAGTAAGTAAATTTTTTCAATAAGATGAAAATAATTTTTTGGTGAATAGTAACCTTTTTACTTTTATTTACCACAATTAGAAGTAAATAGGTTAATTAAAGGTAAAATGTTATATTATAATTACCCTAACAGATGTCCTACGTCTAATGGATAAGCGTATTTTGACCAAAATAATCCTTAGGAATAAAATATTATCCTTTTGGTCCACTTTGATTAGATTAGGACATTTATTATTATTCTATTTAAAGAAGAGTTAAAAGTGTTAAATTCAAAGTTTAATAACAAAACAATTTTTAATATAGGGTTATACATAAGATAAATTTGACTATAAATATTCATTAAAAATCTAAAATCATTTCCTACATAATGGTAGTTTATTTATAATTTATAGATGTTAAATAATTAAATTTATTTTTGACACAATGATGATGTAGTAATTACCTTAATAATGAATGATTAAAGTAATTGATATTTTAAATGTGAAAATAAATGTAAATTGATTCTTTTGATGCAATAAAAGAATTTACTAGATTAATATTACATTTTAGGGCTGATTCAATGAATTATGATCGAAATAACCATACTATTATGACTTTCACAAAAACAAAATACCAAATAGTGTCAAAATTGACAAAAATGAGTTTTTAAAACAAATACTATATTATTAATTGATATAATATTTCTATAAACCAAAGGATTTTCCAAATGACATATATTAGGATAGATATATCAATAATGAACCACTTGTGGTTCTCATATATTTTTATAGTATGTTTACTAACCATTAATTATAATAATACAAGAATGCACTTTAAAAGTTTAACTATTTAACAATGAGTTATATTTAAAAGATTAGGTAAAATGGTGGCATTAAAATATATAAAACCTATTGGTTAAGGGTTTTTCAACCCATACCCACCTTTTCCACGAAATAAATCATTTTAAAGCCATTATAAACTGAATATGATCATATAATAAAATAATATTTCATGATATTTCTCGACTAACCCTCACCTCCCTTATAAAAGGGTACTTCCACTTCTCTCAAAATCACACCTCCATAGCCATTTAGATCAGCCAAACCCTGCCAAAATATCCTCCCACATACCCTAAATTTTACCTAGTGTCCTTACACTGATCATAAATCTAACCTACAGAGCCCTTTTGATCAACTCAAAAGGAAACACCTGAAGAAGAGGTAATAATTTCACAACCTTTTTTAAAAGTTCTATTCGTCTTCCACTTGCACTTTATTTTTTGTTTCCACAAAAAAAATAATTCTAGTACCATATAAATAATAATACATTATTATAAATATGTAACAATCGTATTCATTATTATATCCATCCTATGAATTTCATTTCACCATACGGGCGTACGTACGACTTACCGTCTCCACATCATGGTATAGTTTGTTATTCAAAGACTTCATTATTTGGATGAGTATAATAATGAGTATAACTAATTTAAATAATAAATAAAACTTGTTAATTATTATCTATATATGATATAACATCCAATTAAATTTTATTTCACCATAAATATAATGATATTATTGCTCGTGCGTACGTATATATTACCGTCTCCACGAACGTGATGAAATTTATTATCCATCATACCCATTGAAGAATAATTTCCATTTAATGGTTAAGAATAATGTTTAAGAAAATCATATCAATCTGGATATGAATCAAATACATCTTATATATAACAAACATTACTTATGTAACAAAACATATAATGAAAATGAGTCAGTTAATATCCAAAACGAGGATTCTACAGAAATATTATTAACAAAGCAATATTAGAAGATCATATATGATATCATATTTATGTATTTGGTTCTTTTATAATTAAGTAACAATGATTTAACTATAATAGAGTTGGTTAAAATACCTTTTACCAAAGATAAATACAAGGTAAGGGTTAATTATACAATCTCTTCATTATCTGTGGTTGTTTATACGTGAGTATCTACTAGGACCTTTTGATCATCCATATTCGTGTTTCTTAAATATGTATTTCAAAACATTATTAATATCTCATATACTATTGGTTAAATTCATTTATACACTTTTTTGACTTTTTATAATATTTTTATAAATAAAACAGTTCATCGTTTTCCAAACAAGTTCCATTATGACCATTTTGACAAAATTTAGGAAATAATGTTTTTTTAACTTATACAGCGGGTGCAGATTTTTTCAGTGGTTATAACACCATCAAAGATTCCATTAAAAGATTATATGAATATTTCCAAAATAAATGTTTTCTTTTATAATTATGTGACTTTTGGATGGTTTCAAAATAGAAAGAGTTATTTCATTCAAATAGTTTTCATTTCATCTACTTCAACATCATTTGATGGATTTTAAACTTGTTTTAAGTTGAAATTTTATGATACAAATATTCCATATTGTATTGAAGGTTTTGTGATATATTTGACTAAGGTTTTTTTATTTTTATACCATTCATGGTTTATGGATAATGTATTGACATTTTTTATGCTAGTTTTAATATAAATGTTTATATAATGGTTAAAAATTTTAATATGAGGAATGCCTTTGACATAGTTAGTGATTAGTGGAGCCCTCTATAGTTCCTCAATGCATTTGAGGGTCTCATGAGACAAACTAGTGTCTTTTCAGAAGGCCTTGACCAAATCTTATTTGTATTCTTGGAACGAGGTCTTCAGTGTGTGGTTATGAAGTATGGAATTACAAATTCAATCATTATGAAATTGGTTATTGATATTGCATGTTATTATTCGACTAGTTGAATACCCTTGTGAATTATCAAATGGAATTAATTGATTTATATTTTCCATATTATGATGAAGTTTTAAATTTAAAAGGATCATGTTTTAGTCTTACACATTGCCTTAAATATTTGGGCTTATTTTTGATTGTTTTCACTATATTGTTATCCTAACTGAGCATCGGATCTCACCCATTTAAATGGTTTATTTTTTCTTGAATGTGAAGAAGTATATTTTCATTGACATACTGGGATATGCTAAGGGATATAAGTCTGTTCAATAGAGAAAAATGTTTTTGTTGTTTTTATCTAATGGTTTAATGTAAAACATTTGTCTTAATCTAGTACATCCAAGGCTACTAAACTGATCAGTCTTTCAGGACATGATTCCATATATCATTCCAATGTTAGGTAATAATTCACCAACTCTAGGTAACTGGGGTCTGGGAGTTACATAAATTTTAGGTGTAATAAATGTATCTATTCTTATTACTACTTCATAAATGATTAATCAAAGAATTTTATAAAAATTATATTTTAATGTAACAAAAAATCAAATTATTCTGGTAAATTTATATTTTCAATCTAGAAAATATTTTTAAATATTGGATTATTTCTTTAAATAAATTATATTTTAATAACATGTTATTTTTAAATTAGATCTTTAAAATATAAATCTTAAATTAATTTTATGATTTCAAATGTAATATTTATAATGGTAATAGAACTAAAATTGTTAAAAAATATGTATTTTTAACTAAAAGGTTTTATTTTATTGAAGTGTATAAATGATAATATATTGATAATTATCTTGATAAAATAAATATTTTCATCGAAATAACAATGTCGATATTATACACAGTTTATTTTTTGATAATTTTATGATATAGACTATTTTTATGTAAAATTTAATATTGTATAATTATATGGTATGTATTATGAAATCATATAAGAATATAATTTATGAAATAAATATTATATAGTATCTTTGACTAAAACTTAGTTTCACATTTAAAATAATGCATTTTTATATTATTTTATTAATTTTATAGTCCCTTAAAGATTTATGAAAAACATATATTATATTTTATGGGTTTGAAATAAATACTATATAATCATGGATCACATACACATCACCAAGGGTGTTATTTTAATGATTTCAATTGTTTTATATATAAAATAATGAAATAAACTCTTCTATGTTAGAAACCAATGTCAAAATTCATGACATGGGTTGTGGTTTTGATTACTCTTTAATATAGAGTAGGAAAGCCTATGTTTGGACATTAATAACGAATCCCTCTATCATTTTCAAAATAAACCCACCAAAAATCCCATTCATCTATAGTAAATACTATTTAGAAAATATTTAATCTTCTATTACATCTAAATATACCTGCTATGGTTCCCCAATTATCTTAATATGATCCACTAATTCTTTCAGAATCACTCTCGCAAGGTAAACAATCCTCTCATTACCATCTTTATTCAAGCACCAACTTTATGTCATACCATTTGATTTCCTACATTTCAAGTTGGGATATGTTTTTATAAATTTTTATTACAATAATTATGATTCCAAAAGTAATAGTATAAGTATTTATGTCTTAATTACACCTTTTATAAACGTTTATGTACACCCATTATGCTACTGGAATAATTCTATGATTTTGCATACCAAAATTTTTGGTAGTGGGTACCTATCTGCTTTTCTAGTCATGGAAATTCACATAAATTTACCTATCCTACATTTATTTTTTAAATTTTATATCTAAAACAAAATCATTACTTTTGGGTATAAAATTTATGAAACACATCCTTATGTTTTGTAATCTAAAGAGAAAACATATGCTTGTACAAGATACAAATGTGGCCGGTGGACCCATAATTATATAGCCCTCCAATGCATTGTGTAATGTTTTTATCTCAATAGACTATATGTATAGATCATTAGAGGTTATTCTATATGTTCAGATGTATTAACAGTTAAACTTTACTTTTGTTCATGATTTCATTTTTTATGGTGTTTTAATATTCCCAAGTTGACTTTATGTTAAAATACTTTATTATACCTAATTATTAAATATTATTATTATCACAACCTTTTTGTCATCTTGATATGTCAACTGAATCGAAAATATTTGTTTTGTTATATTATTTTTTTTGTTCCATTAATCGGTTTATAGAAAATAACTTTATTAACATTGTCCACAGGTTTTCTCTAGCAGTTTTATATGATCTGAGGAATATAAGATCATGATTCAGTGTTTTTAAATATTGATGTAGTGCCCATGTATTATGTTATTATATCATGTAACTAATTTTAAAAATATATTGGCCACATGATCTTATGGGGCATATGATGTGTACATTTATTTTATAAATAATAAAATAAAGTGCATTAAAATATGGTCTCTCGTATTATTATTAACACAAATTGAAAATTCAAGAGAACAATGACTATATTATTGATTTGGAGTTTCCCATGTTAATTTTTTCATTAAAAATATTGACGTATTATATCCATGATGAAGAGTGTGATATATATTCGAATAAAAAAACATCATTAAATTTATTTTCCTAAAAATAAGTGAATATTATCTGAAATATATGGATAAAGTTAATTTAATATTATAACCTCTAAATACACTAAAAAATAGGTAACAAAAATAGGGTGGCTAATCCATTTATTTTGAATGACCAGGCATGTCTATCCATGTGGAATATTGAAAGAGATTAAATATTTATATATTTGAATAATATTAACCTTGAAATCCTGAATAAATTTTATAGATAATATTGTTTCATAGATTAATTTTCAACAATCCATCCAAGTGAGGATTAATGTGGTGAAACTGGTGGATGTTGACATATAAGAAAAGTATAGAAATTTTATATAGTTCAAGACTGATTATTTTAACAAGTTTATTTTTTAAGAATATATATATATATATATATATTGAGTTAATTAGATATCCTTGATAACTTGACTTAAACATAACAACGAGTTTATCTTGCATTACACATGACAAAAATTTTAAATGAATTGCGAAAAACTATTCATATTATTATTTGAATAATACGATTATAAGATCCTAACATTTTCATGATACATATCTCTCTGATTTTCACATTAATATTACTTTTTTGTTGGGGTTTCATCTTGAAATTTTATCATTCGAATAAATGAAATCTTGGGATGTAAGAAAACAATAGAAGGACTAGAGACCATTTCTAAGGAGATATTTGATGGATAAAATCACTAAATGTTCAGCGATGAATGATTTTTGGAAGTAATGGAGTCCATATATAAATGGGTTAAAAATTTCATTGGTTCAGGTTGAGTTGAGAAACATTATAGGAGCTTCATTTTGTTTAAAAGGAAAATGGGATAAAAATATACTATAAAACTTTTAAATTCCAGGTAAATAAATTCCACTCCAAGTAATTGTTAAAGGGTTGTAATAAAATAAATTTAATGTGAGGAGAGTTTTTGAGTATTTAATTTAAAAAATTTACTCAAAGTGTAATAACAGTAAACTACCTTTAAATGCATGACCTACTATATTAAAATAGATATATGGATTTATTATCATTTTTTCTATTGGAACTATTCTATTCTCGATCTTGGAGATTTCTATAGGATATTATAGGTTTACAACATCATTTTTGGAAGTGCCATTTGTTTGAAAAATCATTAGTAATAGTTTTAGGTCAGGATTCATCCTTGTCTTCCTTCTTCTACAACTATTGCAGTGAAATACTTTGAAAATTTTGTTTTTGGTTTAAACCATCATCATTTTTTATCTGGGAAATCTATTCCCTCATCTGCACCTTATTTATCATTGGAGTTAGTCGTTGGTTCCATTGTTGGATCATCCGTTAAAGGGAGGGGGTCTAAATCATAACCATATTATTTATAATTTCTATGTCTATGAAATATTTGGATTGTTCCACCATTATGTGCCCCAAAATTAATTATATAAACAATACTAATTAATCATTGAAGTACTTTGGATTCAAATTCCCTTTTATCTAGCTCATGGATTCCAATGGGGTGAGAGAACCTTGATTATAATTGAATTTAAAAATATATTAATGTATATATATATATATATTAACGTGTGACCTATGGTGATTTATTATTATCAAATCCATAAAATGTGGTTTATTTTTTATTGATATAATTTCTGATCATATGTAAATTAAATTTCAAGGAGTATATAAAATAAGAGTGTAAATTTTCATAATTATCAATTGAGAATTGTGTTGTGATATTTTGATATCCATATTTCATGGAATGGATTCTGTTCCATAATATAATGCCTATATATAGAGATCAACCTAAGAACTTACACACTAATATGCTACAATGATGATATTGAGTGGGATCATACTGGTCTGATGAATTAAATCATATAGATACTGGGTTATTCCTTGTCCAATTCCATAATTCTTATATGTATTTTCCCAGATGATATAATGAATATTGGTCTTTGAAATAGATTTTTGTGACTATACCATGGTTTTATAGTTGTGGTTGGAATGGTTGTAAGACATGCTTCGAGGTATTTGTTCATGGATTTGAATCAGGTTATTTTACCATGGTTATATATTTTTTGGTTTTCTTGGTTGTATGAAATGCATAGAGATATTATGACCTTGCACATATGTCGGTTATAATACCATGGTAATATGGTTATGGATGGAATATTTTTATGACATGCTCATAGATATTCTAAAATAGATCATATTTAGGTTATTTTACCTTACATTGAGGGTTTTGGTTGGAGTGGATTTATTATATGGATATATATATTATGACATGAAGTGGAAGAACATTTTTGTTTTAATTAATTGATTTTTAAACTAATTTATACACATTTTATCACTTCATTGAATGGACATCCTATTTGAATAGTTTTGTTTAGACATGATGCTGTCAAACTAATGATTTATACTCACATCATATTTATGAAACTGTTTGGTACTCGATCTGATTTCATGGATGGAGGGTTGGATAAGGGTAGAGGACCATGTTTTTGTTTTCTTGTTTGCGGATGGGTTGGAGTTTGGAGAAGGGATGAACATTGGGATTGATATCTAGGATAGCCAGTCCTTTATTTGATTCTTATAGTATCATTATTATATTGTTCTAGCATTAAATTTATTTACATTCCAATAATTTATTACATTATTTTTTATTATTTATATGATTCTTCCTTTGGATTTTTTTTATTCTTCAATTTAATTAATTTTATTATTTATGTTCTATTATGATTTTCATATAATACTAAGAAACATAGTACCATGGAGTATAATGTAAACACTATTCATTTCCCACTCCACTAATAATTTTGAACCTCTGGAATATGTTTGGGAACACTTCAGTCCTCATAAAAAACCCTTTCTGGCCGCACGAGAGAGTTCCATATTGTGGAATCATACGAAGTGTTATCAGAGGATCATGTTTTATTTATTTCTATTTTACTATTTTTGAAAGGTAGAAATGATACTACATTTTTTTTGAGACATGGTGATGAAATTGTGAAAGGGATTAGCTAACCCATTTATATGGGAGATTCTGAGATCCTAGGGATGGGATTGCTGTTGTGGTATGCGCTTATTTTTGTTGATGTTTTTTCACCTTGGGTGATACAAATATTGTCTGAGGTGATTGTTTTATGATATTAATATTAAATGAGGTTTTTACTCATGTCCTAGTATGTATGGATATGAAAATATATGCATCACAATAGGCATATAGGAATATATTGACAGTCTTTTTTCATGATAGGGTCATATCATTTTTTTATGTTATAGTTACATGAATATAGAATTGTGACATGAGATATCAGTTTCATTGGATAATTGAAATTAGTTATCATGTAATTATAAAAAAAACATATAAGCCATGTCTATTGAGATCATGAGTTATTGGTTCATAGTTGTAATCACATGTTGGTTTTGACCATGTTCATAGACAATTATCTAAGGTGTTTGATTGTATTTTAGAGAAAATTCCACCTCATCATATTTGACTCGAGAATCAAGAGAGTCGAAAATATCACTCTAATAACATATCTGAAGCTGTTATTCTTGTAGTTTCATAGGATAATATTGATTTTTAGCTTCATGAAACCATCCTGAGGGTTGTGCGGTCCCAGAAAATGGAGACTATTCATACCATACCATTGATGTCTGATCTATATAGAAGGATTTATTTACTACATCCACCTATCTTTACAGAGGAATGGAGACCATAGGTCGCCATGTTCAAGATGGATTCAGTCCATAAAATCATAAAGGAAATTGATACACACACCGATAAGATTTTGAATTGTGTTTTAGATTTTATTTTTTGATCATCCAAGCATTAATGGGATGTTCTGGTGGAAGTTGGGATGTAATATGAGCAATCAGAGAACAAATTTTAGATGATGTTCGTGAGCCATTTCTATCCAAAATAAATATATGGCATAAAAATGTCATGATTTAATTCATGTGATGTAGGTGTATTTGTATGTACTATACTATGATGGATGTTTTGCTGACCAATAGTAATTTATTCCATCTTTGGAAGCTAGTAAGATCTATAGGCAGAGAATTTTATGGTATATTTTTCCTTATGATATTATGTATGTAACCTTCTAGGTTAATAAATAATAAGAAATTTTGATATTTATTAATTAAATATTACTTTACATTAATGTGGATTCTATGTTCGATGGCGTTCTTGAAACGTAACAATGTGTTTCTTTAAAATCATATTCTGGAGACAAGGGTGAGTCATACTAATAACAATAATAATATATTATTATTATTTTATATGGTAGTTAATGAAATTCTATTGAATTGGTGGGAATGAATAGAACTAACCATATTATGATTATTCTAGTTTGTTAAATGTCTTTACATTTATCCAATAAAATTTAGATGCTTTAAATTGGAATGAACCCAATTTTAAGCATAAATACTCTAATATTTTTAAAAGGTAGTACTACCACCATTTGATGGGGAACTCTATTTAATTCTAGTTTTTTTCATTTTGATATTTTTTATTTGATAATATAAAATTCTACTTTGTGATTGGGTCATCAAAAATAACATTTGGAAATTTTTTGATATTTTGTGATAATGTTTATTTTTTAAGGAATAGTTAAAAATACTACATTTATGTCCAAACATTCTTTTCATCTAGATTATTTATATGAATAGACTATCCATTTAATTGGTTTTATAGTTTAATTAGATTATATTTTTATAATTAAATATAATTTTTGTCATTTTATGTAATTTCTCTTTGATATTGGACATAAACTCATGTCAATATTTTTTAAGTTTTTACATTAAAAAAAACACTTTTTAGTTTTGACAACAGGAATTAATTTTAAATTAATTTTGGAAACTTCTATGTATCGATTAGGAAAAATGGATTCCATATTTTAAATTAGGAGGTAAAAATTTTCTTAAATATTTAACTTTTATTTTCAGTCATTTGGAGTATAATCTTCAATAATTATTTTATTTACCATGGGTAATGGGTAAATCTGGTAAATAAGGGTAATAAATAATATTATAATTATACAAATTACTATAACAAATTTTATAAACCTATTGGATGAGATATTTCTGACTATGGGAATCCTTGGGACACTTTTAAGTCCCAGTGTGGCTACTATTGTGTGAAAATGACATTTAATTACTTTTCATTTAAATTTTAGGAAAATATTACCAGAATATGTATATTTTAGTAAAAAATATATATGGAGTTATATAAGTTATATATTATACTATAAATTCTCATTAAAAAGATAAAATTATTTCCTATATTATGTTATTTTATTTATAAATTTTATAGATTACATAAAAAAAATTATTTATGACACAATGGTGATGTAGTGATTACATTATTAATGAATGATTTAAATAAATGATATTATAAAAATTAAAATAAATTTATTTTGAAACATTTTATGCCCTAAAATAATTTTACATATGATTATGACTTGTCTTCATTGAATTAATGAAGTTTTTTCTAATGAAACAAGTTTTCATGGTTTTTTAAAAAGTCATCATATAAATAGTATAAAAATTTACATATATGAGTTTTTAAGTCGATTAATATTTTATTAAATGATATAATAGTCTTGAATCTCAATTATTATGCAAAAAGACATATATGTTGTTAGAAATTTCATTAAGGATCCATTTTTTGGTCTCTTTTCATTTTATAGTAACTATGGTGACCATATATTATGAATATAGAAGAAGACATGCTAAAAGATAATAATGTATACAAAGGGTTAAAGAAAAAAATATAAGTTTATGTATTTGACCTAGACATGTATAAAACCCATTTTATGAGATGATTTAGACTTAGAGTCATATGATATTATAAATAATCATGTTGGTTTTATTATAATTCCGAAATCAATGAATATGAAACTTATACATTCAAACTTCCCTAAAGTGCTTCACCACCCTCTTAAAAAAGGACACCACATCTGACCCATTAATCACACCTCTCACGCCCATTGGATCATCCCAAATTTGATCCAATAATTTTCCTACATCCCTCCATTCCTCCTAGAATCCTTCTCTTAGGTTAAAGGCAGTTCTAGAAATCCATTAGGCTCAAATAAAAACATGTTTTCTGATGTTAGGTAACGTCTTCTCTAAAGTTCCTTTCCATTATTTTTCCTTCTCCAATCCATATGATCTTTTTATTCTTTTTTTATATAAAAAATATAGTATCCTATATATAATAGGTTGTTTTAAGAGAATTATTCTCACTACACTTACACACACCTCTGTCTATTGTGTATATAGAATATTGTATCTGTGGATGACGAACTACTGCCTCACGAAACAATGATTGTTCAATCTTATCCTACAACCTCTGATTGTGTACATTATGATGGAACTATAATTATATAATATATATATATATATGAATTTTATATTATCATTATTCTAATTTAATTATATTTTATAACATACCATTATACTTTTAATGTCGTATAAATATGATAATTTTATTTGAGGAAGTGCGAACTACCTCCCCCTCAAAGTGGTATGAATCATTCATGTTATACATGGAACGTATAAAGGATGAGACTAATATACTTATCTAACATATATAACACATAAATTTTATTGAAATTAAAACATATCTATGAATCATTTAGTTATCATTATTCTAAATACGAAAAATAAATGAAAGTAGTGTTCATGCGTACGTACGACTTATTGTCTCCATGAATGGTGCATTTCATTTATTATATTCAAATTATCTCATCTATTGTAAATACATATACTAGATATATATGATATATATGATATCGATGTTATTAAAATCATTCTATATATAATGGCCTTTTTTCACGTGGACAATTTTTAATTATAACTATTTTATTATTGGCTCAAATTCCAAACATTGACAAAATTCCTGATATGAAATAAAATAATTAAAAAACTGTTAAAACAAGGTATTAAGTGATAAAAAAATAATAATGAACATGGAAAAGGTTTATAATCATGTAGAAATTAACATGTGTTTATTATTAAGGAAATTAATGATGGAACAAGTAAACTCGGACATGAGGTAAGGGACATTTTCTCAATCCTCTTTAACTAATGCATATTTTCATTTATACACAACTTTCTTTTATATAGTGTATAAACCCATTAGAATTTTAATTTAATTCAGAAGGATTATCTTTTTCTACATATCATTTTACTAAATGACAAAAGGAATATTTCTTTTCAACATATGTGGTGACAACGACCATTCCGCCACCACAATGATTATTTGATATTTCTCTTCCTTAACAAGTTTTGTTGTTTTTAAATGGAAAATAAAAACAACATTCCATTTTAACATATATTTTTTATTGAAAATGTTATTGAAATTGGACTTACTATTTCAATATCTTGAAATTATTTCTTGGGATTTAAAATGTATTTTTATGATTGAAATGATGGAATATGAAATATTTTATGTGTGATGATTATATAATGGTACTTGGACATTTAAAAGGTGGTAACATGATACACCAATGATGGGTTGTTACGTTATAACCTCCAATTCATTGGGTATTGGAGTCGGATATATGGCTATTCCATTTGTAATAATTATTTGTCGATGTCAACTATATGGTAATTCCATTTATGTATGATAATGTCCCAACATTAACTTTTATTTGTTATTAGTTTTTTATTGGGTTTTATTGTAATATTTTGGTTATAAAAGGGCATGTGCTGAGATTTTTTTCACTGAAAAGTATTTACTACTTCATAATGTTAGAAAGTGTTACATAAGATAAAGTTTTCATGGTTTTCATGTTGTTTTGATGAACTAACATTTTTCCTTCATTGTGTATCCCTTATTAAGATTTTTATGATTATCCCATGTTTTTGAAATGTTTTTCACATGACTTATAGTTGAATAGGGTCAAGGATAGGATCAATGAAAAGTCATGATATTTAAACCATGGTACTAAAAATGTTTCTTTTCTTTTAAGATTTTCATTTTATAAGAAAATGGATTCTAAGTAGAAGTGTCTATCTGTAATATTCAAGTTTTTATGTATATGTTATAACATAATTGTCTAAATATCTAAACTAGAAAAGATCATCAATGAGAATTATTAACTTAATTGAAGATTATGTTATGTTTAAGGATCAGTCGATATAGTTGATATCAGAGGTCGGTTCAGATAACAATAGATGTTAGAATATTGCTAATAGAATATCTAAAAATTCTTTTTACATTATAGTCAAATTGAAGTGATATAGAATTTAAATATCACCATGTTGTTTCATCTAAGGATTGTTTGTTCAAAATGGTTTTCTATTTAAGAAATAGTGGAGTAATTCTAGGAAGGCATACATAGGAGTATAACCTTCCATTCAACATCCCAAGATGGTTGGAAGCGGAACTGAATAGTTTGTTGCATTAGTGGCCCAATTGAATCATGATACAAGTAGTGGTGGTATACGTTCAAGAGATCAAACAGATCAACCTCAGAGGAACGTGTCTATAGTGGAGGATTTAATGAGGAAACACCCCCACCATTCATAGGATCATCTCACCCTGTTCAAGTTGAAGGGTTGATCAAAGCACTGGAAAATATTTTCAAATCCATGGGTTGTACAAAAAATCAAAAGGTTAGTCTTTCTATTGATAGTTTTGAATGAGAAGAATATCATTGATGGTTTATGGTTATAAATATCAATGGAAATGAGGATATTTATTATCATGGTTGATATGAATTCAATGGTATGTTTCTTGAGATATATTTTCCTAAGGCAGTTCAACGTAGGATAAAAGAAAATTTATTTTGATTGAGGCAACATGATGAAATAAAGGTTTTTTATGAACAAAAGTTCACTCGACATGCATTATATGCTCCAAATTTCATCTGAGATATTGATAGTAAGATAAATTGATTTTACTCTAGACAAAAGCTGGGATATCGAATACAATTTTCGTCCTGTGATTTCAAAATCTATGAGAAACATATTAGCTGTGCTGAGATAGTGGAAATTGAGTTTTTTGATGATCTGTGGTTCCATGAGGGCATGAAAAAGAAGAGGTACATTGGGATGGAAAAGGGAAAGTATTCAATAAATAATCCTTGAGGTGATACAATTAAATTTCCATCTTGTGATAAGTGTGGTAAAAAGCATCTTGGAGAATGTCTCCAAAAATCTGTAAAGTGAATTTAGTGTGGTAAGACTGGTCATATTTCTCATAAATGTAATGAAGATAATCATGCAGGCAATGATAAGATAGTGGTAATATTTTATTGTTTCAATGATTTTAGTAATTAGGCCAATGTGTGTCCAAAGTTGATTACCCTGGGTGGAAATCAGACAGATCAACTACAGAAGGGTGGGGAAAAATCTTTTGATACAACTACAGTTGATGTGGGACCATCAAATTAAGTGTTACCATGTAATTTTTTCATATTATGCCAAACATATTGTTGGATTCAGGGACTACACATTATATCATTTCTGAGAAATTTTCGTGTAAATATAGAATTCCACCTCATGAAATTAATCTTGAAATTATGGTAAAAACACCTAGGGAAAACATTGAGGTAGAAAGAAATTATTTAAATCTTCATATCCTTATTTTTGGAAAGAATATAACATAATATATTTTTTTCTCTAGTAGAGTTTGATGTTATTTTGGGAATGGATTGGCTTTCTATTTACCATGCTAAGATTGACTGTAGGAATAAAGTGGTTTCATTTTTGAAATTATTTTAGTTTGTGTAATAGAATAAACCCTTATGTCTCATAATGTATCAGGAAGCTGAAAAACATGTGAAACATTAATATGAATATTACCTTGGGCATATGGTTGAAAACGAAGCAATTGTTTAGATTAATGATGTGCCATTAGTAATTGAGTATCTTGATGTTTTTTATGATGAGTTTCTAGGTATCGTACATGATAAATAAGATTAAATTAATGTGGAATAATTTCATGAGTAGAATCTAATTTCAAAACCCCCTAATAAAATGGCTCAAATTGAACTTTTAGATTTAATGAAACAATTGCAGGAGTTGTTAGATTAAGGTTTCATTCGACCTAGAATATCACCGTTGGGTGCTCCGGTCTTGTTTGTTAAAAAGAGATGGTTTAATAAGACTTCTCATTAAGTTTAGAAACATGAATAATATCACTATTAAGAACATTTATCATTTTCCTCATTTCGATTATTTGTTTGATTAGATCTAGGGAGCCTTGTATTTTTCAAATATTGACTAGTGGTTGGGGTACCATCAGTGGAAATTAAAGGAATTATTCTTTCTGAAGAACACATTTTTACTAGATATGGCCCTTATGAATTTGTAGTTATGCCATTTGGGTTAACCAATTCACCTGTTATATTCATGGATCTCATGAATAGAATTTTCCATAACTTCTTGGATAAGTTTGTGGTTGTGTTTATTGATGACATTTTGGTATATTCAAAATTTAAATAGGAATATTAAAGTCTTTTAATGGTTGTATTGCAGACATTAAAAGAAAATAAATTTTCTGTAAAATTTAGAAAGTGTGAGTTTTGGTTACAAAAAATTAGATTCCTTGGTCACATTGTTTCAAATAATGGCATAATTTTTTATCATTCTAAAAAAAAAGTTGTTGAAGAATGGCCGAGAACCACAAATATAACCAAGATTTGACGTTTTCTTGGTTTGGTATTCTATTACATAAATTTTTTTGAAAATTATGCACATTTATCCATCCCATGGATCATGTTAACTCGAAAAGGTCTTAAGTTTATCAGGACAAAATATTGTGGTGACTGTTTTCATGAATTGAAAAGAAGATTGGTGAACACTCCAATTTTGGTATTACCTTTCAGGGATGGGAAATTTTGTATATTCAATGATGCTTCGTCAAATGGACATGGTTTTTTCCAAATGAAAAATGATAAGGTAATTTCTTAGGCTTCACGTTAGTTGAAACTTCATGAGTTAGATTACCCTACACATGATATGAAATTAACTACTATTGTTTTCACATTAAAAATTTAGAGGCATCATCTATAGAATAAACTGTCAAATATATATACGCACTAAAAAAGTTTGAGGTATATATTTACATATATATAATTAAAAAATAGATATAGGAGATGGTTCGAATTAATCTTGGACTATGATTTCACGATTTATTACCATCCAGGAAAAGAAAATAAAGTGGTCGATTCTTTGAGTCAAAAAAGTAATGCTACATTAACAATGTTATATTTGGAAAAAGATCCTTTGTTTAATTATTTGATGGAATTTTTCATATTTTTATTTGGTGAAAGAAATTACTCTATTTTGTTTCAGGTGATTGTGAAATCATCCCTCGCAGACATAATTAAGCTAGTACAGACGGAAGATAGTGAGATTCAAAAACATGTAGAGTTGGTTCAAATGGGTATGTTTCCAGAATTTTACATTGATAACAATTGTATTTTTAATTTTGGGAAGATATTGTGTGTGCCTTGTGATTCAAAGATCAAGAAAGGTTTGTTATGTGGATATCATTGTTCTCCATTTTTAATATATCCTAGAAGTAATAATATGTACATAGATCATTCAGATGATTAATTGTGGGATGGAATGAAATGAAATATTTCTAACTATAATGTGAAGTGTTTTTATTTTCAATAGGTTAATGAAGAACAATGTTTACTGAATGGATGCTTCATCCATTACTGGTGCTAGAGTGTAAATGGGAAAATATATCCATGGACATTGTTGAGGTATTACTAAAGACATATCGAGGTAATTATGCAATCTGGGTTATTGTTTACTGATTGACTAAATTTACTCATCTCTTTCCTATTTGAGATACTATTTATCTAGATCTACTTTCTCATTTGTATGTTAAATATATAGTCAGGTTGTATGAAGTTCCCCTCTCCATTGTATCTGATCATGATCTTAGGTTTACTTATAAATTTTTGAAAGGCCTTCATAAGTAATTTGGTACTAAATTAAATTGTTTTTTAACTCTTCAACCTCAATCAGATGGGCAGTTATAACAATCAAATCAGAAATTTGAAGATATGCTACCAGCTTGGACAATGGACTACCAGGATAGTTGGGACCAACATCATTCTTTGGTTGAGTTTTCATATAATAATAGCTTTCATTCTAGTGTATATATGTCTCCCTTTGAGGCATTATATGGTAAGCAATGTCGAACTCTAGGTTTTTTGTCGATGAATTAGGTGAATGGAAACAGATGGGACCAGAATAAGTATAATAGATGGCAGAGAAAGATCTTTTGATACAGAAACACAAAAGGACAACTCATAGTAGGTAGAAAATTTATGTGGATAACTGAAGGAACAGTATTTCATTCAAGGTAGGTGATCATGAATTTCTCAATTTTTCTCTATAGATAAGTGTTATGCATTTTAGTGAAAGAGGAAGCTGAGTCTGAGGATCATTAGAACCTATGAAATCATGGAGGATGTTGTATCAATTGCCTATAGAGTGGCTTTATCACCATCTTTATCCCAGGTAAACAATGTTTTTCATGTTTCATTATTGAGGATGTATATGTCAGATCCATCTCATGTTTTGAGTCCAGATATAGTTCTATTGGAAGATAATATTTGTAAAAATGAATAACTAGTCTAGATTCATGACCAAAGAGAGAAAGTGTGGTAGAATAATTCATTTCATCAGGTAAATCTTATGTGGGATAACCATATGGTTGAATTGGAAACATGGGAATTAGAAATTTCTTTGAGGGATGAATACCCCTCACTTATTTGATAAGTGAATAAAATTGTGAGGATGCAATTTCCAAAAAGGGGGAAGGGTGTAACATCCCAGGTAAATAATGAATATGACAATTTCATATTTATTAATTAAATAATAGTTTTACTTTTAAGGGAATTTTATGTTTGATAGTGTACCAATCACACAATAATGGGTTTCCCCGAAATCCTATGTTGTACACAAGGTAGAGTCATACTGAGAAAATTAATAATAATATAATATTATTGTATTAAATGGTAGTTAAGACCTAGCCATATTATTAGAGGGAATGAACAGAACACTCCATATTATGATTATACATGTCTTTTAATTGTCTTTACATTTTTCCAACAAATTTACTAGCTTATAATGGGAATGAATCCAATTTTTACCATAAATACTTTATTATTTTTAAAAGGTAGTTTTACATCCATTTGATGACAAACAATTTTTAAATCTAGTTTTTTTATCATTTAAATTATTCATTTGAAAAAAATGATATTATCTTTTAGAATAGGGAAATAAAATTTTACTTTGGGTTAATATTTGGTATTTTTATGATAATGTTCATTTTTAATGAACAGTGAAAAATATGACATTTTAAGTTAGAAATCTGATTTCATCTAGATTATTTATATGTTTAGATTGTAATTTTAATTAAATTTAATTTTTAATTAGATTATATATTTATCTTTTAGTCAATATTTGGTCATTTGATGTAATTTCACTTTGAAATTGGACATAAACACATGTCCGTGTTTTGGTAGTTTTTTTTAAAACACACTTTTTTGGTTTTGACTACGAGAATTAATTTTAAATTAATATATGAAAAATATATATTTTGAATTTGGAAAAATGGATTCGAAATTTAGAATCAGGTGAAAAAAATTATGTAAATAGGTAGTTTTTTATTCTTAGACATTATGAATAGTAACTTCAATAAATATTTTACTTACCATGGTTAAATGGTAAATATGGTAAATAAGTGTAAAAAATAATAATATAACAATAATAAATTACCCTAACACATGTTATAACCTAATTGGATGAGATACGTCCTACCATGGGCATCCTTGGGTCGATTTTTGGAACCCATAGAACCACAAGTGTGTGAAAATGACAATAAACTACTTATAATTTAATGTTAAGGAAAATATAACCAAAACATGCAACTTTAAAAAAAATATTATATGGAGTTATATAAGAGATATTTTCAACTATAAATATTTATTAGAAATATTAGTAGATTTGATAAATCATGGAAATTTTTTTATAATTATTAGAGATTAAATAAATAAATTTTATTATGACATAGTTGTGATGTAGTGATTACATTATTAATAAATGATATAAATAAATGACATTATAAATATTAAAATAAATTTATTTTTGAAACTTTATATGACTTAAAAAATTTTTAGGGATTATCATGACTTTTAATATTTGAACTAGTGATGTTTTTTTGGAATGAGTCAATGGGTTATGGATTTTTAAAATTAAGGATTTGAAAAGTATAAAAATTGACAAAAAATGAGTTTTTAAATCAATTAATTTTTTATTAAATGATATAATAGTCATAAACATATAATTTTCCGCCAACTATCATATATTATTTTACTACTAACATTAATGATCCATTTTTAGGTCACTTGTCCTCTTATAGTGACTTTGGTAACCCTATATTATGAATATACAAGAAGACACGGTAAAAGTTAAATAAGTTTACTATGGGTTAATGAAAAATGATATGGTTCATTTTGTGACCTAAACATGTCTAAAACCCATATTAATAGAGTCTTTGGACCTATAATCATCTTATATTGTAAATATATCACTTTGGTGTCATTATAATTCGTAAAATCAATGAATAATGAAATAATATTTTAAAACTTTCTTAAAGTGCCCCTCCTCCCACTTATAAAAGGACACCACTCAAACCCATTACTCACACATCTAAATAACCTTGGATCATCAAAAATATGATCCATTAATCTCCCAAAAACCCTTCCTTTTCCTTAGAAACCATCCCCTAGGAATAATGTAATCCATGAAATCCATTTGGATCATATCAAAAGAAGTTACCCGATTTGAGGTAACGTCTTCTCTCTAGTTCCCTTCAATTATTTTTCTTGTTCCCCTCACTATGTTATTATTATTTATTTTTAATAGAAAACTAGTATCAAAAATATACTAGGTTGTTTTTATGATAAGTTTTCTAAATAAACTTACACTCTCTTCCGTCAAATGGGTATATAACATACTGTATCTGTGGATGGTGAACTACTACCTCACGAAATTATGATTATTCTATATTCACCTACCACCAATTATAGTGGAAATTATGAAGGAACTGTAATTATATATGATATATATGATATTATATATATATATATATTCAACTATAATTCTAATTTAGATGATACCATTATGCTTTTCTTGTTTTATAAATTCGATAACAAAATTTCAGGAAGTGCGGATTACCGCCCCCTCAAAGTGATATGACTCTTTAATGATATAGATTGAATCTATAATGGATGGAAATAATGAAATTATATAACATATATAACATAGATATTATACTAGAATTATAATATACAAATGTCTCATTTATTTTTATTTCCATTAAATATTTAAAAGAAAGGAATGTTGCATTCATCTGTACGTGTAGCTTACCATCTCCATGAATGGTTCATATAATTTCTTATATCCTAATGCTATGGACTATTTTAAATACATATAAACTTGATATATATGATATATATGACATCTAAATCACGAATACCATTCTATAGATAATGCAATTGTGCCCACAAGGACAATTTATAATTATAACAAGATCATTTTTCACTCAACTTCTGATCATCGACAAAATGTTCGATATGAACTCAAATAACTAAATAATTGTTATAGAATGGTAATAAGTGATATAAAAATAATAATAAACTCGAAAAGGGTACTTTAGAAAGTAGAAATTATCTTAAGTTTATTATTTAGTAAATTAATGATTGAACGAGTTAAGTTGAGCACGAGGTAAGGGACTTTTCCTGAATCTCCTTTCTTTGAGGCATATTTTGATTTAGACATGACTTGATTTTATACGGTGCATAAACCCCTTTTAATTTTACATTAATTAAAAGGGAATCATTTTTTATGTATTGTTTTAATAAATAAAAATGGGAATTTTTTTAACGTATTCGGTGAAAATAAATTTCTTCCACTAGAAGAATTATTTGATATTAAGTCTTTTTAACATGCCGTGATGTTTTTAAATAGTAAATAAATACCATATATGATTTTTACATATTTGGGTATTGAAAATGGTGTTGAAACAATATTTAATATTTCAATATATTGAGATTGTTTCTTGGGATTTCAATTGAAATTTTTATGATTGAACTGTTGATAATTGAAATATTTTATGTGAGATGATTATATAATAGATCATTGACATTTGATGGGTGATTAAGTGCTAAACCAATTGATAGGTGGTTCTATGAGAATCCAAGGATGGGTGGTTATGTTATAACCTACAATGCATTGGGTATGGAGGTCCACCATATGACTATTCCATTTGTATGAATTATTTTTGTAAGTCGGCTGTATGGTATACCATTTATGTATGATTATGTCCCATGTTTACATTTTATATGTTATATGTGATTTATATTGGTTTTATGGTAATATTTTTGTTAAAAAAGCGTAAGAAATGAGAATTTATTTAGTGAAAGTATTTACTTATTCATAAATGTGAATGGTATTACCTATGATAAATTATTCATGGTTTACATGTTGTTTTGAAGAACTAATATGTTTCCTTCTTTGTGTATCTGTTACTCAGCTTTTCATGCTCATCCCATGTTTTTGAACTATTTTTCATTTGAAATAAAGTGTAATAGGGTCATTTATGGGAACAAGTAAAAGTCATTTAGTTCAAATCATGGATCTAAACATGTTTATTTTCTTTTAAGAGTTTTTATTTTATAAAAAATGGATACTAAGTAAAATTTTCAACATGTAATATTCACGTTGTTTTTTATAAGTTATGATCTATTTCTACGATGTTCTAAACCTGAAAAGATCATAAATGTGAATTATTAACATAATTCAAGATTATGTAAAGATTAAGGGTGGGTTTTATAAGGTCACAAGTAAATATTTTCTGTTTTTACTTCTTTCATGACATGATGAACCAGACACTCATCACAAAATGGAATATGAGAGAGGCTCTGAGATGTGGAAAGACTATTTCTGTAGGGAAACATAACGTTTATTCTCCCAGTGATAGCAATATTTTTTATGAATGTTTCCACCAAATAAAAAGTTTCCCAAGATGTTAACTTATTAGACAACCATATCGAGTTTTTGTTTCCTTCCAGTGCAATTATTGGGGCATGTTTGGCCACAATAACCTTTAATGGTCTTACCCGTTGTTGAGTGTCGTATTTGTGATAGACTGGGTTATCTTAAGAGGACCTGTATGAACATTCCATATAAAACCTTGTGTATATGATTAGAACAAGAACATAAATAGATAAGGGGATCACATACACCTTAGTAGGATGGTATCTGGAGATCCATAGGCCATCCAGGATGAGGCAAGGGATGTGGTACGCTAGAAAATAAGAAAAATTTCTATGAAAGGGATGTATATAAGGGTATTTGGACTATATCCCATGGTAGGGGGACAAGTAAATTTCATGTTATGTAATCTATTAGGGATAATATGTATATATTATCATCTACCATCAATGGTAGGATTCTTATGTATTCTACCTTATCTTTTTTTTTGATACACAAGAATCATATTGTTTTATATCATTCTTCATAAAAATGGGTTGTCCTTGGATGTAGAAAGCCTAGGTGATGTTTTAACCATTTACACACCATTGGGAGTATGATCATAGAATATCAAATGTTGCAAGGCAGTATCTCTAGATATTGGTGGTTACCATTTATTTTATCAACATTTCATCCATGAAATGACTATATTACACATTATTATTAGTATATATTGGTTGGTTCCATTCTAGAATCATATTCTTTATTATATTAGGAGTGTTACCTTCCTATCTTCAGAAGGGAGAAGATATTCAAAGCTGAGTGAGTGTGATATTTAGTCTTGTTTTTTTGGACCAATTCAGTGATGATTTGATTATCTCATGGTTCATTTAACTAGTATTTATCTAGATAATGGTGTAATAAAACAAAATTATTTTACTCCATTAGTAGACCATTTTGATGTTTTTTTCAAGATGTGTTTTATAGATTACGACCTGAGTGAGAGATCGTGTTCAAGATTGATTTGGTTATGGGAGTAGAGCTAATTTATATCCTACTTTACCTAAGAGATCCTTCAGAGTAGTAGGAGTTTAATGTTCAGGTGGAATATATAGAATCTAAAGACATAAAATAGCCTATTACATCTATATAGGGTTCACTAGTTTTATACACCAAAAGGCAGATAGATCTTTGTGTTTGTGTATTGATAATAAATGGTTGATGACAAACCCAAAATCCACACTCCCATAAGATTGTAATTTTTATTCTTTTTATTTTTCTCTTAATTTTATCTTACTTCACTTTTTTGTGGTGTAAGAAGGGCCTGACATGAGTTGATGCGTTTTGCTGATAAATGAGTGTCTTTGGCTTGTCAGCATCCAGTGCATGGGTAGGGATTGTTCGAAGACATCCGGCCTTATCAAATCACTGTGAAACATGCTCGGTGTGTGGTTAATTAATTAATTAATGATTTTTATATGAATTTTAGGACAAAATAAAAACAATGAAGATATAAGGAATCTAAAATTGTTTAATAATCATAATGATAATTTTATTTAACAATGATATTATTAATATAAGTATTATTATTATTATTATTTTAGAAGGTCTATTTTTTATTAATATCAATAGTTTTATTATTGTTATTTCGATTAGTATTTTAATTTGGATGTTAATATATTGTGTTTATTAATATTATAATCAATATAATTATTTTTAAGTGGTTCAGACCTTTTTTAGTTGTCTTTATTTTTAATTTTTCATTTCCTTTTTCATTTTTTTCATTTTTTAGTTACTTTTTCTGTTGTTTATTATTTTTTATCTCCCTCACTCTCTCTTCCCCCTTTGTTTGTCATGCACTGATCTGGCCCTCCATCAAATCTAAGTTTCCGCTCCTTTTTTCCTCCTTCCTCCTTGCTTGACCGCCCTCCGATATCTCTCCCAAAGCGTTGCACCCTGCCTCTCCTCGCACCCCCTGAATATCTTCCAAATTGCATTGAATTTCACCAGCCGAACCCAAACTCTCCTTTCCTCACATCACTCAACCTTGGACCACACCTCCCCTCCCTTCCTGCTAGATTTTCTAGTGCGGTGCACCTATGTCAACCCTCCCCCTTGCTCGGTTGTCCATTTGTACCAGCACTGCATGTGTGTTTTGCATCTGTTAATTGTTTCTTCAATCAGTAGATTTTTGGGTTAGGCTTTGTGCTTTTTTTTGAATGATTTTGATACAAGTATTTTGGTTCTTTGATTTTATGTCATACCCATGTGGTTTGAGGTGCAGTTAGTGTGTGATGGTCCTTGTTCATATGTTGTGATTTTTTTCTACATCTAGGTAGGTGGTACCACATACAATTGTTAATTGGCGAATTATGTTTTTTGAATAATTCATTTAGAATAAATATTAATTGGTTTTCATACTATGAAATTAGTTTTCTTTTACATTTTATATATAACTAATTAATTGTTATCATGTTATCGTGGTATGTGCACAATTTTTTGTGAAAAAATCATTTTGAACAGTTTATTAGGATTGATGAATTGTACAGTTTGTTTTTCAAAAGGTTTAAGGGATATTGTTTGTGGTTCGACATGGTGTTAATGTTTTTTTTGTTATAAATCTATGTTTATAATGTTTTTTGATATATTCAGTCATGCAGAACATTATGAAAGAAAATTCGATAAATATTTTTTTGGTTTTTACATAATTGTAGAAATGGTTCTTTTTTAAATGTGTAGTTTAGATACATAATTGTGTGAGTGATGTAGATGTGTTTTTAGTGGTTTTTACAATTCAATATTTTCCAAAATAGAATTTTGTGTGCATGTCTGGTATTGGGTATAGTTGGTTTCTTTATTATTTTGGCTATTTGACCAGAACATGTCACATGAACTCTGAACGGTTTGAGAATGAATGGGATTCCTATGTTCTAAGTTGGAAGAACATGACTAGTGCACTACGTACACAGATGTGGAATCATCCCATTATCACATAGAGGGATTTATGACTAAAAAACTAACTAAACATTTGTATATTGATTATAGACCACTAGGTTATGTTTGTGTTCTTTACTAGTGTATCGTGCACGAGAATTCCTTCTTTGTGGTTCCAACAACACTTTTAACCGAGACATGATGTTCAGGGCTCCCACATCTCGCTAGTATATTTTGGAGCTCTGCCATGTTCTATGCTCCATCATCACTTTTTTTTCACCATCGGCCGAAGTTGTAACATCAGGATTTTTATAAAAGTTATTTTTTGTGTTTTATTCAAAGTCATTATCCTTAAAACTATTTCATTAATATTGTTTAAGTATTTATCTATTTTTTTCTATTAAACATAAAAATGTATTATTATTTAATTTTTATATATAGAATATTTTATAGGTGGAGTCCAATTAGGTTTTAGCTCACACCTCACTTACACCCTTGGATGTAAGTATATTTGGTTATGTCTACTTCAGGTAATGGTAAGGCTTTTGGGAGTAATGGTTCTGGTCGTTAGCTCTCTTCTTGGTGCGGTGTTGTGGAGATGGCTTGAGGGTAGTGTCCTTTTTCCAGGTGGTAGTTTATGAATGGTTTTTGGTTACCCTACCTTGTGGTATATGTTTTTTGGATTTTTATTTTACATATGTAACTCAATTTTTTTTTGGTTTATTTTGTTGGATTTTATATATATATTTATTCAGGTAAATCCTTACCATGGTTTTTTTGAAACATGGGAAAATTTTCAAGCCTGCGGGGATTAGTAACACCCTTAGGGCCTTCCCATAGACTGGTTTGGATGTTAGTTGAATGGAGACCCAATTTGGGTTGTGAACAAATGGTATCAGATGGGGTTTATATCTTTGTTTCAATTTATTTAAGATGATTACGGTTAGTCAGGAGATCAGACAGCCAATGATAAGAGATCTTGTTTCGAGTAGGGTGTCTAGCCAGTACACCTCGTGATAGACCTCGAGTCCCAATGGTATGTTAGGAGTCTTGTTTGATTTCTCCCCCAACTGGGATGTGCATGGAGCCGAATATGCATAGACATCAGGTGGGGAAGAAGCTGTTTGGTGATGATGTTGGTTCTGCATGTTTTTTTTACTATTGATTTTTTTCCTTACTGAAATTTTATTATCCTTCAGACATGATGTATTAATGATGTTCTTTTTGTGAATACAGTTTCGTGCAGCTGCATGCCTCCCCAGAGAGCTCACTTGAACCCATGTGAAGAAGTTGGAGAGAGTTCTCACTCGCCACTTGATCAGAGGTTGGTGGAAGCAGTAGTTAAAGATGATCAGGATCTAGAACAATGAGTGACTCTTGATCATGCTCTATCTCCTGTTAGAGATGATGAATATGGTACAAAAAAGAAAAAATCCCTGATCTTTTTCAGAAACAAACCCCATTCATTCTGAGCTAGCATAGAGCCTCCTGAAGCGGAAGAATGGATTGAGAAGATATAGTGCATGTTAAAATTCTTGGAAACTCCTGAATAGGTCAATGATAATTATTATTCCTTTCTTCTTCGATGGTCCCATTTTATGGTGCTGGGAATCAGTGGTCCAAGCTGGGAAGCATGAGTAGATGAGATGGATGGACTTCAAGGAAGTCTTCAAAGACAAATACTGGCCTAATGTTACGGTGAATTCAATATCCTTAGAATTCATGGATCTTGTGTAGGGGGGCCATTCATTGACAGAGTATTCAAACAGCTTCTCCATGCTAGTCTAGTATGCACCAAAAATAGTCTTTAACAAATAGATGAAGGCTCAAAGGGTTTAAAAGGGTTTGTGACTAGAGATATTCTCACATATACTCCTGTTCAAACTGAAGTATTATGATGAGTTGGTTTATCAAGCATGTATGGTGGATATTTACCATAATGGAATGTTTGTTTCCTTGGGGGATATATTAGAATTTGGTACTGGTAGTTCATCCGTGAAAAAGAGAAAGTTAGATGATAAATGGAAAAATAATGGTGGATGATATGGCCATCCTCATAGGTAATCATCATCTGGGGCATCTAATGTAGGGTCTTCGGTGTGCCATATATGTAGGATGGAAGGACACATCGTTCATGTATGTACCTCCCCTCCAAGTCCTTGTTATTGATGTGGACTTATGGGACACATGAATCACTATTTCTGGTTGAAAAGACATTACTAGAGTGGGGCTTGATCAGTGGATTCTAGGGGAGTGTCAGTTCAGTAGGAGCCGACCATGACAATGGGATATCAGTTTGATGATCATGGCGGAAGGACTGGATTGTCTTTAGGCTAGTTCCAGATTAGGGTAGAGCCATAGGTGAGCAGTTGTTCTTAGGAAGGTACAATACATCTGCAAGTTGCGAAATAGGAACTTGTAGGATCTGATGTAATACCTTCAACTGTTTGAGGTACAATTATAATTAAATCATGTATATTTGATGTTTTATTTTATACAGGTGGTTGTGTTTCAATTATATCTACCTATATTTTGAATCTTCTGAACCTACCAACTGAACAATTATCTTTTTCCATGGATTTTTTAACACCATTGGGGAAAAAGAATGAGCAATGCCTTATGTTTCTGTCGTGTGTGCTTTCCATGTCAGGAACTAATATTGTACGGTATTCCTTGGTCCTAGATATCAACTTATTTTACATGATCTTTGACATGTACCAGTTGGTGATCTTCCAAGGGAATATTTTTTGGGATCGGTGAAATGTTAGTTTTATGGCATATTATGGGAGTACGATGGTATTTCATGTCGAATGGGATCCTTGGTTAGCTCACATGGGACATACACTTCTGTGGATGGAAAATATTTCTAATCATTTATCGTCCCTCAAGAGAGCAGGAGATGGGGGTTCTTTTCATGTATGTTTACCTCATGTAGTGGATGAGTTTATAGAGGTATTTCCATATGATTTCTGGTGACTATACCTAGAGCATTATGTAGAATTATCGGTTTATTGGACATAGTGAACACAACCTATATACCTTCCCTCATATAGTATGGACCTCATCGAGATGAGGGAATTAAAGATAAAACTGGAGGATTTAGAATTCAAAGGGTTCATTTTCACGAGAATCTCCCCTTTTTCCACCACAATCTTATTTGTGAAGAAGGATGTCAAATATCATCAATTATGCGTGGAATACTGAAATTTTAATAGGGTAAACATCAAAAATAAATACCCTTCCACACAGATTAATGATTTCTTTGACCCGCTAAATTGGGAAATGCGGTTCACCAAAATAGACATTCGTTCGAGTTACCACCAACTCAAGATGAGAGAAGCAGACATTCCGAATATGGCTTTAAAAATAAGGTATTTACACATTAAGTATTTGGTAATTCATTTTAGATTGACCAATGTTCGAGAGGTTTTTATAGAACACATGAACAAGGTATTCCAGAAGTATCTCGTCACATTTTTCCTGGTGTTTTTGGATGACATCCTGGTTTACTGTTGATCTGACTAAGAGAATGAGAATTATTTGAGGATCGTGTTGGGTTCTTTGTTGGATCATTGCCTTTATACAAAACATATGAAGTGCACATTAAGTATTATGGAGGTGACATTTCCAGGTCATGTCATTTAATAATAAAGAGTCTCAATGGATCCAGTGAAGATCAAAACAGTTATTTCATTGGAATAGTCAAGTAATGTGTTAGAGATCAATAATATTAATGTCTTGGTAGGTTATTAAAATAATTTGATCTAGATTTCCCATGTATTTCTTCCCCTATGACTACACTAACACATAAAGGAGTGAATTTTGAATGGATTCCATACTGCCAGGCATACGTTGAGGAGATGAAGTGGCAGTTCACTACCACAACAGGGTTGATCCTTATAGATTTTGGGAAGGGCTACATGATTTATAATGACGCTTTAGGTATGGGACTCAGGCGTGTAGTCCTGTAGAAAAATCATGTAGTGGATCATGGTTCTCACCAGCTTCAGCCACATGAGATGAATTACCTGACTCATGACTTGGAGTTGGATGCTGTGATGCATTCCTTGAAGACTTGGTTTCACTACCTCTTTGGGGAGAAATTTTTTCTAAACTAGACCATAAGAGTCGAACCAAAAACTTATCACAGAATGATCATAATTTCATATAGTTTCATTGGATCAAGTATCAGTAGGCTTATGAATTTGAAATCGTCTATACCCATTGTAAGTATAATTTGAAGGCTGCCACCTAGATTCAGAAGGTAGTAGGGCTGTCTTTGAGGAACTCCAGTGAGGAGTAGACATTGATGGGGCTCTTTTCCCAAATGAACATGGAGACCAAGGAGCATAATAAAGGTATATTCTTGGCTAGTATTTAGTTGAATTCTCCACTTCTGAATTTGATTCAGTGGGAGAAGCCCGATTATTAGCTATGTCAGTGGGCTATCTAGTATTATCATTTTAGAGAGACTTCTCTTGATTTGTATTTGTCTCCATAGGGTATTTTTTACTTCATGGTTCATCCATTGGTGATCTTGTCACTACATAAGGAGGTGATGCGGGACATAAAATATTCTCAATGGTATTTCGTTCCATGTACCACGAAGATGTATTATGATGTTCATCACCAATTATGGTGGCCATGAATGTGGAGAGACATTACTGACATCGTATCGATATGCTATACTTGTCAGCAGGTGAAAGAAGAGAATCAGAGACCATCTGTTTTGCTTCATCCATTTCCATTCCTAAAAGGAAGTGGGATGTGGTCATAATGGACATCCCTATTATGTTGCCTCGTAAACTTCATGGAAGGAACAAAATATGGGTAGTGATTGACCTTCTGAAAAAACCATCCCATTTTATTTGGATCAAAGATACTCTTAATCTGGATGAGCTGGGCCGATTGTATATTAAAGAGGTGGTGAGACTTCATGGTGTTCCATAAACAATTAATTCATATAGAGATCCCCGTATCACCTAATGGTTTGGGGAAAGACCTCAAAAGGCTTTGGGGTCATTGATTAAGATGATCAAGTCATATAATCTCTAAATATATGGCCAATAAGTGTGGGTAAATCCAATTCTAGAAGACATGTTTTGTGCGTTTGTCTTGGAATTTAGAGGTTAATGGGATAAACATTTGGGATTAGTTGAATTTTCTTATAATAATTGGTACCAACCCTCTATTCAAAAGGAACCCTTTACAGAGCTCTATGGCCAGCCTTGTCAGTATTCTTTATGTTGGTAATACGTAGTCGATACCACACTTTTGGGATTAATAATTATGCAGAAGACCAATAAGAATGTAATGTTGATCAAGAATCAGTTATAAATAGATTAGAGTCGCAATAAATCTTTTTTTGTTCAGAGGAATCAAGACCTTGAGTTTCTAGTGGCTAATTAAGTGTTCCTGAAGGTGGCCCATCTCTTGAGTCCCCATTGTTTGGAGAATAAGGGGAAGATGATGTCGCAGTATGTCAGACATATCAAGATTAATAAGAATATTGGAAAGGTTTTATACATATTAGCTTTTCCTTCTCAGTTGACATTGATTCATGACTTATTGCATGTCTCCCAATGGAAAAAGTTTAATCCAGATCTGTTACAAGTGTTGTTGTGGGTGGTGTTGGAGATATAGCCAGATTTATCAGTATTTTGAGCAACTAGTGTGGATTTTGTATTCCCAGGAGAAGGTACTTCATGGGAAGTCTGTTCTATTTTTTTTGCATCCTTGGGAAGCATGGGAATGATGATCATGATATGGGGGAGTGGAAGTCTTTCGTAGATAAGGATTACCCATTTTTATTCTCGGATTAGGCTTCGAGTTGACTTTCTATGCCTGGAATGTTTTTAGGATCGGGAGAATTGTGATACCTAGAAATCACACAACAATATGATTTTCATTTATTTGTATCTAAAAATTTCATTTTCCATTGAATTTTGAGGTACGGTCCCACCCTGACTTGAGTTGTTTCATTTTGAGGATAAATGAGTGTCATTGTCTTTTCAACATTCGGTGCATGGGAAGAGGATGGTCGAAACGATCTAGCATCATCGAATCATTATATGACATGCTCGGTACATGAGAGATTGATTAATTATTGATTTTCATAAGAATTTGATCCCAAAATAAAATAAGGAATACAAAAGAAATAGAGAATTTTTTAATAATCATAATGATAACATCATTTAAGAATTTTATTGTTATTATTATTATTAATAATTTTTTGAGCATGTTATTTTTTATTAATATCAATAGTAGTATTATTATAATAAAAATAATAATTATTTCAGTTAAAATTTTAATATGGTTGTTAATATTAAATTTTTTTATTGTTATTGTTATTATTATTAATTTTTATAAGTGGTTAAGACTTTTTTGTGTTTCTTTATTTTTTTTCTTTTTTGTTTTTTTGTTTTTTCTTTTCCTTTTTATTTTATTATTATTATTTGTGTCTCCCTTACTATATCTTCCTCCCTCATATGCCCGCCAGACATTGGTCTCCCCCCCTTCAACACTATTCAGCCACTCTTTCCTCCCTCCCTCATCCTTCTCACAGGACCTCCCTACGCCGTCTCTCCCTGACCGAGGCCACCCTACCTCACCTCACACTACCCAAACCCATGACACTCTTCCTCACCTCACTCCACACAAACCAGCACTACCCCTACCTCAAATCACTCAACCTAGACCCACACTAACCATCCCAACGAGCCAAAGTTTACAATGTGTCCCACCTCCGTAATCCCCCGTGCTCAGTTTGCCTTCAGCGCCATCACCACAGATGTAATTTTTTTAGGTTGGTTACTTCTTTCATTGATTTATTTATGGGATAGTGTATGTGTTGTGTTTAGTACGATTTTGAGAAAGTGGTATAGTGCTTTGATTTTAGGTCTTATCCATGTTGTTTGAGGTGTGGTTGGCGTGTGATAGTATTTTCACACTATGTTGTGATGTTCGTCTACATCGAGGTAGGTGGCTCATCATATAATTGTTACTTGACAATTTTGGTTGTGTGTTTAATTAATTTATCATATTTATTCATTATCCTGTGTACAAAAAAAGTTGGTTTTTTTAGATTTGATGTATAACTACTTTGTTAGAATCATGTTTAAGTGTATGCGCACAATTTTCTGTGAAAAGACCTTTTTGATTTCTTTTTTTACTATTGACAGGTTGTGAAGAATGTTTGTTAAAAGGTTTAAGTGATTATATTCATGTTTTGGAATGGTTTTAATGTTTGGTTGTTTATAAAAGGACGATTAATGTGTGTTTTGGTATTTTGAGTGATGCGACACAATTTAGAAATAATTGTTTGATAAATTTAGTTTCCATGGATTGCATAATCATAGAAATGGTCCTTTTTTTTAAATCCCTAGTTGGGATATTTAATTGTGTTAGTGGTACAGATGGGGTTTTCAAAAGTTTTTAGTGTTAGTAATTTTTTTAAATGGAATTTGGGTGTGTAGGTCTGATTGTTGGTATATTTTGTGTGCTGAATATTTTTGGAAATTTTAAAATAACTTCTGACATGATAGGTGATTATAATGAGAATGTGTGGGAAGCCTGGGTTATAGGTGGGATGACTAGGATAAGTGCACTAGTGACACGGACGTTCCATCAGCCCGGTGTCACCTACCTAGATTGATGACCACAACACTAACTAAACTATTTGATGTTTATTGGATACCAATAGATTATGGGTTTGTTCTCAACTAGTAGTTCGTGCACGAGAATTCCAATAGTTTTGGTTCCCACACCACTTTTCACAAAGATGCGATGTTCTAGGCTCCCACTTCTCGCTAGTAAATTTTGGGCCTCTCCCATGTTTTTTACTCTTTAATCACTATTTGATCACAGTCGGCACACATTGTTACATTAGGGATTCTATAAAAGTGAGTGAGTGAGTTAGTTTTAATTTAAGTGGTGTTCTTCAATGTCGTTATCCTTAAAACATTTTCATTAAACCTGTTTAAATTTTTATCTATTTTCATTTTTTAAAACTACAACTATTTTTTTCTATTATTTTTTACTTTTGGAGACTTTTCTTGGGGATATTCTATTGGGTGTAAGGAGATTTGGTTATGTAAGATATAGTTAAAGGTAAGGATTTTTGTAGTGGTTGTTCATGTTGTTAGATGAAATCATGGAACGACATTGTTTAGATGGATTAAGGGTGGTGTGCTTTCTCCTGGTGGTGGTTTTTGAGTTGATTTTTTGTCACCCTACAGAGTAGTAGTTTCTATTTTCATTTTTAGTTTACATATGGAAGTCACATGGGGTTTGGTTTCTTTTGTGGGTTGTTTTAGATTTATTTATTTGGGTAAATCGTTACCAAGTTTTATTTATGATACTCAAGAACTTGTGCTAGAATGTGGGGATCAGGAACATCCATCAGGCCTTTTTGTGGACTGGGTCAGTCAATTGTTGTATTGAGACCTGACTTGGATTGTGATAGTTAATCCAGATGGAGGTTATGAACTGAAATCCTCTTACATACATTGATGATATTTTAAATATTTTAAGGGTACTATGATCTTTTATACGATATAATTGAGATCACGATGCCATCAGTAAATAGATAGACTATTTTCGATACCTCATACTACTTGTAGGTTCTGGTATGTCTTGTATGAATTTGTACTGATTCCATTTTGGTTAATTAATGTTATAGTGGTTTAATTTTCCTTAATGGATCGAATCATTAATTATTTTTTTGGATAATTTTAGTTTATTTTTATGAACATATCCTAGTGTGCTCCATGTTAGTAGACAAACATGCGAAACATATTGATATAATGTTGAGTTTTTTGAGAAAGCAGCCGATTTACATTGAGAAAACCAAATGTTGTTTCTAGATTAATGAAGTAAACTTCATGGGCCATGCCATCAGATATGTAGGTCTATTAGTGGACCCATAGAACATGTAATAGATTATATCTTGTTTATAACAAAATCACATATTATAAATTAGGATCTTTATAGGATTATCTTGTTATTACTAGAAATGTATCCAATATTTATTTCATTTATAAGCATTAACGTATGGACTAACCAAGAAAGGGGTGATGTTAGTTCGGTTTGATTTTTCAGTGATTTATTTTCAGGAGTTGAATGGAAGGCAGACCTCAACACCTATCCTCACCAGACCTATGCAGAGTAATGAATATACCGTGTATTATAATGAATCCAAAGTAAGACTCATAGATGTTTTGATGCCAAAATATTGAGTGGTTTCCAATGAATCCAGGAAACTAAAACCACATGGGGGAATGACCCTGATCACGTTATGGAGATAGGGGAGTTGGTACGTTCCTTAATATGATTAGGTCACTATCTCTTGGGTGATAAGTATTTGGTATACATAGATCACTAGATCCTAAAGTACATATTTTCTCAGCGAGACATGAACCTTAAATAAAGGTGGTGGCTCCAGAATCTCTAGTATTTTGTCTTTGAATTGTTTTATAAACAAAGAAATGGAAATACTACTATTCATGCTTTGATATGAGGGAAATATGTATAGGTATTTAATGGGTCATTTGATTATTGGATGATAATGGCCCTCTTTTCATACATGCATTTGGATGTTCAAAAATTGAATGTGCATGTAGCTTTGACTTCAAAAACTATTATAAACAATATTTTAGACCACATTAAGGCTGAGTAGTTTTATGATATATGGGTATTAGTTATAATAGATAAAATATATTATGCTGAGATCCCATTAGGATAGTACCTAGGTTGTAAGAAATTTCTTTTTTTTCCAAGGCTGAGTATAGGTTCCTCTGGGCTTGCATAGGGAGCTGATTAGGGAGTCTCATGCTTGTATATGGGTGGTGAATCCTTATTTTACAAATACGTATCCTAATCTAATTTGTTATTATTTATTCATATAAATTAAGAAATATTTTGAACGATTTTGGGCTAGATGCTTCAACTTTCATCATGTGAAAGATGAGCATGAGAGGCCAGATAGGCTTTTTCAACCATTACCCATTCCGAAGTGGAAAGAGGAAGACATCAGTATGGATTTTGAAATAGGTTTTACCATGATAACCAATAATAATGATTTTTTAATAGTTTTCAGGTATCATCTTACAAATTTATCTCACTTCTTTCCTTTTAGGGATACCATTAATGTTGAGGATATCTTTGAAGCATATCCTCTCATCCAAAGGCAGATGGTCAATATAAGTGGACTATTTATATGTTGGAGGATATGGTATGATCACGTGATTTGGGGATTGATTATTCATGGGGGAAACATATGTAACTCATAGAGTTTTCATATAATAATAGATTTGATGAAATGATAAAAATGGGAAATTTTGAGTCTTTGTATAGATGTTCATTCCATTAGCCTCTTTGTCGGCTAGAGCCAAGTGAGTTAGCACTTGTTGTGTCTAGTATCATGAAGAGGACTTCTATACATGTTAAAATGATCAAATAAAGGGTTTTGACCACACAGAGGATGAAAAATTCATAATATGACCACTGGATAATTCCTCTAGAATTTTAGATTGATCATCATGTTTTCTTTCGAGTGTCGCCTAGGTTGGGGAAATAGTACAGTAGAATATTAGGAGAGCTAGTGCCCAGGTTTTTCGGGCCATTTCAAATAGTGTAAAGGTTCAGTCCAATGGAGTATCATTTAGACCTTAAAAAATTTTAGAGTTCCATACTTGAAATGTTCCACATGTCAAAAAATTGAGACCTCATAGTGATTCTAGAAGAAGCTCATGGATGAGCTGTTATAAGGTGAAGTGGTTTTTAGATCCCATATTTTTAGTTACATTTATCGTGGAGTGTTTCATTGATAATATCATTCTTCTATGATTTCTTCATATATGTTTTTAATTTTAATAATCACAGTATAACGTTTAAAGGAAACATGGAAAGAACAGGAGATTATATGTGATGATTTCTCTGTTGAAAAAAATTACTTAATGTTCATGGATGTATGCTTGTTATAATTATTGGATTTCAGATATAAATGTGTTAATCCTTTAACTAGTTTATAGTGAGTTAAGAAACATTAAAAACATTTTGGTTTGATTAAAAGGAAAATGGGATGAGAAATCAACTATTGAGTATTTACACACCAGGTAAAGGGATTACAAACTATGTAATTTTTTTAGGGTTCTAATAAAATAACTATAAGGAAATAGTTTCTCCAGTGTATTCTATTGAAAAGATTTAAATGATGCTTAATAACCATACACATCATGTAAATTACCAAATAGTAATTTGAAACATGTTGTGCGATTGAATCCTCATTTTTTTGGATCCTCATATTCTCCTTTAAACCCTATGACTTTCTGAAGGTTATTTTGGGGTTCCAATATCCCTTATGGATGTTCTATTTGTGTGAGATATTGCTGGTAAGTATTTTTCGTTATGTTTATCCCCCTTCCTTATTCTTTAACCGTTTCAGGAATATCCTATGACAAATTGCATTATTTTTTTTGATCATGAGAATTTTTGACCTTGAAACCTCTTTCTAATCATCTACACCTTCATGCTCATGGGTGTTTTCCATTGTAATCCATATTGGATACTTGGATGATGGTACGTGGTCTAAATATTAACCCAATGGTTTGATAATTTCCATGTTTAATAAATAAAATTAATGATTCATTATTGCGTGTGCCCAAATTAATTAAATTAACAAATTGAATTATTCCACGATGTTTTTTGATTTTAAATGGATTTTTAACTGGCTCATTGCTACCCAAGGCGTGACCAAGAAATGATTATAATTGAATTGTAAATTGTAAAAATGTATGCATAGCATGAAATGTTATCTAGGTTTATTTCTTATTATAGAATACCAAAATTTTGGCTTATTTCATATTGATAAAATTTTAACAAATTTTGAATTGAATTTATAGTGGCATATGAAAGAAGAATCATATTTTGTATAATTAACCATTTCTAATTATGATGTGATATTGTGATGTCCATGTTGCATGAAAAAGATTGTTTTCCATATTGTATGTATTATATATTAGTCTCTACCCCATAAGATGGACACATATATTATGTAATTCAGATACTCAGCAGGCTTGACCTAGTCCCATACAATAATTTTTATAGAGACTTAGAAATGCCCAGTCTGATGTTGTAATGCTTATTGGGATTTTTATAAGATGTGGTATTGTATAAAGGGATTTTTCCTATATATTTGTTACTATACCATGGTTATAGGGTATTAATTTTTATAACTGAATTGAATTCTATGAAATATTCCAGCATGGTGATGAATTAGGATATTTTTCCATGTTTATATAGTTGTGGTTTGATTTGTCTTAAGACATGCGTCGAGAAATTGTGATATTGCACTAATGAATGTTATTTTATCTTGGTTATATGAGTGTGGTTGTAATTTTTATAATACATGATTATATATATTCCATAATGTCTCCAAAATATTTATTTTACCTTGGTTAAATGGTTGTGGTTGGCATGGTCACAAAACATTCTCATAGATATTCTATCAAAGAGTTGAAGAATGATATTGTTGTATTTTTTAAAAAAATTAATTTATACATCTTGATAAGTATTCATTGAATAAAATATATATCTTAATGGTTTTTAGACATAGTGGTGTTGACCTACAAAGTTATACTCACAGTATATCTGGGATTCTATTTGGAAACTAAGCATATTTCATGGTGCATGTTTTGACAAGGGAAAATGACCTTTCTATTGACTACTTTTTTGAAGATGGTCTCATGTTTCTAGATGGTACCGATGTGGGGTACATGACCTAGGACATGGAGTCTTTTATAGGAGTATTCTGGTATTTTTATTTCATTTTTCTAGGATGAAATTTTTTTAAATGACAACAAGTCATTACATTACTCATTATTATTTACTGGATTATTCAGTTGAATATTGGTATTGTCTTTCGCTATAACATTACTTTATTTATTTCCATTATATTATATATGTTTTTCTACTACTATGACCCTTCATACATTTCGGTATAGTCTCGCTATTAACATTTTACAACCCCACCACTAATCTGCAGCCTCTGGTGTATGTCGAGGTGTCCTTGAGGTCTCGTATCTAACCCTTTCAAGATATGTGAGAGAGATCCATATTAGCGGTTTTTATAATTATTATAACCTAGAAATTAAAATTATGTATATGAATAGTAATAAATAATTTTTAAATAATAATTTTAATTCATTATTCTAAGGAAGACATGTTGATAAAAATACAAAATTTTCAATAACACGTTTATATGTATTAAAAGTACTATTTTATAAAAAACTTTCATTCATTTCATTTGGTGGAAAATAATAACATTAATTTTTCAAAATTTTAGATATTAATGTTGATAAAATAACATTAATTTTTAAAATCATAAATTCAAAACTAACTTAGTATGTTTTTTTGGGTATTTTCTAAAATGATTAAATTTTCCTAGAATAGTTAAAAGTACTATTTTGTATTGAAAACAAATTTTTGTTCAAAGAGTTTATAGGGTTTTGTTGTTTTTAATTGTGTTTAATGGGAAAAATAAATAAATTATATATGAAATAATCAAATTTATAATTTTTGAATACAATTTTATATTTTATTTTTATATAAAACTTTTTTTAAACTTGTGAACGTTTTCTCTTTGGAAAACAACATTATAATCATATTTCTAGGTTAAAATTTAAATTTATATTTTCCAAAGTATTGAATGGAATTATGAATAATTTATTTCATATTTGGAATCATTATTATTTATACTATATTATATGGTCAACTTAATTTCATACCATAACTCATATTAAAAATAGTAATTTTTTATCGTATTTAATAAAAAATTGGTTTACAATGGGGTTAAACTAAAAAGATAATTATTAAAAATTAATCAATATTTTCTAAAATGAGTTTATGTGAAAAATTTAAACCTTATATAATATTTTATAAAAAACCCATTTTAGATCTTTATCGAATGATTGAAATGTGTTTACACATTTTTACTTTAAGAAAATTACATGTGTGCCACTCACCTCAGTTATAAAAGGCCACCCCTTATCCTATACAGTTCACACATCAAAAAACTATTTTTATTCTCATAAATACCAAGATATGTTTTCCAATTCCATTATTCCATCATTAATTTCTATGTTTTTTATAAATCCCACATAAGAATCCATTTGGTGAAAACCAAAAACAGTTTTCCAAGGAAGTGTTAACAGCATTAGTAGAGAATTTTATTTTATTTCATCCTCCACATACATAAATCATTAATAAAACCTGATGATATATTAACCATAGAATATTACATGTAATTAGTTATTTATTGGTTATTGTAATTACATACAACTATCTCCTCTTCCATAAAATGGGAGACAAAATTATTATTAATGTGTACATCGAACTGCCACCTAATGAACTAATATTAATATTTTCCCATAAACACAGATAACATATATAAATAATTTTGGATTAAGTTATTATATTCTATATATATTAACCTAATATATTTCTATAATTATTTTATCACATAAACCTTCATACATTCAATTTTGTGGGAATACAATAATGTCTTTCTTGTGTAAAAGGGACAACCACCTCATGATGTAATGTGATTCATACGCGATTTAAATGTAATGTAATAAGGATGAGGTTAATGAAAATATTTGATATTTATAAAATAATAATTACTGTATATTTTCAATATATTATTTAACTTTTATTCTTTTAGTCCATTGATAAAATGGAAACAACATTCATGCTTACATAAGGTCTACCATCTCCATGAATGGGGTATTTCATTTTATATATCTAAATATTATGGATTAAATTAAATATATATATTGAATATATATTATTTTTATATCATTGCTAAAATTTGGGATATTATGAAACCCTGGTCAAATTATGAGGGGAAAAAATTACAAATCAAAATATATATGTAAAATAATGATATTATTAACTGAAACGTGAATTTAACTTGGAATTGTTAACAAAATAGAAATAAATGGTCATTGTGAAATCATCTATAGTATGATATATATAATTTTTTTTTATTAATTGAAATATAACAATCATATAATTATTATATAGTAGGCCTTAATGTAAAAAATATAATTTGATTCTTCATGTAAGGGATATATAGTCTCACTTTTACTTTTGGGAGATATATGTAGAATAACCACTCATTTTTTTTATCGTTCATATTTTGACCCTATGAAGTTTTATATAATTAATATCATTCATCTAATGATATTTAATGTTTCATTTCATATTTTTATTTATTGGTTCATACATTTCAAAAATATTACTAAAGTTCCAAAGGGATATTTGTCTCAATTTCATTCATTGAGATATATGTTATATTATACACCAATCATATTTTATGATGATTATATAAAACCCCTATAAAATTGAATATCATGAATTTATTTATTTAATTTTTTTATTCTTTCATGGGGCATACAATTCATTCTTTCCAAATTGGTAAATATTTTATATTACAAACTCAATATTTATCAGGATAGTTTTTGTTTTTATTTAAAATTGTAAAATATTATGATCCATATTTAAAGAAACTAATGAATTTTATTATACTTTAACATTGAATAATAATACATGTTTTCCTTTCATTTACCTCTCTTTATGTATAAAATATTTCAATATAATTTTATTTAAAAAAAACATTATTTCCCTCTTTGTTCAAAAACTTGTTTTTCATCAAATACTAGGTTTTATAAATTATTTCAAGAAAACATATATAACATTAAAAAAATTACTTATTGAATATTTTTTTCCACAGATTTAAATTTTTTATTTATTTTTTTGATTGGAATATTCATTTATTTTACAAAAAAAAGTATGTTTGGATTTTCTTGAACACGTGAATGGAATATTTATTTTTTCATGTACCACAAGATAAATATTAATTTACATTATGATAAATCATTTATTTGAATTTTCTCTTATAATAATCTAATGTATTTTTCCAAGAGAAATATTTTTTTTACTATTATAAATGTTTTAAAAAGTATATTTCATTCTGGAAATAATATTTTTATAAATAAATATTTTTAACGATATTTTAAAATCATTTTGTTTCTATGATGATAAATATTGGTGTGACCTATTCCATATTAGGTATATAATCTATGGATACGATTTATATGATATCTTTTAATAGTTTATGTTTATTATGGATTGTCTTTATTGAAACTAATTTCTCTTATATGTGTTATACCATTAGAAAATTCTTATGAAATCATATTATTTTTAAAGGTTATTCTATAATGAAATGATAAAATTATTATGAATCCTATATATTTTCGATAGGTTATGATATGATGACATGTTTTAAAATCCTATTTACTTCATGGTTATGATTTGACAAAATTTTTATGACCTTTTGTCAAAAATACATATTATTTTTATTATGTGAATGGTGGGACTTATATATCCTTATAATTAATTGTCAAAGGATTTAAATCTCATGATACATATAGGACATGAATAGGGAGTGAGCCCAGTTCAGTAAGGTACTATATCATCTATTATGGTATTGGGAGCAATCCTTTACTATTATAATGATTTTGGGAGTGAACTGAATCAACTATGATAGCCATGGTAGTGATCCTTGAAAAATATGGAGATGATTTTATATTTTTATGTGTATGCAAAAAATCATGGTCTTTTGTCAATGATACTCTATCATCGCTTATGTTATTTGATTCCCTTGGATTCATGACTTATAAACCTCTAATCCTTATTCTAGGACTCCATATTATGATATTTGATATGCATGGCATGGTTTCCAAATGTTATGTTCATGTTCTCATTCCCATATGTTCATGTTATAGTAATGTATATCCCTTGATTACCCTTAATAAGAATCTAAAATCACCCTTTATTGTGTTCCCTATCCCAAGATTATAAGGAAATTTATTATGTATGATATGTTTATAAATGGTGAAAGTTATGAATAACTTAGTGGGGGATTCATTAGTTAACTTATGAAACATTTGATTATGTTTCTATGTTTCCAATGGCATTATACCTTTACGAAGCATAGGTTTGTGTTTTTTGTAATGTAATGAATGTTCTTAAAAAATAATCTGATTACTGTGTATGAAACTATTGGGTTATTATAGTAGGAATCCCTTGATAGGTTTAATTAACCTCTAGAAAACAAGATGATACATATTTATAGATATCCCTTTCGTCATGTCTATTAATATTTATATAGATGATTCAATTTATAGAAAAATGTCATAAAATTATGGTAACAGATTGGGAGACTGGTTTCTAATAAAATGTAACCCAATCATGACACTACAAGTTGATGTGGTACTAGAATATATACATATATGGGTAATATTTCAGAAAATGGGAATATTGATCTAGACTCAATCATCACTCGAGGAATGAAAACATGCCTTTATACACACTTGGTTTGAAACTCATGGGTGATATGATTTGAAAATTCACTAAATATTTTTATACCAACAATAAGGATTTAAATATATGATCAATGTGAATGAAATACAATGTAACTAAGGTTTCATCGATTAAAAAATAAGGAATCAAGATTTAAACATCCAATAATTAATTCTCAAGATTATATGGTTCCCTAGTATAGTTATTTTTCCTAAAGCTATGACTGTGGTTTTTATTGAATGCATGGATGCTGGAATGACTGTGTTCTTGCTGTGTGTGATGGAAACATTAATTATTTTACTCCCAATTAGCCAAATATTATATGACCTGGAAAGAAAAATCTCTATATTTAGATCCCTCAACATTCTCAATCCATGAATCTTTTAGAACATCAAAACAATATAAGGAGGGAGAAATGTTTTATTGAGCCCTTCAGGAGGAAATTCCCACACTCAGTTAGTGGAATAACTAATTCAAATGTTTGAAAGTAATGGACCGATACTTATAATATGATACATTCCATTCTCTTGTTTTTATAAGATGATGTAGTGATTTTTTTCATATATTTTATGGAAGATGAATAAGATCAATATTGAAATCTCATCATGAATATTGGGGAAGATGATGAAGTTGAATCCATGGATTCAAATGTGTTCATAAAAATATTTTTCAGTATGTAATTGCCTTGAATTATTCATAAAAAGATGGAGAATGATTTATTTGAGCTAAATAAAAAGATGAGGAATCTATTGACATGTAAGAGGTGGAAATGAAGGTTGGAGTTACATATCAATCTCAGTTGTTGATGAAAATACAAAATTCAAATTTAAAGGAAAATTTAAAACTGAAGTATAGAAGAATATTTTATTTTCTTTATTCTCAATTTCTGTAAGAAACAAGGTGGAAATTGTCTTAATGGGACTTGTAATTGTTTTAGGAATGGAAAGGAAGGCCATCATGAAATTGGATGCTTAAATGATGAGAAGAAGGTAGATAATGATGAAAATTGGGAGAATGATTCCTAGAATATTCCACCCACAATCTAATTATTCAAATTCATGGAGTATATTAATTATTCTAGAATGATCATAAATATGATGGTTAATGATTATTATCTTTTTTAGTACCCAATTATTCCAAGAGAAAATGAGATATATTATGAGATCAATATTTCCGACGAGAGGTGCGATTACAATGTTGTTATTGGTACACTTCCTATCCACTCAGCAACTACTAATTTCATATTTTTATCTAGATATAACTATTAAATTATATGTAATGAACCTCATTAGGTTATCAAGATTCCACTCAAACGAATTCATGTTGAATTTGTAGAAAAACGAATAAAGTAACGATGATCACAGTTGTAGTCTAAGATTCTTATACGGTTTAAGTTAGTATGAATTTACTTCCTAAAAACCAATTAGTTAATCAATTTTTTGAATTGGATGTTCTCATATTAATGGATTAGATGTCTCTACAAAAATCCCACATCAATTTCCATGATAGGTATGTTGTCTCTGTTATCCCAAATCAACCTATGATCATTTACTAATGTGATGAAAAATATGAAATCTCAATCAAAATCACATCCGTTTACTGGGTTTTGATTCCTATTAAAGATGTTAATTTATCTCAATTTTTTGTGTAGAAACTCAAAATCATTTATAAACCTATTTTCTGGCATTTTTATGTCTTTCCAAAACAGTTTCGTATAATTCTAGAAAAATTCAATGTTGAGTTCTCAATAGAACTCTTACCTTGTTCCACACTAATTTCAAACACTCCCTATAGAATACCCTTGATTTAGTAGTTTGATTTGAAAATAAAACTCCAAGAGATCCTTTACAATGGATTCAATCAGGATACTTTATCACCATAGGGGAACATGTACTTTTTTATAACAAGGAAGATGTATATTTATGACACTTTATAATTTATTTAGAGATGAAAATGATCATGAAAAAGAAGAGTTATCATCATCCACATATCGATGACCTATTTTACCAGTTGTTAAATAATAAATAATAATCGATGATTAGACTGCTTTCTAGGTATTATTAATTGAATTTCAATAAGTAGAATATAAAAAAGAAATCCTTTCGTATAGTGTATGAAAACTATGAATATAACGTGATTCCATTCGTTCATACTAATTACACATCATTGTTCATTGAATTAATAAATAGAGTCATTATAGATTATATTGTAAATTTGTGTTAATATAGGTAGTTGGCATTTTTATCCATTCAAATATGATTTTAGGGAAAAAGTTCACTCGATAATTATACTAAGGACCCATATGAAGTGGGAAATGTATGAATTTTTTTATTATCTTAATTTTGGCTACAAAAAGTTTCATTTTTTCGTTCATATAATCACTAGAGAGGGTACATCAACAGATCCATTGAAGATAGAGGCTATTAAGTGTTATCCTAGATTAACCATGGTGACTCATATCCATAATTTGCTTTTTTTAGATCGATATCATTAATTTATTATGGATATTTTTCACAAAAATTCAATCCACTCACTATGTTCATGTGTAAGGGATCCAATTACTCTAGATAGATGAATGTGAGATAATTTTCAAGGAACTGAAGACTTGATTTGTTAGACCACATGTGTTTTCATTACCCAATTGTTTATAAGATTGTGTAATCTACAGTCATGCACCCAATAATTGTTTGGGGTAATTTATTATATAGAATTTAATGTTTATATCATATTCATAATGTAAAGTAAATGTTAATTAGAAATATTAAACAACTCATGATTTGGTTTTATTTGTAGTAATTTTTTCAATTAATGAGTTGGTAATGATATATTTATGGAGAAAAGTTTTAAATATATATCGATTATTTTTTTCAATTATATATTCACATAGAAGGTCACTAATATGTTCTAGATAAAATGGTTAGAGATGGTTAAATATTTTTATATTTTAATAACTTACCCCTAAGAAGGAGAACAATATGGATGATGTTTTGCGTCAAAAGGGTCATTACATCTTATCCATGATGAGGATAAATATATATACTATTTATGGATTTGAAATGGTTGGATCTATAAAAATAAGGATGGAAGGGGAGAAATATTATCTTACGCAATTTAATGTTCAACCATATTTCTATGTAATGATTTAATAGATATATAAGGAAGATGTAGAGGTATAAAAGAACTTATGAAAGGATCATATGTTTAAAATTAATCATGATTAAATGATAACATTCAATAACCATGTATGTTTTCTGCCCATAGTATATTTTAAGATCAATTTATCATAGGAATTCCATATTTATCCATTCCTTATTCATCCTGGATGTATGAAGTTGTATTCATATTTGATATATAGTTTATATTGGGATGGAATAAATTTATAAATTAAAGAGTTTGTGTCTTATTTGTTGGAATGTAATTATGATAAGGATAATGGGAAAAAATATAATGGGATGTTATATCCATTACTCATATTATAATTTAAATGGGAAAGAATCACCATATATTTTTTCTTTGGACTACCCAATACATGTAAAGATAATACTATAACTTTGGTTCTATTTGATCACCGCACAAATCCCGTACACTTTTTCACTATCAAATACATTTTTACCATGAAAATATTAACACATATATATATATAAGAAGTGGTAAGATTGAATTCAGTACCACATTAAATTTTTTGATCAGCATTAAAGATTTACCTCAATGTTCTGATGATGTCTTTAGCAGGTTCTCGATATGGATACGAGTCTTAGAACTACAGATCGTCTTCAGACAGATGTCAATTCTTAGAGAATAATTAAAACCCTGGAGGATATGCTAAAATCCTTCAATATGAATTTTAAATGGGGTTGTGGTCAACAAATTCCTCTTATTTGTTTTTAAAAAACTACTACTCTCACTCATGCATTTAGAAGGGTTGTTATAAAGACCTCAACAGAATAAAGTGTAAGTCCGTAATGTGATGGAATAAATTATTATAAATAAATATATTGGAACCTGAAATATACGAGGAAATGGAATAAAGGATTTAACCTCTTTTAAACAAGTCAGTGAAGCTCATATTTTGCTAAAAAGGCATTCTTATAAACACAAGCACAATATTAAATTTGATTTTGGTGAAAAGGTGTTTTTATGAATTTGTCAATAGAAAAGTTAATGAGATTTTGAAATAATTAAAAAAATATCAATAAATATATAGTTCACTTTTAAATTTCTAAATTTTTTATATGGTAGCCTATTGGTTTGATCATATACCAAACCTCTCAAATGTTGATGATGAGTTCCAATTTTCACTCATAAGAATGTACATACCGGATACTTCAAAGGTATTGAACATTGAGATAGTCCCATTGAAGACTGGTCATTTTATGAAGATAAATGGGTGATATTCTTGATCATATACAGAAATGTATATGAAAAAATACCACTCACATGGTCAATGTTTTTTGGTAAAACCATATATTTAAATAATCCACCTCCAAACCTAAGGAAATTGTGAGGTAAAAATATCCTCATTTTTTGTATTAGAGTAACAAATTTTGAGGTAGAAATGAATTTTAATGTGGGTAAAACATATCTCCAATTTATCTTGATAACATATTTATTATTTAATTAAATAGTTTTTACGGCTTTCATTATACACAATGTCATGTTTATATCATGTTACACACCACAACATGTTTTAAAATACTGCAAATTATTATTATTATTATTAATTAAATAATTTTTTTATTACCTATCATTTAAACATAGATGTATGAATACTAATAATATAAATTAATGTATTAAGTATAATTGTTTTATACTATGAAAACATATTGATAGAAAGAACTTGGTATACTATAACTTCTTTATTTGTTTTGAAAATACAATTTTCGAAAAAAAATGTTTTATTTAATATTTTAAACGAAAAGAAAAAAAATATTTTGAAACCATAAAAAAGTAATCTTATTAAATAATATAAAATTTTCAACTCATTATTCCTAAAATATCATAGAGATAATTGTATTTTAATTTTCTTAAATGATTTATTTTTCAGTGAGTACTGAAAAATACTAGCCTTTATTAAAATTGGCTTTTTCATTTAAGGAATTTATAAGGATAAATTTATATAAAATGGTTTTAAAACTAAAATTACTTCAATTATATATCAATTATTTCAATTCAGGTAATTGGTGTCATTTTCATGTTTAAATTTTGAAAAAAAACATTATATTATTTTGAATCTTTTCTATTTGGAAAATGAATATCTCACTGCTTATATGGGTTTAAATTCAAATTAAAATGTTCCAAATTATATTAATGGAAATTTGAAAATTTTAAACAAAATATCTAATATAAATAATTTATTTATTCTAATATTGTCTTCTTAAATTTTTTTCATAATAAATTATAAAAATAGTAAAAATTATTTTATCCGTTTAATGTAAAAGTCTGTAAACCTAGGCGTTAAAATAAAAAAGACAAGGTTTAAAATGAGAAGAATGATTTTCAACATCCATTTTATGGAAATATTTTGATATTATCTATTCTACTGTACAAAATGGTTTATTTTGAATCCGTTTGGCTGGAGAAAAAAATATTCCACCTTTTTCAATTCAAAAAATTACAAGTGTGCCACTCACCTCACTTATAAAAGGCCACCACACTTTTAATATCCTCTTCAGAGTTCCAAAAAATAATGGTGTGAAAATACCTCACTAAATATCTTATATAATTAACTCCTCCCTTATAATAGTCCTTATTTTATTTTAGATTTATAACCTAATATACCTTTTGGTGAAGATAATTAAAAGTTGTCTAAAGAAGAGGTAACAAACCAAACTGAGTAATTTATTTTATATAATCCCTCACCTATATCAATTATTATTAAAAAATAATGATATAATAAACAGACTATATTCATATACAAATATATTTTTATCTTAAGGGAATGACAAACAACCATATCCTCATTAGTCTAGAAAGATACAAAATAATCATTTGGGTGTATGACAAACTACCACCCCACAAACAGATGTTATTCGCTTTCCAACACCACCACTCATGGATTAATATAATTATGGATTAAATATTTCAATACATTATTTTTATATAACGTATACCTTCATGCATTCCATTTTGTTGGAATATGATAACATCACTCATGCGTATAGAAGACTACCACCTTGCAATGTGATGTGATCCTTTAATAATTTACATGGAAGGTAATCAGGTCCAGCACAATGGAATTATGTGGTATATATGAAAACAATTATTCTAAAATTTTAATATATTATTTAAATTTATTTATTTCAGTTCATTGAGAAAATTTTAAAAATATTCATTCGTACGTAGGACCTATTATCCCCACGAATGGTTTATTTTATATTCTATCTTTGAATCGTATGGATTTTTATAAAATGAATTTAATAAATATATAATATATTTATTTCATGGTTTAAATTCATAATATTATTGAAACATAATCAAAATAATATGGCTAAAATTTACAAACTAAAACATACATAAAAAAGAATGTAGGTATTTCAAAAAACATTACATTAACATGGAATTATAAATAAACGAGTAATAAATAGTCATAAAATAGTAATATGTGTTATGATATATATAAATTTATTATTATATTATAGATATATGATAAAATTATATTTATTATACATGAGGATTGAACAAGTATGCCATATTTTGAGACCTAAGCTATGGTTTTTGAGTATATCTTTTACTAGTGAGAGACGTATTCCAATTAAAAACTAATTTCTGTTATATTTCTTATATAATCCACCTTATACATTTTACATCATTAATATTCTTTTTTTCATGATATTTAATGTTTCATTTGATTTTAGACTTTATTGGGGTTTATGAATAAAAAAATTACTAATGTGATTGGGGATTTTTATCCTAATTTTCTTTCATCAAGACATATGATATGTTATAGACTTATATTCTCTTATTAATTTTATATAAAACCTATTTTACATGTAATATCATGTAGTTATTTAATAAAAATTATGAATAAATATTTCATGGGAATCAGAGTTCAAATTTACAAATATGGTAAATAGTTTATATGAAAATCTCATCACTTATCATTATTTTTTATTATTATGTTTCTAATGATAAAATATTATTATCCAAATTTCATGAAACTAATGAAACTTATTATCTTATATTTATTTAATTATAATGAATGTTTTTCTTTCATTTAATTATCTTTAGTTACTTCATGGTTCTAAATATTGTTTCTAAAAAAAATCACCTTTATTTCTCTATTTGGTAGATTTTTTTCCAAAACCTTGTTTTACAATTGTTTTTTCATAAAATGTATTTAAAATTATATACATTAATTATTAATGAAATTTCTTTACACATTTCAATTTTTTCAAATTTATTTAAATGGAATTTTCTTGTAATTTTCTATACAATTTGTATTTAGATTATATAAAAAATGATAATGGACACTTCATTTTAACATGTATGACATGGAAATAATTATAAACCTTCAGGACCAATTATTACATTTAATGATATTTTATAATATTCCATATTTATTTTAAAATAAACTGAAGTTGAAAAATATTGATGTTATAATTTTTTGATATGGAATGGACATTTTTTAGAAGAAATATGTTAAATGATATTTAAAAATCATGTTCTATATAGAAGAAATCCTTTTCTATTACATTTTCATTTATAAATATATGATCCGAGGATTCCACTCTAATTATGTATTTAAATTGTTTGTGTTTTTTGATAGAGATACTTTTATGTAACCTTTCTCTATTCCACAAGTTATATAGTGTTGAAATTATTATAGAAGCCCATTTGTTTCATGGGTTATACTATGACGAATTGATGAAATTATTATTAAACATATCTATTTTCTTTAGGTAATAAAAAAGTTAAATAATAATGACATCCATTTGTTTTCATGGGATATGATATGATTAATTTTTTAGGATCTAGTGGAACAAAAACATTTTATTTTCTTTTTGTGATTGGTTGGACCTCTATCTCTCTCTGTTGAATCAAGTAAATATTTATATCTCCTAATATAGATAGGAATAAAATGTGTAGAGAAACCGATTCCATAATGGACATTGAAGAATAGGATAGTATTGGGTGTGAATCTTGAGTACTATAATGGTCTTGGGAGTAAACCCAGTCCACAATGATAGGCACTGAATTGAGCCTTGAATACTATGGAAAAGATTTTTTTTTCATTTGTGTAATTCACAAATATATGGATTATACCATCGTAATTCTCTCACGGACCACGTTAATTGTTTTCCATAGGATTTGGTTCTTATAAACATCTATTATATCTAACATGACTCAAGATTATGATCATTGATATGTAGGGTCGGGTTTTCACATGTAATTCTCTTGTTTTATATCCTTATATTCATGTTACATTTACATATATCCCATTATTTATCTTTAGTAATCATCAGAGCTCACTCATTCATATGTTTCCTTTATATAGGTTATTATGAAATTTATTATTTTTACTATGTGAAATAAGGGTTCCATTAATGAATAACATAATAGGAGATGAATTAGTTCACCTGTGGAACAATGATTTATATTTAGATGTTTCCAATGGAATTATACATTTACGATCGTCAAGCATGTGTTTGGGTAATGTAATAAATGTTTCTCAAAAATGATATAATGTATCTATGTTTAAATACTTGGTTTTTTAAATTAAAATAGAATGCATTGTTTTTGGAAATGATTATGTGACTCTCAGATACCATACTTGAAGAATAAGCTATTGCTTGAAGTTCAAAATTTATCATGCTCTATTCACATCAAATGTATAATGATGTATAGAGATATTAACAAATATTTAATATGGAGAATATGAAAGGGGTATTTTAGAGTCTGAATCTAAATTCATGTATGTTATCAATATAAGGATATGAAACAGATTTTTATGGGGGATTTTATAACCATTACCCATACCATAAGGTAAATGATAAAACATTACCATTGATTTCATTATCAGAATAACCAAAACAACTAATGTAGACAATAATATTAGGATTTAGGTAGATAAACATATGAAATAAATTATTATTATATCCAGAAAAAGTGATTTATCTCTTCAAAATATTTCATGGATTTACATTAAGGATTTTCTAATATATCTAGGAGTACCACGTTGTATTGTTTCAGATTAAGATATGAGGTTTACTAAAATGTTCTAGTGATTGTTTCTTCAGGATCTGAAAAAAAATCGATATTTTACTTTGAATATCATCCATACATATATGGATAGTGTTAAAGGACCATTAATACTATATATTATATATTGAGATCATACTTTATATATTTAAAATGTAGTATGGAAAAATACCTTCATCTGGTAGAGTTTCCCTACAGAAATTACATTAACATGATTAATCAAATCTATCCCCATGAATCACTATTTTTTAGGCTTATTTTATAGTGGTAATTATATTTGGTCTTTAGATATATTATGAAGTATTAATGAAGGTTTGATCTATTGAAAAAAACATTCGGTCTTCTCAAAGTCGACAACAATTTTATCCTGATAACATTTTCTAAGATATGCAGCATGAATGTGATAATAATGTTTTACAATTAATATGAAATTTTAATAGTTTTGTGATATTTGGAAAAAATTTCATGGTGAGCCCTAGATATATTAGTCACTTAAAAATTATTTATTATACCGGGTTATTCTTATTTCATTTGGTTCTTCCACCAAATCACTCACAAGGTCATAATGACTTCCATGTATCACTTTTTAGAAATTGCATGCCTGATTCTTTAAATGTGATAAAAGTTGAGTTTTTACTGTTATATAATGATATTAAGATGAGGATTAATGGATTGATATTCTATATTTTAGATACTGTGAGTTGAAAAACAAGACCACTCACATGGTTAATCTTTAGTCACAAATCAAAAAATTTGAAGAAATAACGTGCAAACCCGGAGCTGTAATGATGTACATGTATAATTAGTTGTTTGTAAGAGTGTGTTATAAATTCTAGTGATAAATTATTATAAGGGTTATAATTAATCATCAAAATATCTTTTGATAAATTTCCTTTTATTAAATTTCTTTGTGTCAGATATTATTGTTTAAAGAATACTCTATGTTTAAATAGCCCCGTATATAATATTGAATTATTAATATTAAGTGGGAAATGTATTTCCCAGTTTTTGGAATGAAAAGTATAAAAATGAAAAATTAAATTTGGATAAATTATTCTTTATACATGTATAAAATGAATTTATTTATTATCAACTGTTTTGAAAAGAAAAAAAATAATTTGAATATTAATGTTGTTATTTTTCAAAAAATTATTTTTAATCCTAAAATATGAATCTTTGATTATTTATTAAATTAACCTATATTTATTAATAATTTTGAATTTTTTTTATATAATATATTCGATCAATAATGTTAAAACTCATTTTATTATGGTCAATAGTTATTTAATGATACTAAATTCATTTTATGAATTAAAAATACATGTTCATTAATGCGGGTTTTATTGAATTTTGTTGGTGAATATTGTAATTAATTTAAATCATATTTATAAGGTTTATTTGAATAATTGATATTATATTTAAACTTAATATTCCATAATGGGATTGATTAATTTTTTGTAATTTCTTGAAATGTTTGATTTTTGAGTGAAAAGTAAAAATTGTCGATTTTTCAAATTCATTCAAATTTATGAAATTACTATGAGTATGAAATAATTAATAAATATTAAAAAAATTTAATCATCCAAATTAATTATATAGAGTACAATATTTATTTAAAAATATTATTTGGAATTTGGAATCCCAATCTTTACATTTCTGTATAAATGAATTTTTTTTTGCAAATTTAAAATAATTTTTTCGTCATTGAATTTAATAGTGTGGTTAGAAGGACCCATTTAGTTTCAGAATAATTTTAAAAGTACAAAAATTCATTAAAAATTAAATAAACATGTTACTGTAAATCAAATTTTTTATTTTATTTTATTATAAAATTACTTTTACTCATTAATCAAATATTTTCCAAAAAATGATTTTTCATGTAAGTTGTGTTATAAAAATAAGTTAAAAAATTAATCTTATATGAATTGAATATAATACAGTTTTCTAAAATTTGGAATCACTATTTAAAAATTCAGTTATAATTATCCTTTTTGGGCCATGTAATGATTTTATCATGAAAATAAGTTAAATAATTACAAGTAAGGTTAAAATGGGATTAATGTGGTTTAACTAGGTGATAATATTTAAAATGTCACCAGAATAGGTATAAATATAATTTTTTGTATTTATATAGACAATATAAAATATTATATTCCATTTTTTATTTTATTTCTTCCAATTTCATGATTATTATATATATTATACTTTAATTTTTTTAACTAATTCCAACTATTTTAGATCACTCAATTCAAGAATGGCACCTCCTATTATCATTAGTTCATTATTTTTGAGCATTCCAGTTCCAAAATTTCCAAAAATAATAACCTCTTATATTATTCCCATTCTTTATTGTGCTTATTTTCTTCAACTAATACTTTCCTATGAATGTTTAGGTTCTAATCCACCAGAGGTTTCTAAAAGAATATGTAGTGGTATTACCTGAATCATTAAAAGTTTATTTTCTCTTGTAATTCTTATAAATAATTTTTATCCATTATATAATGATTAAAAATGTATCATCAATATACTTAAATGTTATTTTTATTATGTTACAACTATTTTCACCTCGTTCACATCATATGGTATGTGCAAGTAAAACTCGTGTGTATGTGTAGACTACCACCTATACGTAGTGATATGATTTATTTTCCATCACCATAGTTATTGGTCGGTTAATATAAAGTATATAATATTTATATTTGATAATTATTACATAATTATTTTTATATGATTATAATATCTTATCTACACACATAAATTCACAACTATTTGAAAATGACAACGTTTCTTGTGCATATGCGTGGACTACCTTCTCCACGATTCAATATGATTTATTTTTCATTTATATCGTACAAATATGGTTGAAATGATATATATAATTAATATATTTGATATTTATAATATAATTATTTTTCTAATTGTCATTTAATATTCTTTTTTTCTTTCCCTAAAAATATAAAACATTACCTATGAGTACATACATACTACCATTTGCATGAAGTGATGTAATTATTTATTCATCATCATATTATGTAAATGGATATAAAGAGTATATAATTAATAAATATGGTAAATATTCCATGAATAATAATTTTATGATGATCAAACCATAACTGTGGTGAAATTATCCAAACTATCTAATTGAAACAATTATTGAAAAAGAACCATTTTTACGAAATTATACATTTTAATGAAACAATTAGTCATAAAAATAATTGGATATTAGAAAGTAATTATAAATATTAATTTTCGAATGAATTTATTTCTAAAATATATTTATAATAAATCAATATTAATTTTAAATTATATTTAAATATGTATAATGTAGTACGGGAGTTGAGGTAAACGATCTATTTATAATATCATTTATTTTCATGGTTGTATATACTAAATTTATATAGATGGATATAATATTTGTATTCCACTTAAAATACCATATTTATTATTATAATATAGTAATTAGTATAATTTCTATGTGTTAGTACCAATTTCCTAAAAGAGTTTCCTATAATGATAGAGAATTATTTCATAAATAAAAGGCATCTTTATTTTCTCTTTGGTTGGTGAAACTTTTCATCAATATTCATGATCTTAAAAAATTATTTAATGTAAGTGTTTAACTAAAACAATAATTTTTTATAAAGTACATTCTTTTAAAATTTACATTAACTACAGTATTTTAAAAGGAATTTTTTTATTGAAATATATTCCAAAAATGTATTTTTCACTTTCTACAAAATAATGAAAATAATATGATCATTTAACTTATACAATCTTAATTTAATTTTTTTGTTTTAATGATTGTATTTTTCTTTGAATTGTAATTTAAAATATTTCATGGAAATTATTACATACAATATTATTTCCAATAGTATAGGAAGTTTTAGTTAATTTTTTATAAGATGAAAATGATATGTTTTTCATGGTTTTAAAGATATTTTTTAACATTTTTTTAAAATAATTTTCCATCTATGTCACCATCCATTGAGGATTGTTATGATTTCCTAGAGATATGATATTATGATTCAATCAAATTTAATGGAAGACTTTTGATGATAAATTTATTAGGATTATTACTTGAAAGTAACTTATTTCCCATGGGTCTATTAAACTACGATGAGGTAATTGATTATGTTTGGAAAGAATCCACACACATTCTATAGGTATCTAATTTTTTTATGATGATGATATATTTATAAAGACTATTTATTTTCCATAGGTTATGATATGGTGATGTGATGGAATTTTTACGTTCTTGTGGAAGATATATATGTATGGTTTTCCTTATTTGACTGGTGATACCCAAATTATGTACCTCTCCAATGCATTTGTTAAATTATTATATCTCATTATATAATAATGTCTAGAATGGGGAGTGAAACAAGTTCAATAAGGGACTCTATACAATATTATTGTCCTGCAAGTGAACCTTGACTAATGAGATGATTGAATACAGAGTAAACCAAATACACTATGATGTCTATATTAGTAATCCTTAACTACGTAAATGATTTTATATGATCAACTATATGATAAGACATATATCTTCTATTTATGATCTTTTCTCACAGACCATGATCAATTATTGATGTTTACACACTATTATTCCATTTGTATTATAACGGAAAAAACTTATTATATATTGATTATTAAAGATCATTGAATTAATGAGTGTGATACTCTTATGTTATCATCATCTTATCATATGATCATTCGAATTATAAATTGTGAACATCAATTAATATCTCTCACATTTACCCATACTTGGCATCAGAGTTCTTCCTTTCATATGTTTCCTTTTTACCCATGTTACAATTAAAGTTATTATGTATGAAATTTATAAGTGGTTTAATATTATAGAAGAACCATGGGGTCAATGATAAATATCATTTATGAAATAATATAATTGTGCATACAGTCTTCAATTAATTTATAAATTTACAGTCATTGAGCATATATTATTTTTAAATATATTAATTCATCATTTAGAAGTTTTTAATTTTTTTTGTTTTTCTTGGTTCACATTACTTAGAGTGTATTTTTTATAATTAATATTCTCAAATAATTTATTGAAACATTTAGAGGTATTGTGAAATTGTGTGTAGAATGTGGTGAGGTTTCTCAGTGTTTATATTTTTTTTGTTGTAATATTTTCATGGACGCTGATTTTTTTTAATAATTTTAAAAGGGTGGGTTTTTATTAGGTAAAAATGAGGAACATATGGAAACTATGTGAATCCATGTAATAAGTACATAATTATTTTACACTATTTGATAGCCAGTGTTTTATTGTGGAGTTGTCAAGCAATGGTTGAAACAATTAAGGGGGGACATATATGAATGTTCACGATGGAGTGCATGGGTGGACGGTAGTTATTGTAGGTGGACTAAAAAGGGGCTGTACAGTAAACAATTCAATGATACAGTGTTTTAAAATGATGAATATTAATAGAGGGTTGAATAGTTATTTTGTGATTATAATACCTATCTAGGATCATTTCTTAAATAAGGACCCATAATAACTTAATTAGGTTAAAGATAAAGTTATCATAGGGTGTCACAAGTGGATTTTTTATGGATTTAGATGTAATTTCATGTTTACGATAAATCACTGTAAAAAGTCAGTCTACATGGTGAGTATATAGGGTCACTAGTTATGCACACATTGGTGGAATTTCATGAAGAGAGTATGCCGAGTAGTCCTTGGACAATATTTTTATGAATAGTAAGATTACTGAGGAATCAGATGACATAGGTAGTGTGTTGTGGAATCATGGAAATAAGTTTAATAAGGGAGTCTCATGGAGGATTTGGTCGTGCATAACATTCCACCTAGTATGTATGTGGTGAAGAGTTTGCATCCCATAATGTTTGTCGTGGATAGTGTTCTATGAGATCAGTTCATTGAGGAGTAGTAAACGAAGAAGAACATTTTGTAAATAGTTATCACATGAAGTTAAAATTATGTTGTAATGTTTATTTAATCTCTTAGATTAAAAATATACTTCATTTCACACTCCCATATGTGTGAATAAATTTAAAGCTGAAACTATTCATCTAAATAATCTTATACAGGTGTAGTTTGTTCACATTAGTTAAGAGAAAATTGATTTCTCTGGTGTTAGTGACCATTAACTAGGTGGGAAAATGAGTCAAATCAAAACATTGTAATGGTAGTATGATTTAGTCATTCAGATACATTAGAACATTACCATTATGTGGTTCATGGATTTTTACTATTATTGTGAACTATGTAAAATTTATGTGTGTCTTACCTAAATTAATTACATTTTTTATATTCCTACATGTATAAGAGAGAGAAAAGGGAGCATTGTTTTATGGAAAAAATATCAAAATAGAGAAATTACTTTATTTCAATATACACTAATTAACCATCACCCATTCATGGTATTAAACCTTATGGGTCCAATAGAGTTGTAAAAGAAGAACTATATTGGATTGAAAGTATTGATAAATGATATCTTACCCCTAGCCCTAAAGAGAATTATATTATCAGAAAAAATGGGTATTTAGAAACAAGATAAATAATGATGATGATATTATATAAAATAATCATAGATTATTTTTTATGTTTTATTCACAAATTGAATATAGAGACTGTGATAAATCATTTCCTAGGTTAGGTAAATATGATATCATTAATAAATTTAGTTCCATTACAACATAATGAAATTATAAAATATATTAAATTCATGAAAAATATATATTTATGAATTTATAGATGAATAATTAAGTGAATATGGAATAATTTAAGTGTTTTATGCTCAATGATGTTTGATAAAATGTATGGAAACTAGAAAAGTATCTTTATAGGTTAAAGAAATCCCCTTGGTCTTTATATTATAAGATATATGGGTATTTTAGTAACATGAATTTCTGAAAATTTTAACATTAATACAACACATATGTGAACAAGATCAAAATTTCATCACTCATTATAATTATGTATGTTGATGTTACAATATTTTCCAATAATGAATAAATATTGTGTGAAGAGTTTTCCACATAAATGAACAAAATATTTCGTATGTCCATTATTTGTGAGATTTATTTATCTTAGAATTTTGGAAATTAGTCAAAGTACTAGAGAACTATTAAATTCTAAATAATAATATCACAATGAGTTGTTGGAAATATTTTACATCAAAATTCTAGATAATCGAATACACCAATCCAAATGGGTATTAAATTTTCAAGTGGTAATGAACGTCCTGTTGTGAATAGTAATAAATTCCAATAATAGATTGGTCGAATTTTTTTCCTTAATGATATATATTTTTTATATTTTTACTCATTATTATATATATAAATCCAAAACAATGGAATCAAAATCAAAATTATATATTTTAATTTTATTTTATATTTAGAATACATATATTTATTTCATATTGTAGGATAAGAAAATAAATCATGAAAAATAATTAATTTCAAATTATTAATGGGATAGTCATGTGGATGAAAGAAAGTTGACATCTTGTGGTTGATTTTTCATTAGCATTTGGAGGGTGGAATGAAATTAAAATATTATATAAAAATTTTCATTGGTCTATGCAGATGGTGATTGTGATTTTTAATCTCATATAGCTATATAAATTGTTTGTATGAATGATCAACTAAATGATACACAAGTTACTAATTATAATCTATTATTTATTTAATATTAGAAAAAAATTGCAAAAAATATTTCCAAAAAATGTAGTGAAGCATTTAATATCAATTCGTATTGAAATAAAATATCATCTACTAAATAATAAGGTGGTTGAAGTAACTGTGAAGTTGAAATTTTTCCATTAAAGTAGCTTATTTCTAATATTCCTTCGAACCCCCTCTAACCGATACTTGTGGGAAGCTTATAAAATAAATGGATATTAAAATAATTATAAAATATATATAAATTATGTTTCTTTGCATTCCGTACTTATATTTTTTTCATTGAAATAATGAAATATATGTAATCAGAAGGTGAATACCCAAGTTGTTTATGAATTATTAAATTTATTTTTTGATATGAGTACATGAAAAAACAAATTTTTTTAAAAGTTCTTGATTGTGATATTTTGAAGTTGGGTTCATCTAAAAATTTATTAATAGAGATCATTGATGATTTATTTAATCTATATTGTTTTATATATCGATCTCTTATCAAATTGACATCGATATAAATTTTTCTTGAGCCAGAGCTTTGTGAAGTGTAATTTTTTTCCTTTTAAATTAATCCTTATCATTATTTTCAATAAGTTTGATAAGATTATAATTCAATTAAATAGTTTATAAGATAAATATAACCCTATAGAATAGAAGGATAATCTAATTTTGTGGGAGAATATTATAGTTGAGTAAAATTTGAAATAATTTAATTATTAATAAGTAATCCCAATGTAGATATTTTTAGCCTTAGGGATGATAATGATATATTTATTTTTAATAAATGAGATGTTAATCAATTTATTTTGATGCTTATAAGTTGTATAAAGGAAACTAGAGTTGGATTAAAGAGATTTAATATATGTTGTATTGGTTTTAGTATTTTTTTTGAAGAAGTTAGTAATTAGATGGACTTCAATACCAGGATCCTCATTGAGGTAGAAAGAAAATGGAAAATTTATGTGTATGATCTCTTAGAAGAGTAAATTGGAAAATTATTATTATATATAATGGAATATTTTCATTATATAATAATACATCAAATATTTATAATAAATTGGAAATGTTTCTTATATAATTAATAAGAGTAATATAGTGATATAGAATATGTAATCAAACCCATGTATCATTAACTCTGATAATATGTAATATTTACTTGGTTTTCTCAAAGGATGCATATTTTCCTTCTTAATGTCACAAAATATTTAATGGGTATTTCCTCAGCTTAGGTGCTATTAAATATGATGATGTTGTGCTATTATTTAATGTAATAATATCATTATTTTAAGTGATTAATCCATAATTAAATATATTATTTAGGATACGTGAATCAGAAGAATTATAGAACACCATAATTTGGATTGCTATACCCCAAATATATTTTCAAGTGAAAATGCATATGAAGAAAAAATATGTGTATTTATTACATTAAATAATAGGGGTAGTTGAAATATTAAGAAAAAATAATAGTAAAATCATACAGATATGGGTTGATATTTGAATAATGTTATAGGAGGTTAGAAAAATAATTTGTTTTATTAGTGATTCAATATTATATAATAACATAGGTGGATACGAGATTATTTTCAAATAGAATGATCACATGACCAAATTTCATTATATTTTCCAATGATAAATTTTAGAAAATATCTTCAAAATCAATACAATATTTTATACTATGATAAATATAATATGCAATTCTTATGTGAAAAAAGTGTTTCATAAGATGAGACTGCGTGGGAAAAAATTAAAAGGATATATTTTAAAACGTGAAAAAATATAATATTTTTTCATTATGTTAACGACTATGGATTTGTGGCATTATTACATGGAATATTTCTATGTATATAGCTATAATTTTCCTTCAAGTTGATATTATATTTGTGTGTCTCAAAACCATGAAATTCAAATATATTAAATATATAATTATATTTTATATTAACTCTGACCCATAATTTTATGTTTAAATGGTTTTCTAATTGTTTATGTCCTTCTATTGAAAATCTAAGATAACAGTTTATTCCAAAATATGTGGTTTACCCTAGGAATGACATAGTATTTGTCAGGGGTTGAGGTTTTGTGGTAGGGAATTGTTGGTGGTGTGTTTTGTGAAATATGTAACTGATTTATCTATTTTACTTTTAGTTTGAAAACATGACCCTTAGTCTATATTTACCATGTTATGGAAAATAACTATGGTCTGCTATAAAAACATGGGAGATTAGTGAGAAAGGAGAGTACATATCTATTGAAAACTGGGACCATTGATCGATGAAGAATGATTATTGAATCATGAGGTAGATAATTAATGCAATGATATCTTATTATTCAACTATTGAGAATAGGTATTCACCAATGATTGACTCATCATCTTCATAGGGATCACTATTTATTGTATTCTACCATTGATTTAATTGATAAGTATTTATTTTTATTATCCTATAAATTTATATTAGATTAGAAAATAATCACATGCGACTAATATTAAACTTTTATACTGATCCTCGTTTATTATCATTAAAAATTTGAATTCACCTTGTCTTATTTTATGTGATTATTGTCTAAGACCGCATAATCCAATTGTGGGGTAAGTAAATTTACGATATTTTTCCACCACTATTCTCCATGTTTTTCACTTTTGGAACATGGTACTATTGTTCAACATTTTCAGGGTGGGTTCAAGAACTATTTAACCAACAATTTCATGGATGTTGCATAAAATAATAACCAATTGTTTATTTGAGGATGGATTTAGGTGTGTTGTTGGATTCGAGTGATGGATTTGTTGATTTTAAATCTAGAGTGGTGACATGATGCGTGTTGGTTTCCACAGAGCTGGTGAGATTTATAAATTCCAGCCTTCAGAGGATATTAATTAGTTGTAATAGGTGATTTCATCAAACTAATTGTATTTCACATGGAAAAGAAACATGAACGACATCATTAATGGAGGACATGGGATCCATGTAGAGTAATCTTGTTTAGAAAATGCCGCACTACAAACATTGTATACTAGAGAAACACGTGTCGTGTAGTCCAATGAGTATGATTACTATTGTTTTACGTGGAGTTAAGAATAACACCCTCTATATATGGATATATGCATGTTTATTTTCTTTATAAACTAACATTGATGTGTACACTATGAATAAATAGTCAAGAGAACAACCAAACACATGAGCATGGAAAGATTAAATGGGAACAAATTTGTACTCAGGAAAGACCATGGTACATTGGAATGTCCAATGTAAATGTGAAAAGGAAATCATTGGGAATAAAAAACATTCCATGTATTTCCTCATGTCTAAGAAATATTTGTGCAGATTGGGACATGGATTTTTTTTGGGTGAGATCACGTACTGTGGGACCATAGGTACATGTCCTGAAACTCCCAATGACTATTTCACATTTAGTATCTATTTCAGCATGTCGTTGATTTTGGATCATGAATAGAATTTCATGAGTATTTTTCTACATGGGACAAGATGGTATCCTTTATAGTGGATTTATTAATGGGGGGTAGGTGTTAAAAAGATGAATATTCTTTGGGAAACCCATGACTTACTAGAGTGTTTAGGTAAGATCACTAAAGATATGAGGGGGTTGTAAAACACCACCCTCATCGATGTAGTAGTAAGTGGGTCCCCCAATATATTTATGATATTCAATTGGTATCCTAATAATGTTAGAGGGGATATTGGTCCTTTATGTAATAAATGGAATCTTCTAACACATTTTTGGTTGGACCATCTATATACTATTTGGAATCACCTTGATATATAACGAAATGAGTCATCAATATAATGAGTGAAACACATTGATGGGATAGGGTGTGGGTCCTTTGTCTACTAAACAGAACCATCTTAACGCGCCATGAAACGGGTCCCCTATCAATCAAGAGGCACCCAATTATGAAATAATGCATGAGTCCTTTATATACTAAGTGACACCCCTGACATGCTGAGGGTCATGTCCAAAATCCACGAAGTGGAAATAGATTGAAACACTGGGTTATGGGTCCTATAAAAGAGATAGTTTCCCCTATAGTTGTGATGTGCAGTTTAATGTTTTATGTATCTAGAAATTTTATTTGTATGGACATGCAAAATGAAATGAATTAGATATGTTTATTTGAAGCTATAGGAAAACCTATAATACATAAGTAGTTTTTGGAGATGTAAATCTACTTTCACTCTTTCTTGTATTTAGTAAGAAATTATATTTGGTTTCATTTACCTCTATCTATGGTTTGAGATGAATTCTGTTCAATCCATATAGTGTTACCTTTTTAAATTTTATCATGTTCAACATGATATATATTCCAACTCTTCAATGTAATTTTCCCACATGATTCATGTATTATGCAGATGATATGAGGATGGGTAGTGACACAAGTAGAGTATTAAAGTACTTGGGTGAATTAGACACATTTGTTTCCAGACACGGAGACCCATTTTTGAATTTTCTTGAAATGTTCATTTATTCATTTTTTCAGGCTGTGAACTCTTTTATGATTCAGAGTGTATTTTCCCTTTAGGCATTGGTTTTATATTTTCATACATTGATGTTTTACATAGTGGGTTTTTTCTTCATGGTTATACACTAGAAGTTGTGAACTTCGTTTATTCATTGGTAATTTTTTTGGATATGGTTGTGTGCGAAAATATAGATAATTAAGGTTAAGGCCTTCAATTTCATTTTATTCCTTCTCAACACTAATCTCCACCCCTATCCTATTAGCGGGGACATGGTGTTGTCAAACCAACATTAACAGATTCCAAGAAGTCCATTGTTGGTCAGATCATGATAGAGTGGTATCAGATGATTTCTTCCTTAGGTTACTGCTATAGTTAGACCCATGGGAATGATTTTTTGTGTGAAATTAATGTCATGGTGTCAGAGAATCTCTAGTGCTTAATTCAACAAAGAGAATGTAGTATTGGTGAAATAGTCATCACATCCATTAACCAAGAAACTAAATACCTCCTTTTCAACTCAATATACTGAGATGTAAGTCACAAAAAATAAATATTACATTCATCGTATAGCATTGAGTCATTTTAATGTCATTCTTATGTCAATTTTTCTTATATTATCATCGAACCATGGAATGAAATGAGAAAATAGATGATTCATCCATGAATATATCTAGTTATCCTACCTATATAGGACCATGTAAATGATAATTTGAGTGATCAGGCTTAAGTTCATAGTCCTTATCATGAAGTGATTTCTCAAGGGTGGAAGAGAGTAGTTCCACTACCGATGAAGTTCCATATAGTTTTAGCAGATCAGGATGAAAATTTGTATTATATTATCTCTCAATGAATTTTACAATATTATAGATCCATAATGTTCCAAGGATATTTTAAAATTTGTATTATATTATCTCTCAATGAAGTTCTCATATTATTGTGTTTTCTAATAGTAATTCCAATGGAGCACCGAGGATATTTTAATGTCTAATCATGCGAAACAATGATGATACAATTACTTCATAGTGGGAATTCCAACATTTTTTTTCACGATGAGTATTACTCATCATTCTAGTGATCCATGTGGATTTATGAGCTTCTCCAGATGCAGTGGGATGATATGATAGTTTTAGAGTATATAGTGAGGTTTACTAACTATACATGACAATCATTCAATATGGTGTGAGAATGATTATTTTAGGACAGATTTTCTGAATAGGTCTTCTATAGAGAGGTCCTTCCTAGCGAAGTCTACTATTGAATTCATACATATGATGGAGTGATGGTGAAGGATATGTTTACTGATATCATCATAGAATAGGTGTTATAGGTGTTTGGAGACAGTGGTAAATATTAGGTGGTGGAGTCATCTACAGAAGTTATTCTACCTTAGTCATTAGGGCCTCGGTGCCTGTAACCTTTTAATGGATGGTCTCATGAAAATGGATATATTTCATAGGGTTCACACAAAGGACCAGAACTACCATGATAGGGGTGATGTTATTTTTTAGGGGTGTGGAATCATGGATCACGATTTACCAACCTAATGATCTAAGGAGGGAATAAAGGATGTGGATGATCCTCTATAATAGAAGAATAATTGTGATTAAGAATCTCCCTAGAATTGCCAAGGTAAACCCTAAGGAGAAAAGTGTTGGGAAAAAAGAAGGCAGAGCTATTGAGGGAATATATTTTGTTTGGGGTAGCCACTATGAACTACTTCTACATTAAAAAAGGTATCTCATTCTAGGATTAGTGATATAGAATCCACATCCATAAGAAACTGCATGCTACGGAGGGATTTGACCAAGAATCACCTGAGATAATTTAAGGTATAATTTGTGACATTTCATTTATTTATCAACTACATTTGGTCACAAGTGTGATTCAATAATCCATATCCATAACCTTGATAAGGAGATATAGGTCCCCATTAAGATCATATCCTATGATATTTTGATTTTGGATCATAATGGCTAAGATTATTCAATATAGCACATCTTATGACAATGTCATTTGGTACTAACGGGTGGACGCTTCTCACAGGACGCTTATTTGTCATTATGAAACCTTATGAAGTATTCCTGGGTATGGAATAGGTACCCATTGTTCAAAACTATATTGATTTTTATCATAGATGAGTTAGATACATTAAGATAGTTGGTGAGTATAATCTTTTGTGAAACAATATCATCAAGAATATGTATTCTTTTTTTAGGGAAGTAGTATATAAAAATATTCATTGATAATGATCTAGTACTACATCTATGTTGGGAGATATACATCAACACTGGCACAGACCTCGAGACCATGTATATTACTTCTATGGAATTGAGATGGACACTAACAATAACTCATATCTATGGGTGAAATTGAAGGGTAATTTATAGAAGGATTTTTTCGTATCTACTGTGCCCCCTAAATAGTTTGAATTTTTTTAATGAAAATGGTTGATGTATGATTACAGTTTTTTGGTGATTATCGTCATCCAAAATAGAAAACTATAATGAAAAAAGTACCAGTTTCCAAGGATTGATGACCACTATGACTATTTGTGAGATGTGGGAATTTATAAATAATCATTATTTGGTCTAGATACCACAATATAAGGGTTCAACAGGATGATATTCTAATATATAATTCGTTATATTCAATAAACGTAATACGTTTATTATGATGTATTTTTCTATGATTAATGTACCTAGGGTGTTTCAATATCTTATGAACAAAATCATCTAGTTATACATGGACTCTTTTTGGGATACACACATTGATATAATAATCATTTACTCTACATTAATTGTCAATCATGTAAAGTATTTTAGGGTTTTCATAGACTCACTATGGAATAACCATCTTTATGGATAGTCCTAAATGTTATAATCTTGGATTTGTGACATTCAATCTGTTGATAAAGTTATCTTTGAAAACGTTTTAGCTATTTTCATGATGAATATTGAAGAAATTATAGCTAGGGATCCACCCGTAATCATGTTGGTGGTATAATATTTTTATTTCATGGAAGAGTAATACAACATGTTTTTGAAACGCTTCTCTAGGATCAAAACCCCTATGAATTCATTTAAAAGATATGGTATCTAACTATTGTGAGCGATATGTATCAGGGCTGCCTTGGCGGAGTTGTGGTGGCAGTTGACTTATGATTATATATTTATAATAACATAGTATAGAGTTTTGTATGATTTTTTTGCGATGTTTATAGTGAAAGGATTATTTTTAGGAAAATTTAGAGGATGACCATGACCCCTTAGGGATTGTAGAAATTGAGACCCCTCAAGTATAACTATATGAATCATGATCTACATCCTAGAGTGGTATCCATCAATCTTATGATATGGAGGTGGGGTATTTTGGGTGAGTACATTCTATTTTACTTTTAGAAAAAGAGTCTTAGATTCATATTCACACTGAGATATCTTAATATGAGACAAATAGTATCATTATAATTTCTATTAGACTATGACTTTCTGATAGCCTATTCACCTGGGAGAGGTAATGTGTTTATAGATTCTCTATGTAAGAAGTTAATTTCAATTTTTTTGAATGAAGTTCTTGAGAAACATGATTCATTGAAGCTGACTATAGTGTAGGAGACTTCTGTGTTTTATATTTAGTCGATGGTGGTGAGTCCTCTACTTCTTCAGTGTGTGATTGAGTCTTAGTTTACTATAATCAACTGTGAGGTTCAATATGACAAGTTATCCTTAGGAGATAAACCATATGGATTTTATGAAGGAGGGGTTCACGCTATACCTTTTCAATGACAAACGGTGGTCCCATTCATATTTAATGGGGATATGAAGAGGGAGTTTCACACACCCCCTTGGATATACATTTAGGGGTGTAAATGACATAAAATAACTATCTGTGGTAGTTTTTGTGGGCTAGAATGAGGCACAATGATATAGAGATTATCAATCAGTGTTTCATATTTTAGTAGGTAAAGGATGAGGATCGGGTTATAGAGGGTTTGAATCCTCCTCTTATGATGCTAATGTGGAACAAAGTGTAATAACGATTGATGTTGTCATTATGAATCTGCAGAATCCGCGAATCTATGATGCTATTTGGGTGTTTTTTAAACAACTCGACAGGTTAGATAACAATAATGATATAAGGGAGCATATTTTAATTGAGTGTTTTCGGAATATTTACATGAGGGAGATCATTCAGCATCATGGGGTAGCCATGTTGATCATTATAGACCATGAATAATTGATATTTTACTTTTTTAGGGATTCATGTATGCTGATTTTGGGGCTAGTTCTGGATGAGAACAGTGTTTCAAACCCAAATAGATGTGGAGACCTATCATATTATCCAGATGTTGGAGGATATATCAAGAGCATATGTGTTAGAATTTGACCAATGTTGGGAGGATCACATAACATTAATAGTGTATTCTTATAATTAAAGATACCCCTTTATAATTAGTATGAAATCATTCAAGGCTATGTATGTGAAGCCCAATAGTTTACAAATTTGATTGAATGGGATAAAAGATATATATATTTTTAAGCTAGATATGTTGTATGTAACGATAGAGGAGTTTCGGGAGATCAATGAAAATATGAGGACAATGTAGGCCAGACATAAATCACATGTGGACCAACATCAAAGGCATTTAGAGTTTATCTATGGAGACCATTTTCTTCTTAGAGTCTACCCAGGATAATGATTATTTATATTTTCCTGGGAAAAAATGTGATCATTCATGTTAATTGGACTATTTGATATCCTATGTAGTGATGGTTAGATTTATTTTTTACTTTTCCTTCCCCCAATATTTTGATCAGTACATGGATTCTTCTATGTGTTCTAGTTGAGGAGACACATGCACAAAATTACTTATGTTATTTACTGGGGGATGTGACACCCAGTGATTTTATAAAGTTATCTTCTTCAAAATAATTAATCTTGATTATATTTTTTGTTACACATAACACTTACTTCCAGTTTCATTACATGCAACCCTGACCTTAGATTTTCAAATACACAACACAGAGTATAAATGAAACATACCATATTATTGAAATATTATTATTTAATATGATATTCATCATCAATAATTTGGAGTGGTGGGTATGGATAGGATTAAGTAAATTATAAAACTATATGGATTACACATCTATATAAAATTAATTCCATGTTCACATACTAATTAAAAATGAAAATAAATAATATATGAAAATAAAAAAAATATTTTCCAAAAAAAAACAATTTTTATGAGAACAATAATGTTTCACATCAATATATTAGACAACATTGTTTTGGTGACTGAATTTAATGAAATTTATATTTCATACATTTAATCAACTAACTAACATTCATTTTATCTTTTTTATATACCTTATATAAGAATAAATCCAATTTTATTCTCAGAAAATATATTTTGAAAAAAATTGATTGGTCACCTTTTCTGAAAACTTATACTAAAACTAATTTATAAAAATATTAGAAAATTAATTTGAAAAAATAAACATCTTTTTTAAATTTATAATATCAAAATTATCATTGGATTTATTTATCTATTTTTTTGAAAAGTTTCATTTTTTGATAAATAGTCATCAAAATTTATTTTCATTGAAAAATACTGTTTTTGGATTGAAAAATACATTTTTAATATTTAAATATAAATTAAATTATAAATTTTTTCATTAAAATTAGTTAAATTATTCATCCTTTAATCCAGTTTCGGTCATTAGGATAAATTTTATATTGAATTTCTATATAAAAACATTTCAAACATTCAAACATTTTATCATTAAAACCCCTCTTTCTCATCACATTTGGGGGAATAATTTTATATTAAATTTATTTTCAACTATGCGAACAAAATTCGGAAAAAATGAATTCATTAATTATAATTTTGATAAATTTTTATATAAAAACATAAAATTGTATACGGCCAAAATGAATTTTAATTGCAATAAAATAATTTCGTGGTTAAGGTAAATAAGGGTTTACAAGGGTGTTTAAATAAAAATATAATGATAAACATATAATATAAACATGTATTAAATATTTATTAGAAAAATATTTCTAACATATATTTTCTAATTTTCTAATTTGATCCATTTTTTATACTACTGCAATAAGAGGGTTACACATTATCGTTTAAAAAATTATAAGTGTGACACTAACCTCACTTATAAAATGTTACCACCTCTAATCCCATGTCCACATATTAAAAGCCTTTTTGATTATAAAATAAATTCAAAAATCACTTCCCAACATTCCTCATATCATCCTATCATCATTAGGGTGGAAATAAATACATCTGTGGATGGATTTGTATTGAAAACCTATGATGGATACCCGAAAAAGTTGTAATGTACATCAATGAGAATTTTTGTTCGATTTATTCTTCCAAATACATAGATTCTTATTAAAAAATGAATATATAATAACCTCAATATATTTTATATAATAATATGTTTTTATGTTAAAATCATTAACTAAAATAGTTCTCACTTCCAACAAATGGGTTACGAAGTCATCGTTCGGGTGTACGACAGACTACCGCCACAAGACCCATTGTCATTAGTTTTTTCATTATCATATACCATGGATAAAATAATTTTTTATTTTTTATTTATCTGGTTTATTTATCATTTTATTAAAACTATGAAATTTTATATTACACATTCTTTCACACTCTCTATTTTGGGAATAATATAACATCTCTCGTGTGTAGGACGAACTACCACCTCACAAAGTGATGTTATTCGTTAAGGATTTTCATGGAAGGTAATAAAGATGGATTTAATGATAAAATGTGATATATATGGAAATTGCTTTTTTATTTATAATATTTCAATTACCTTTTGTATATAAAATCCAGAAATAAAATAGAAACAACATCCACGAATATGTAAGACCCGCCGTCTCCATGAATAGTGTAATTTATCGTATATCACTTAATTTTATGGTGTTAAATAAATAATATAGAATGAAAATATATTATATTTATATAATTTTTAAATTATTGGTGTTTATTAAACAATAATAAAATTTATAGGATGAAAAAAAAAATCAAAACATATATATAAATCAATATAGTTATTACACGAAGCACAACATTAACATTGAATATTTAAGAAATTGGTTATAATAGTTCCTAATAAAATATTATATGGTATGATATATTAAAAATTTATTTACTAACTTTATAATATTATTATATTTATTATACTTCAGTATTTAACATGTATAAATAAAATTTATTTGTTATGGTAATCGATTTCAAGTCTCTCTTTTAGTCCTGGCAGTCTTATGAAAATTCAGCAGTCGTTTCTTTTATGTGCTATATAAACTGACCATTTTTCATGATTTTTCATTAATATATTAATTAATTTTATTTAATTTTTCATCCAATGTTATTCTTTATTGAGACATATGAATAAAAATATTATTAAAGCGGTAAATGACTGCCTTTTTTCATTTTACTTTTGTGAGATAAATGCCATATTCACCACGTATTTATTATATGTTGTTTATATATATATCCTGAATCTATTATAAAATTATTATCATTAAATTTATGGGTATTTACATATCCATGTTATTATATCTATTTAAAAAATATTATGGTTCAAAAGATACTAATGCGGTAATGATTTTATTTTATTATCTCATTGTTTATCAGGATTGTTTATGATTATGTTTCAGATGATCAATTATTATTTTCCATATCTCAAAAAGCTCATGAATTTTCTTTTACATTGGATAATCTATATGATTAATATTACCAACTTTTAAATGAAATGGTTATTCAAATAATTGATATTATGTGTTTATGAACATCTGAATTTGTATCTATCTTCAGTCAGAATGATGTTTTATTCCTAAAAGATTTATTTGACAAAAATCATTCAAATTTTCTTATCATTAAAAAAATTACTTGTTAAATAAATTTTTATCTATTTTATACTTTTCTAAAAATATTTTTAAATAAATATTCATTTAATTTTCAAAACATTTATTTTTTTACAGAAATAGTGGAAAGAATCCTTGTTTTTATAATTAATTAGTTGAATAAATTTATCATTATCTTGACTTCTCAAAAATTATCATCATACCCTAGATGTTTATAAATTTATTATCAATAAAAAAAATATTTTATGAATATTTATATATTAAATAAAATTATTTTAATGTAAAAAATGTGTTTTAAAATTGTTATTAAATGTGTTTTACAAAGTAGAAAGACTATTTTCATTAATAAATGTTACAAATGATTTTAAATATTACATTATAAGTTATCAAGTGCATGTTCAATGAAATGTGTTTCAAAAATTATTTAAATTTAAATGTTTTTTTAAAAAAAAAATTATATTTTCATAAAAAACATATAAATTATTTTTCAATAATCCATTAATTTTTTTCAATTTTATTTTAAAAGAAAATGATATCTAAATTTTTTTATAATGGTTAGTTTTAAAAAATTGATTTTTTAATAATTATTATTTTCATTAAGATATTTTCTATGTGATTTATTTTTTAAATCCATTTTTCGTCTAAAATAATCATTTGATATTAATTATTTTTTAATATGGATATAATCCAAATATACCAATATTATTCTTTCTATGAATAGTTCATCATTATTTTGATATGATTTTTATGAATCCAATTTATGGTCCATGTCTGAAACCGTGATAAAAAGTTAATTAAACCAACATCTTTATCTATGAGTTCAAATTTCATTATATGATGAAATTTTTATGAAACCTATTCATTTTCCATAATTTATCTTATGAATAAGTATTTATGAAACACATTTCATTTCAAGGGTGTTGATATGTTGAATGTTTTTTCATCTTCTGGAACAGATATGTATGTTTTTTATATGTGGAACATGTGACCTATATCTCCCTCTAATTTATTGGTTATTTATTAATGTTCCAGGATATCAATGGGTAAATTGGTGGTCATCCCATGCTCAAAAATTAGTGTACACAATTGGTTTTCCAAAGACTGAAAAATAGGGTGCACAAGTTATTTTCCCAATCCTAAAGAAGTTAAATGGGTGGTTATCCCATGATTAAAATGTTATGATTTTTTTGGGTATCCTTGATACATGACATTATATGTTTATGTGAATTCTTCTATTCATGGTATGATGCTAATATAATTATCTCATGGATCTTGTTCATTGATTCTACTATGACCCTTGTGATATAAGCATAAAAAATTTATGATTTGGGGGAATGGTATTATCTCTCATATAGAGGGCATGGTTATCAAATGTTATTCTCATGTTATCATTCAACTTTTCTCTTGTTATTCTTATAAAAAAATTTTTTTACTGTCACTGAGCATATGATCTCAATATTTTTTTATTTCGATTCCTGAGGTTACGAATAATGGTATTTGAGTAGGTTTACTATAGTGGAATATGTTTATGGGAGACATTGATGATATTTATTGGATTAAAAATATTTTGACCCTTATTTCAAAAGATGCTAATCTATTATGGTCCTTAGGCATGTGTTTGATTCATGTAATGAATACTCATCTGAAAAGACATAATATCGATTTATGAAATATATGGCTCTATATAACTATTATATAAAGATATTATTAGAAAAAATATAGAAATAGGATGAGAAATCATTTGTGATATCCTTATGGATTTTTCTATGGATAGTTCTAGGGATTTCTCTATGGGCATATCTAAGGATAACTCAATGTTTTGGAAAATGTTTTGTAATTTTGATAAATAATAGAGCTAGTAGATTCCAAGAAATTTCATCACTATTTGGATACTATAAATCGATATGGATCATGGGTAGAGGTACATCAGGGTAAAAACTATGAATATGATTTATTGAGATGTACTTTAAAATCTTACGGTGTATGAAAATAGGACTTGCTACACACCCGATTTGACACTCTCAGAGATATTTTTTTGGTAATTCACAAACTCTTTGTAAACCATTCTAAAATATTAATGTATATAATGACCATGGATGGACAACGATAATAAAAAGGTTTAAAATATTTAAAATAACCTGTCATGATTGGGGAATCACATAATGGATTTCTCATGATCATATAGTCTTCCACTAGGATTTTTATATCTCACACTATGCTTTTGGGATTTAGTTAATGTAAGGAACTTGAAGGATTCATGATAACACTGAATAAAATTTTAAATAACGTGACAATGAAAAAGATAGGATGATGATCCGAGAGACTAGTATTGTGATTATTCAAAATCATTTATGATGATATATGACTAACAATGTGAACTTCAGTGAGAATATTAAGGCCTTAAATAAGAGGAAGGTAAAATTTTATGAAATTTCATGTCGTAATGGACACATGGGAATAGAGATATACCTTTTTATGTATCTAGATTATTGGAAGAATAAACTAGAAGAATATTTGAAATAGTGGGGAACACGTTATATGTGTGGAAATGAAAGACATAGAGTGATTTTTTTATGGAGAACAATTTCTTATAAGGTTGGAACGTGTGAATTATCTAATCCAATACCCAGAAATAAGAATTAACATATAGAAAAATGAAGTAACTATTCCATGTAAATCATTTAAATAGAAGTATTTTAATATTTATGTTCTGGGATTCAATGATTATGCTTTATATGTATTTTCCAAATGGTAATTGGGTTGTAAGAATTTTAAAAAATCTATGTATTTCAATTTTTTGGAAGAATATATGTATACCTGAATGATTAAATTATTACATATGGATTCCAATATGGTTATATAAGTTTCATGTTGATCATAAGTTCAATGTTTTAAATAATCATCATGAGTTTTAACATGCTTAGAGTTTACCTTGATTAAGGGTTTTTTAGAGGTCGTATTTGGGAATAAAACACTTTGGCTTTGTATAGGAATGCATTTTTATGGACATATGATTAATGATATATATATAACCTTTAGGGTTTATATTTTTTATGACGTTATGATAATTATGAGTTATTATATTTTTTTTATATTTTTATTAATATACATTCAGTTGAAGGATAACCCTAAAGTCAGCTGATAACCTATAGCATCTGGAAAGGTAGCGATGCTTGAACACCTAAATAAAGGGAAACATGGTTGTAACACATAGCAGTAGACTACATGAAAAATTAATTCATTTAGGAAAACATAAAGAGATATATTTACAATAAGTGGTTGGTTGGAAGAATCCCCAAAACATATAATCTTAAAATTGCTACATGATATTTAGTTCGTAATCATATTATTTTTGGAATGTTAATATAGAAAATAAAATACATAACTTTAGATAATTTTAGTAATATATACATTAATGATTTTTTATGGATTTCATATAGTACATCATTTTATAATATTTCATAGTTATCTGAAGTTACCTCAATGTTGGAAAAAGCCTTCTGTAATCTCTTGAAATAGGGATTTGTTTCACACTATGATAATAATTAAAATTATATAGGTTATGATAAAAAAAAATTAGAGGATTTAAAAGGTGTCTTGGGATCAGAACTTTATTTAGTTTTGTTTCCTTATAACAATATATTTCAGTCTAATATTTAGATGGATCCTTCCAAATCATATTATATTTACTGTAATAAAAGAGAAAAAAATAAATCTATTGGACCTGATGTTGATGCTGAGATGGTAGTAAGGGTTATGTCAATTTAGAAACATTAATGTACTGAAAAAATATGAATTACGTGTTTTGAATATAATTGTTGAAGCTATCTCGAATTTTAATTTTATGGGAAGGTAATTCTATGAATTTATCTATGGAAGAATGAAAGAAAAAAATACCATGATATATCAGTATAATTAAAATAAATTATCATATCATGATATTAGATTATCATTTCACACTTCTATTCAACCTCTGTTAGATTTTTTATGTGTTACATGTATCACATCAGAGGAGTTACATACCTGATCCAACACATTTATTGAACTCTAAGACAGTACTGTTGGAGCATGAGATTTCATTTGTGGAAATACTTGTAGAGATTTTGGAATGAATAGATATTGGTATATAAAATAAGTAGCCTCAAAAGGTCAATGTTTCATGGTGAAACATCTATCTTTAGGAATCGACAAGGGAACTTGAGAGTATCCTTAGTTGTTGGTACCAATCTGATAAATTTTGTGGGAGAAATTAATTGGGGGTGTTCAATGTAACACCTCAAAATGTATTAAAATTATTTTATTCAAATACATTTATTAGTGTCAATATTTTTTGTTACATGAAACTCACTGATTAGGTTGTCTCACAAGAAACCTCAGGCATAGATTTGGTTATATGCAACACTGAGCATAAACAAAACATTACATATTATAAAAACATTATTATCTAATGTGATGCATATCACCTCGGAATTAGAATGGTGGGTATGAATAGGATTATTTAAATTATCACTACTAGAAATTCGGGTTATAGCCACAGTTTTAAACCTTGGATATAGGTCCTAAAACCATGTCTATAGGTAATAGCCAAAGTTTGAGTAACTATGGCTAAGACTGGCATGGATATAGGCCTAGACTTATAGCAACAGTTTGGAAATGCGGTTATAGGTCTAGAGTCATGGTTCAAACCGTGGTTATAGGTATACGGCCACAGTTCAACCCATGGTAATATCTCTATAGCCACGGTTTAGAACCATGGAAGTACTATAGGAGGGACACAATTTACAACCATGGTTATAAATTGTGGTATTAGACCTATATCAATGGTTAGAAACCATGAAAATATACCTATAGCCACGATTAAGAACCATGGATAAAGGGTCTGGAAAACCATAAAAAATAGCCCCCACCCCCTGCACACCCCCCTTGCAGTAGCCCACCCCCTACATACCACTCCCTCCTGAAAACTGGACAACCCCACTCAACATAAACCCCCTGGATAGCCCTACTGCAAAGCCCCCCTCCTTGAGAAACCCTGAACCCCCCCCCCCCCCCGACAGACCCTAGACACCTCTCCCCAGACCCTGGACACCCCCCCCCCCCGGACAGACCCTAGACACCCCTCCGACAGATCCAGGACACCCCCCCCCCCCCCAGCCAGACCCTGGACACCCCCTGGACAGACCCTGTAAACCCCCCAGACAGACCCTGGACACCCCCATGACAGACCCTGAACACGCCACGGACAGACCCTAGACACCCCCAGAAAGACCCAGGACACCCCCAGACCCTGGACAGATCCCACTGGATATCTCAAACCACCACTCCCTTAGATAGCCACCCCCACCATCCTGGACAGACCCCAGACCCCTAGAACCTAAACACCCCCCTGTCCCCCCCCCCCCCCCACCCTGCCCGTTTCCCCTCCCCCCTACCCCTGCCATCCCCCACATGCACACCCTACCGGCCCCAACTTGAACCCCACTACCATCCCCCTCCCCCTGCCAGTTTCCCCCTACCCCTTACCAGTCCCCTCCAAATTAAATTATAGAGGAAAGCTAATTACATAATAATAATTATACATATCAAAATATAAAAAAACACATAACCGCACTTAAAAAGGCTATTAATTCCCATAAGCTGACTCGGGCTGGGGTGGATGTCCATACAGACCTGAAAGCATGCAGTGGTGAAGAAAATCACACGACATACCCTTTGGTACCTCCACCTCAAAAAAGTCTGCAAACCAATGATTTTGTTTGTTAACATGTCAATAAATCATGGGATAATATCGTTGAACAAGGGAAAACTACTATGGTCCAGTCATCAGAGATAACAGATCGCAATAATTGTTCAAAAAATGGTAAGATATTCTCTGGGGAATTCCTCTAGTAGTAAGGAAGGTTCGTTGATATTCTTTTCAAAAGTCTCATTCTCTTCTGCTATCAAAAATGATTCTGAACCTACCTTTTCTGTTGTTTGCAAGGATGAGCATTACACTTCTGATTCTCCTACCACAAAGCAGTATTGTTCTCCTACTTTGCAAAATAGAATACAGATTGGTTCTCCCTATGTTTTAAAGGTGGAAGCCAAGAATATATTAGGAGACAACTCCCCATCTGATTCTCCCTTCCGGGACAACTCTACTTTGTCATGAAATCCCCAAACTTCTCTTATGAGCAATGAGACACAAGATTGTCCCCCTGTTTTGGATTCTGGAATTAAAATTGATTCAGACAAGACCAATGAGACGCAGTTGACACCCTGTGACCCCCTTGGTTCTATCATTTTTTAATAATGCACGTACCACAATTGAAGAAGGAGTCATTGACCCTCACAAGGAGGTCAATGTGGATAGAACCGTCTTGATGCATTCATAGCAGGAAATAAAAGAGGATAATTCAAAGGGTAAACAACATTCTATTATAGAAGATATTGATGAATAAGTCTCCTGAAAAAAGGCTAATTGGAAAAGAGGACGGCATGCTCGATGTCGTGGAGATGGGTGTGGAAGAGCGGACTGGTCTACTTCAAAAGATGAGTCTCAAATTGAAGCTTCTGACTCGGATGACTCAGACATTAAAATTCATCTTAAACATGCAAAAAAAATTGGAAGGCCTGCACACTAGGGGAAATGGGCATGGACAAGGAAGTGGTGTGGATTGGGGTGCTTTACGAGATGCATACCACAAGATTGCGGAAAAAATCAAGAAGAAACTTGGAACCTCTCGAAGAGTCCTTTGATCACTCATGTGAACTTTCCAATGCACCTCCTTGCTTCCAGAAATTTTTCATTTTCAATATAAGGTATTTACCCCAAATTTTTCAAAAAAACAGATAGTTTCACTTACATGAGTCTCCCTATAAAGACAAACTATCAAAGAAGTCTAGAACCAGCTCAAAAGTAGCTAAAACACAAGGTAGAAAATATTAGTGTTGATCCACTAAAATTATGGTAAAACAAAACATCATTGAATATTCATAATGAATATTACTCAATAAACAAGAATAGTGCATCCCCCCTTGCTGGACCCCTCGGGACAGCAGCCCCCTGCTGAAACCCCCTAGACAGAACCCCCATGCTGGACCCCCTTGAACAGCTACCCCCTACTGGACCCCCCATGGATAGCATCCCCCATACACATCCCTTTCCCACTGGGGTACCCCCTAGTCAACATCCACTCTTACACATCCATTTCCCCACTACTGGACCCCCTCTGGACATCAGCCCCCCAAGCAACACCCCTCCCCCCACTGTTGGACCCCCTGGCAGTAGCCCCCCCACCGTTGGACCCCCTGGACATCCCCCTAGACAGCATCTCCCCCTGATAAAATCCCTGGATAGAAACCCACCCTCCCTCCCCCCCTGCTGGACCCCCCCCCCAAAAACAGTTTCCCCCCTGCTCGATCCCCCTGAACAGCTTCCCCCTGGTAAACCACCTGGATAGCTTCCCCCCTGCTGGACCCCCTTGTATACATGTGTGTTGGGGTTCTTCCTGATTTCAGGTTGGGTGGGGAGGGGCTACTTAGGTGGAGGGGTGTACCTTCGTAGGGAGTGGTATGTAGGTTACTTTGGATGATTCCTAAGGTTGAGGCTGGGAGATGTTGGGTTTATCCAATAGAGACTTACAAAATACACATATATGGTGCATGGTGCAGTTTGGAATTATAGGTCCTTTGAAGATGGGTTTCAGCGTGGGGTGTTTCCGTTTGGACTTTTCTACAAGGTGTAGTACATGATACACATTCATGGTGCATTGTGGTAGTTGGTTTGTGATTTCTACTATGGTGGGTAACATGTTTTGGGTGCATAGGGGTTGGATTTCTAGTTCTTCTTCTCTGTTTTGGATTACTATTTTAGGCTTCTGGTTCACTCGATTGTCTAGTGTGTTGTACATAGTTTGGGGTGGGACTTCAAGTGGTGGTTTGGTGTAATTTCAATTGGCTTGTGCTCGGTTTCCCCATTTTGTGTATTCTAGTTGTTGATGGTGTAGATATTTCTATGTTGGATGTTGTAAAATTCCCTTGAGATGCTGAATGTTGCAGGTTGGGAGGCATGTTTCTTGTAGATGGGTGGTTCACATTCTAGGGTGGGTTCATGTTGACTACTTGGTGGGTCTACAGGTGTTGGATTTAGGGTGGGTATTAGCTCATATTTGGATCAGGGACTTCTTGGAGATTCTTTTGGTTGTATGATTGGTTAGGAGAGGGTGATGCGGGGCACTTAGGATGGGTGGTACCAGTTGACTTCTATTTTTTTATACTTTTTTATGGTGGGGTGGTCCATTTTGAAGCAATGTGTTCAGATGGTGATTGATAGGGCCAGATGGTGGTCTATGGATGATTTGGTTTCTAGCTAAAATGTTGGGTCTTGTGTCTACTATAGGTGCTTATTGTGGTTGGATCTGGTGTGGTTTAGGGTTCTTTTACAAGTAGGTGTTGGTGTAGTGGCCATTAGTTGGCATTTTTTTTATAGAGGACTTTCACTCTAGGATTTGTTTGTATAGGGATTTTGGTTTGGTTGGATGATTTTGGCTGTAGGGATGGGGGTTCAGTGGTTCTATTTCCTTCGATAAAGCTAGAATTTTGGATGAGTGATGGATATTTGCAACATGTGTGTGGGTGGGTGGATGGGTGTGTGTGTGTGGGTGGTTGTGAGTGATTTCATGAATGTGTGTGTGTATTGTCTGTTTCTATCATTTGTGACTACTTCATTTTGGGTTTTTATATTTCTTTTTTAGCCTCCTTGTTTCCTTGGTTATACTTCCCCAAGGAGTTCTTGTTGGTTTTTTTCTTGGGATCTTTTGTGATTCCTTCCGCTGGTTTGTATATAGTGCATATGCGGGGATCTTATGCTATTTGGTGGGTTTATAGTGTGCTATTGATATGATACAATATATATATATATATATGGGGTATTCATTAGATGAAATGTGGAAACACAACTGATTGGAGAAATTGTAATCAGTAAGTCTCAACATTGATCACAAGACTCATGGAATACTACCACTGCGAACCAAAACGGTATGTCCTATGGGAGCATGTCCAAAGAATGGAATTATAGCGGCATAACCATGGCGTGAACGCGTTGTGACCGCGCAGTGACCGAAGCGTGACCGCGGCATGTTGGCCCAGTCCAACGACATCTGCGGGACATCATCTTCTGGCCAGGAGCGAAGGGAGCTGGAGGAGGCGGGGAAACATTCCAGTCATCACCCTGCCGACAGAAATTATGATTACTAAGTCTCAACATTGATCACAAGACTCATATAATACTATCACTGCGAACCGTCGTGAGGTATCTTCCTGGAGAAAGGCCAAATCAGGGAATTACCATGGTGTTACCGTGGTGTGTTACCCCCGCTCATCGACATCCACGGGGCATCATCTTTCGGCCAGGAGCGAAGGGAGAAGGAGGAGGAGGGGCGACATTTCGGTCGTCACCCCGCCGCCATAAATTCTGATTAGTCAGTCTAAAAATTGGTCACAAGACTCATGGAACACTATCATTTCGAACCACCAAGGGGTGTCTTCCTGGAGCAGCACCGAATCATAGCATTATCGCGGCGTGACCGCGACGTGAAAACAGCATGACCGCGAGGTCACCGCGACAGGACAACGGTGTGTTGGCCCGGTTCAACGACATCTGAGGGGTAGAATCTTCTAGCCAGGATCGAAGGGAGTGCTAGGAGGTGGGACAAAACTCCGGTAGTCGCCCCACTAGAATGAATTGTGATTAGTCAGTCTCAACATTCATCACAAGACTCCTGGAATACAATCACTGAGAACCGCTGCAGGGTGTCATCCTGGAGCAGGGTTAAATCAAGCCATTACCGAGGCGTGATCGCGGTGTGACTGCTACGTGACCGCGGAGTGTTGGCCCAGTCTAGAGACATCCACGGGGTAGCCTCCTCCAGACAAGAGCGAAGGGAGTGGGAGGAGGCAGGGCAACATTCCGGTCATTGCCTTGCCAGTAGAAATTGTGATTAGTTAGTCTCAACATTGATAACATGACTCATTGAGTACTATCCCTGTGAACTCTAATGGGGTGTCATCCTAGAGCAGGGCCAAATCACTGCATTACAGCGGAGTGACCGCTGTGTGACCGCGGAATGACCGCGACGTGACCACAACATCACGGTGGCGTGACCGCAGCATGTTTTCCTGGTCTAGAGACATCTACGTGGTAGCATATTCCGGCCAAGAGCGAAGGGAGTAGGAGGAGGTGGTGAAACATTACGGTCATCACCCACCGATAGAAATTATGATTAGTCAGTCTCAACATTGATCACAAGACTAATGGTATACTATCACTATGAACCGTTGCAGGGTGTCATCTTGGAGCATGGCCAAATAGTGTAAAAACCCATAAACTGATGAATAATTCACAGTGCATCAGGTGAAAGGTTTATTTCTATGGGTTTCATCAGTATAGAAGATTGAGGATAATATCTGTATTACTATATAAATACTTCTAGGAAACTAAAAAATTATCATAAGATCCAATTGCCTTCATATCAGTATCAAAATAAACAAATATATTAGGTTCCTATTACTCCCACATCTACACCAGTTTGATGCCCCATCTTGGGAGTGGGTCCTAGAATTTCTTCCAACATTTATATTGGATGGTATTGGAAGCACGAAATATGTAAGAATCGTATTGTTTCATAAAATCAAGAGATTGATGTTTTAAATTGAGGTCTCAAATACTTTGATTCAAAACCAAGGCTATGGGTGACCACCCCTCATTGATATACACACCCTTGGTTGAGATACTAGTAGTATTATAGTTATTGTACTGTTGAAACAAATAGAGTGTAATGTAATCTTTCAGCTTCAGGATGATCACTTCATTCAGGATCATATGACCATATAGTGGAAGATAATAACTCTTTGTATATTCATGGTTTTGTTTCATTAAATGATTTTCCAATTATAATAGTGTGTTATAAAATACTTCATAATAATCTAGCCAAATTGTTTTAATAATTTAAAAAAAATAGGAAGAATAATTTAAATTAAAAAAAATAACCTTCTAGGTATCCATTGAAAATCTCTAATAATATATCCAGACATTCATAGGAGATAAAATCTTGTTTTTTGGAAAAATTTATATATTAAAAAAATTTCCATAGGTTTGATATGGTGCAGACCACTCGCCAATACAACCTCACACAGGTCACTCGCCCACCAAGGGACCCCACATAGGCCATTCACCCAATTGACCATATGCAGGTCACTCACCCAAATGACCTCACACAGGTCACGCCAACTAGGTACATGTGTCATGAAGATAAGGGAATACCATGTGTGCGTGAGAAAAGCATCACCATGAATCTTTCACATAAAAGTAGCGTGATGAAACATCTGTGTAGAAGAAAAGAACTGGGATAGCAGAAGGGTGGCTAAAACTGTGATAATGTGATAAGAAGAGACTTCAAGCCATCGATTCTATTTATAAATGCACGAACATCTACACTGGTGGCATGTGCACCTAACCTTCATGGACTAACTGCATGAACCACCATTGGAAGACACCAGAGCGACATAATTTTGAGGCCCATCCTTCCTCATTAATCCCTTTCATGGTACTCAAGATGTTATTCTCTTCAAGACCAATCAAGAATGTAAATGGGAATCCAGATACCAAAAAACAAATAATATTTCAACATCTATATTTCATTACTTAATGATTAGACCCTCTTCTTCCAATAAAATCAAATCATGAGGATTTTTTTACCTCCCCTTTCCATATGAGGATAAAAAAATTCAAAAGATAATACCTCAAGTTATTGGTAAGTTAAGAACAAACAATACTAAAATTGATCGCCCAATAAATCCCTATAAAAGACCCAAACAATGCCATCACACAGTGCCAGGTTGTTTAACCCCATACTTCTGCAGGTAATCATAGAAAGGGAAATCTATTCCAACACCCAAGGAAATAACAAATGATAAACCCCTGTGCAAGACATATCCTTCTCCTAGGGTCCCAAAATTTCCTATAATTTGGGCCTTGGGCTTTGTACATATGAAATATGGAAGATCAGAATAAGTCATAAAGCTCTTCTTGCCCTATTCCATTACCTGGTCCATCAAAACCATCTAGGTATATCTCCAAAACCTGATGGAAGAGGTAATTAAGGATAATAGTTATTTTATTGTTCCTTAAGTGTTTGAAGAATTATTCACCCTCATGAGTGACCACTCACCCTCAATCCATTAGTATTAGCTTTATAGTATCCTCCCAAACTAAAGACATGCACAAGACCCTACCATAAACACCTATGGTAACCCTACTATACTAGAGAAAGGCATCAACTAAGTATTATTTCCAAGGATTTCTATTTTCTATATTCACCTCTAGCTCACATAGGTACATCCTGCAATAATCAATATCATGTTGTCTAGGTATATCCTACCAGAGACATTCCAGTCCATCTAGTTCAATCTTGTGTGTTCCTTCCAGTCCACCCATGTCTACCCTACATGAGACCCTTCTATCCACTTATTCCCCAACTAGGTGTACCATCCTTTGGGATGCATTTTCATATCACCAATGGTAGGTAACCTCTTCCCTTAGACACCTCACCCAAAAGAGATGAAGACGAGGCCTTCTCTAAATCCTCCAAATATGTGTAGTCCGACCAAAGGGAACACTAGAATTTCCTCTATATTATACATTATATTAGTAATTAAGGTCTTAAATTTAAAATATCTAATAGGTTGGATACTTGGAGAGTTATTAATTATAAAATATTTTGGTAATAAGGACCACAACCTTATTGGAAATGCAAGAAACCTCCCCATTTTAGATTGTGAGGGGATAAATTTTCTTATCCTTTGATGATGTCTAGTGCCTTAACCTTCTCTCATATTCTATGAAATAAGGACAAGGTAATCCCTCCATTATTAATTACATAATATTTCTTCCATAGTGTACTTATACAGTGCATATGTACTAATTTCTACCATAGTGCACTTATACGCGGGGTGTCGTCCTTGAGCAGTGCAAAATCACAGTATTACCACGGCATGACTGCAGTGTGACTGCGGCGTAACCGTGGCATGACCGCGGCATGACCATGGCATGACCGCTGCGTGTTGGCCCGGTCCAGTTACATTAGAAGGGCAACATCTTCTGGCCAAGAGTAAAGGGAGCGGGAGGATGTGGGGCAACATTATGGTCATCGTACCTCCGAAAGAAATTGTGATTGGTCAGTATCAACATTCATCACAAGAATCATGGAATTCTATCACTAGGAACCACCACGGGGTGTCCTCTGGGAGATGGTCCAAATCAAAACATGACCGTGGCGTGAGAGCGGCGTGACTACGACAAGACCGTTCTTATAATTAATGTATTTTTTATAAAACAATTTTGAATCATAATAAAAGGGAATAATTCAGTTACATTGAGCCTTTTGGAGAGAGTAAAGGATTTTTGTTATACCTTCTAGATGTTTTTTTAAGTTTACATCCTACTGGTTGAGAATAATTCAGAATTTTTTGTGAATAAAATCATATTTTTCTATGGTTGTTTCTACTTATGAACCAGCATGCTGATACCCACTGGTGATTGTGCTTATGATTAATGCTTCCAAAAGTTTGTATGAAGAGAAAAATATTAATTCTCAAACTATATTTTTGGTACAAGAGGATCTTTATTAAGTTCTTATTCGGGGGCATGAATCTCTATTATTTAAACTAGGATTACCATGTGTTTGGTTTATTTGTGATGGGATACTAAAAACGGGCCAACAAAGAAAGGTCAGTGAGCTTCATGAAGACTTCTAATATATGGAAAAGACTAGAAAAATTTACATTAATGCTTAGGCTTCCCCCGAAGCCTCCTCTAGGGGTTTCCGTTACAGTGCTTGAGAATAAGTTATCATTCTAGTACTTAAGAAATCGAGCAAAGCTATTCGTAGTCCACCTATAGAATAATCTATGTTTTCAATGGGTACAAAATGTTAGTAATATACGAGGGTTAGTTTTTTGTGGGGCTGGATGGGACGTGTATGGGATGTAGTGAATAATTATGGGCAATGTTGTCTTTCTTGATACTTTTCTATTTTGGCTAGCTATAGTAGTTAGGGATATGTTGGATGGGTTGTTAGAATTTGTTTCAGATTTTGAATAGGGAAGAGAATAACGGGAATGGCATACAAATTAATTGGCTTGGTTCATCTAGTTGATGTTGAGAGGTAGGGGCCTTGGGAGGTTCCGACCTTATCTCTCGGAGAGGTGGTCTTATTCCTTGAGATTCTTCTCCACCCTTTTTATATATCTCCATTTTTTCTCATCCTAGAAATATCAAGTGATCCATGTCAATTTGTTCAATGCTTTTCTACCTATTTTCAACTGCTCTCATTGATGTTAGGTTTGTTACCTATCTTTTGAAGACTCCAATGGGGAAATCACTCAAGGGGGGAAGCTGATCCATGATTTTCGATTGTTAAAGAGAGAGTAAGTATTTGGGAAATAAAACACAGGTGGGGAAAATTAAAGATTCATCTCACGCTGAGGAAATAGTTTATGTGACTAATTTCTGTTAGGCATGATTGTGATCAGAAGGTATGCATGACTATTTCATGGAGGCATTTTTAATTGATAAAAAAGATGAAATAAATGAATTACTTGTAGTTTATTTCTCTCTCTAACAACGGTTTTTATATTGGACACATCCTTTGGGAAAATTTCTGCATATAACTCGACTCTGATGGAGGCATGAACATTGGGAAGTTATGACCATTTTTAGGACACGATGCAGAAGCTGGAGGAAGTTCACGAGATTTATTAGCTTTATTGTTGTTTATGGTGGAATTCAAATTTTCTACATAGGTGAGACTTATTCAAACTCATATTATCATGATTCAAGAACTAATAATAACTATAAAAAACATCTTCAGTTCTTGCAAGCAGAAACATGAGATCTGGAGATGCAAGGGTCTCATTGCATAGATTTTGGAAATTAAGGTGACAAAGCCGCTGCATGTACATTTAGTAGATTCAATGCCAAGGAGCAGTAGCTTGAAACCAAACCAGTATGCCATGAAGAAGTAATATCTTATTTGTATTTTTTCATGGATGTGGATCAAATGGAATTGAATAGAGAGGTAGAATGCTTGTGGAATTTTCAGTCCAGACAGAAATGGATAAACAATGAAGAGATTGAGGAGAATTTTGAATCCAATCTCGAATGGACTGATGTGGTACATTATGATCTAATTTCAATATATTATAAGCATGAAAGGTATATTTAGGAGGGTAAACATGTTCATGTTCTAATAGAAACACTAACTATGGGAAAATGTGTTTTAATGTTCTATCAGAACAAATCACGATGAAGTAAAAATTAGCAACAATAGATGACTGTTTTGACTTTTTTTGAAGTAGAACCCATAGAACCAGAAGTGATTGATGTTGGAACTACCATGGAAAATGTAATGGAGGCTGGTATTGTTTCTATGAGACAACAATTTATTTCCTCTATAGATACTCATATTGGATGTGAGCATTGTTTTTCTGCCATTGGTAGAAAGAGTCAACAAAGTTTAGTGACAACTGCAGCAACCAGTGTGGAGGATTATTACACACTAGTTCAAATAATACTAAAGGAGAAAAGGGCTGAACAAGAATAGTCGGGGCCTCTTCTTTAGGATAAGAGGGTTCTTGATGGTAATTCATTTGTTACTACAAAGGATTCAGAAGGCTGCTGTAAGGGATACTTTTCACAAGGATTTTCAAAGTAGTGTAGATTACCTATTAGATTATTTTTGTACATGAAAAACCACTATAATAATTTTATAAACATAGAATAATATTCCCCAAGATCTAATTTATTTCATAGGAGGTCATTTTTTCCATCAAGGGGGTTGGTGTGGACCGGATGTGGCCAGAGCAGGGCCAAATCACGACATTACCGCGGCGTGACCGTGGTGTGTTGGCCCCGTCCAACAACATTTGTGGTGCATCATCTTACATCCAGGAGTGATGGGAGCGGGAGGAGGCAGGGAAACATTCTGGCTATTTCCCCACTGGTAGAAATTGTGATTAGTCAGTCTCAAAATTGACCACACGACTCATGGGAAACTATTACGGTGAACCACTGTAGGGTGTCGTCCAACAGCATGGCCAAATCCCAGCATTACTACGGTGTGACCACAGATTGGCCGCGGAATATCCGCGGCGTGACCGCGGAGTGTCCACGGCGTGACAACAGCCATACTGTGGCGTGACCATAACGTGTTGGACCGGTCCAGTGACATTCGTAGGGAAGAATCTTCTGGCCAGGAGCGAATGGAGCGGGAGGAGGTGGGGAAACATTCCGATCGTCGCCCCACCCGTAGAAATTTTTATTAGTCAATCTCCACATTGATCAAAAGACTCATGGAATACTATCACTACGAACCATCGCAGGGTTTCATCCTAGATCAGGGAAAAATCATGGTATTAATGCGGCGTGACCGCGGCGTGACTATGGCATGACCACGACGTGACCGCGGCATGACCCCGACGTGTTGGCTGGGTCCTGTGACATCCGTAGGGAAAAATCTTCTGGCCAGGAGTGAAGGGAGCAGGAGGCGGCAGGGCAACACTATGATTGTCACCCCACTGGAAGATGATAAAATAGATCAACTATTTAGTATTCTATAACAAGGGATTTCCATAGAAGGTTGTAGCGAGCGACACAATGATGCAACATCTAAAGGGAATCAAAATGGTAGAAAAGAATCACACACCTGAAACAAACCATTTAAAAATACATTCACTTTTCCTAAACATGGAAATTTTATTTATAATATTCAAAGTGTGAAAAGAAAAGTGTCAAGGTCAATGCATATGCCTACTTGGGCAATGTCATTTGAGTTAAACGGGTATGATAATCCAATTTATATTATTCAAAGAAAAAAACAAACTAGAAACAAAAAAAAGGCAAAAAATATTCATATGAAAGACTCAAACCAAATCTATACTTGATAAAAATATCTATCACTACTCTTTGGTTTAGAAGATAACACACCTCTGTTGGAGGGGTTGTTTTATAAAATCTTGGAATTACATTATTTCAACACTAATCAACCATATAGAGAAATTATGTGGGGATAATTTTATCATTTATTTAAAGAAAAATCAACAATATACTTAACAATTAAATTTTACATGTTCAGGAATGTTGGTGCACCCCAATGGTGGCCCTGAACAGGTAAAACAATCCTCAACGCATCACACAGAAATTATGAGGGGTTAATTTTATCATTTATCCAACAAATTTACCAAACCCTAAAAGAGAAATAAAATTCCCATCAAGAGATAAATTATAACACAGCCTCGCATTCAAAAATAAATAATAAAACCATTATATATAACATATAGACCACATACCTCTATCCTGAGGAATACCGATTGCTCAATAATTCCCCTCAACTCGGAATCAAACACAATTTAAAACAGCAACAAATGACCTGAAAAGAAAAAATATTGTTAGTCCATATGAAGAAAATGAGAAACTACACATTCCATAATATGAAAAAGTGAATAAATATAAGGATTAGATTCACCTAGAGATTTTATTTGATACCAACAGTTCTTCAAATGGAATATAATAAAAGGAGATAAACCCATGTAGAGATATGAGAATTTTGGACCATCTCTATGGTTTCAAGGGGAATAAATGATGTGAAAATTGAGTGAGGTTTGATAAATAAAATTGTTAAATTGGAAAATTGGACTTTTTAAGGGTCACACAGTTTGGCTACATGGTTTTCCAAACCATACCCAAACCATGAACCAATATATGTCCAAGTGGGGTCCAAGTCACACTTTGAACCTGGGATCTCACACAGTTTATAAAAAGATGTTCCATCAGTCTGAAATTTATCATTCCATGGACATGTAGTTTACTCTAACTATGTTCCAACCATGTAACATGCACATAATTTTCAATTTTCTCCATTCATTCCTATTTTGAACCCCCTTAACACCCTACAAAAACTAGAGGTTTCTTACATGTAGCATGTGTATGAGGGATCATGTGGGGATTTTTAAACCTCCTTACTAGTGTAAGGGACAATAGATACCATGTGAATTAAATGAAATAATAAAAAATAACTGGACACATGAATTTAAAACTATTTATCCAATAGGGTATGAACTATAACAAAAAAATAATACATAATGTCAAGATAACATTGTCAATTGAGAATGAAACCGCATAATTAATTAAAACCATAGAATCCTCAAAATGGGTCTAGACTCCAATTATTGATCCCCATTCATGCTCTTCCGAAAGTCAACTAAACTCCTTAGAAGAGGGCCTATTCCCTTGTTAAGAAATACAATGATGAAATAATCTCATGTACCCAATGATGGTCTGGTCAAGTTGTGGGTAATACTCAGTAGGACATCACCAATGATGTCTATAAAGTATCCTGCCTGATAGATAATGTATGTAGGTTCAATGTAAATAAGATAGAAAACAAAAGAAAACTATGGTATTATCGGTAAACTATATACACATTAACCATTTCCTTCGTTATTTAAATTTTTATAACTTAAACCATCTTAATAACTTATTTCATTTTCATACCATGTTCAAATAGGTTAGGCATTTATATCTTTTAAACAGTGTCCTAATATTGTAAAATACTTTGCATAAGTGAATAAGTCATGCTCCCTATCTCACTGGGGATAAACATATCATAACCAAATAATTACAGTTACCATGGATCCTCTTTCCATGTAGTCATATCCAACAAACTATTAAGGGAATATATCCTCAGTCCGACTCCCTAACTCTTGTATTAAAGGGGTGGGTTTTAGATCCTCTAGCAAACTCGACCCGTGTGTATTGAAACTGAAGTCAATTCCCCCCATACAACCAGTCCATGATCACATTCTTATGTGTTTATTAACCACATATAACATATCGCATCAATACATATTCCATACACACAAACCTAAAAATTCATATTTATTTTCATATGACACAATATCAATACATAACCCATTTACACATTTTCCACTTATATCACATACCCCATTTGACCCATTTCCCTTTTCATACATTAACCCATTTATAATATTAATCAAAACCAATAACTTAACCCATATAACTGTTTACTCAATTTAGGTTCATTATCCCATTTATCATGTTCCTATATTCTTATGAATTAACCTATTTACGCATGTACATAACAAATTCATAATCCATTTCCCATATTCATAATAATCCATGAACTTTTTTTCACCTCATTCCAAATAATACCATTTTCCATTTTCAATAACAAGAAAAAACAACCATTGGTGACTATTAAAATTTTTCTAAATTTTCAACATATTTATCATGGTCATCACATCAAAACTAATCAACCCTATTCTTAATATTTAAATTTTCCATGTTGGGAAATGTTCAAGCACCCCATGGGTGGCACTAAACATGTAAAATCATCCTCCACACATCACACAGGGATCATGAGGTGTTAATTTTATCATTTATCCAACCATTTTACCAAACCCTAACAATGGAATCAAATTAAAAACAATATAGAACGATAAACAGAACTACACATGAAAAAATTATCAATAAAACGTTTTGATATAACTTGTAGAGGACATATTTCGATTCTGAGGGAAAAAAATGCACAAACGTGGAGAATCACTCAGATTCAAACACCCTTCCAAACCCAAACCTAATATACACTAGAAAAAAAATCATTTATGGTATTCAGAAGAAGATAGCAATGTAAACAAACCCAAATATGAAAAATTGAAGAAAGAGGAGTATTAGAGAAACAAAGAGCATTGATTTGAAACCTAGGGTGCTCCAAACAGTGTGGAATGAAAGGAGATCTACCCTTGGAATGATTTGGGAATTTTTTTTTTCATAACCATGGATGAAATGGGAAGAAATGAGGAGAATATTTTCTAAGGCATGATAAATATCGATGAGGGGAAATGGGAAAATCAGACTTTTTAAGGGATGTATAGATTGACGTAATGGTTTTCCAAACTGTTCACCAACCATGTTCTTGCCTTTATCCAAGAGGGGTAAAAGTCACAAAATAAACACAGGATCTTATGAATTTTACAAAATAATGGTCCATATTTGTTAAATTATCTTATCCAAGGTGGAATGGCATTGGATCAAAATATCACAATTTACATTAACATACTACCACCCATGAAACATAAACAAGATTTATAGACACCTATGGTAAACATAAAAATATATTACATAATATTTGGTGAATATATATTACATTATAATAATACATGCCTATGGACTATAATAGTTTTGTGTCTTTTTAATCACAAAAAATATTCAATCGTAAAAAAATATCATAAAAATATCCAATAATGATGTCAACCATTAGTACTTATACCTAAAACATATCATCATAACCTATGAAACCAAAATATTAGAACGGTGTTCATTTATAATACCATTCACTTAAATAATATAAATATGTAAGATAATAGTAAGATAATTATATGTTGCGTATCAAAAATAGTTATGGTGATTTTTCTGGTAAACTGCATTGTGTTCTTACTAGGTCAATGGATTCACAAAACCTGTAAATATTAAGTCTATCTAGAATTATGTATATATAATATTATATTTTTTTATGAATCTATAGCCTTGAATGAGGCATGTTTTCCATTACCAATGTACATGAAAAGGGACCATGAGTTAGTAGAGGCACATTACTATTCTTATACACCTATAAAATGATAAATTGTGTCCAGTACCAGGATGAAAATATTAATTCACCTCCCTATGGCTAGTTGGTCCACTATCCAACTGGTTGTAAGTCTGATTCTGGTGTGGGATTCATGCACTATTAATATCAAAAAATAATGAAACATCACTAAGAAGGCTACATTTTGATCCAATTGGTTGACATCAAGGGAAAAATTACATCCACACTAACTCAATTATCCTTATTCGAGTGTTTTAAAGTAAGTATGAATTCATCCCTAGTTTGAATGTTTAGGGAAAATATCACGCCAACCCACAAAAGGATTATGATAATTTGGTGTGGAAACATACTGAATCCATTCAGAAAAAAATATGAGTGTTGCAAAGAAAGCATGAATTCAACCCTAGTTTGAATGTGTAGGATAAATACCAGGCCTACCCACATAAGGATTGTGATAATTTAGTGAGGAATCATACTGAATCCATTTAGAAAAAAATACATCTTTCTTGGGGAGGGCTTGAACTCCAAAAGATTCTGTGCTATCTTGACAAATTCCCTCAAAGTGGAGGAGTTCATTTAAGATCATCTCAAATGAAGGGACAAATATATGATGCGATGTCAAAGCTCTTGTTCTGAAAAATTCAAGGGAATAAGAGAAATACAAAAAATTTAAAAACCTCTTATCCATGCTTGGAACCAATTGAGCACGATGAGTCGGCTCGTCCTAGGCACACCTATTCAAAATTTCCCTTAAACATTGAAGCTCACCATTGTAATCTCATTTATATTTCTTTCAAATTTCACATATTCATGAGAATCCAAGCGTCTGGGTAAGGGAAAAACTAAAACTCAAATCAACATACAAGATAGAATCCATGACCATTCAGTCTCTGGAGGAATGACGAGGTAGGAGGAATGACGAGGGACAAGGAGTATTCTCCGGAGGAGAGGGTCGAGGGTGGGAGGAGAAAGTTGAGCATGAGGGTGGGGAGGCCATTGGGAAACAACAATAGCCGGGAAGTGTTGCAGCGACGTCAGGGAGGAGTGCACAGAGAGAAGGTCCAGGTCAAGGGTTCGAGGAGTCACGGACAGTGGGGAGGAGGAGCTCGTGGATCAGGGGAGGAGAGGAGGAGAGTATCGCGAAGAGCGTCACCGAGAGCATCGCAGACTGGGGAGGAGGAGCTCGCAAATCGTGGGAGGGGAGGAGTTGCGGAATGGGGAGTATGAGCCCGATTTATAGTCAAAAAGAACATTGCTACAGATTTTTTTAATCCGTGGCTATAAATTATTATATAGACATCGTTTTAATAGAATTGTGGGTATAAACTAAGCTATATCCAAGGACTTATAAAACCATGGCTATAAGTCCTTGGCTATAGCCCTTTTTTAGTAGTTTATTAGAATATAAGGAATTCATATATATATATAATAAGTTCTTTTGTGACTAATTAATAAAAAAATAAAAAAAATAAAAATAAAGGAAATATTTTTCTAAAATTTTTAAGCAAAAAAGATGTTTTACCTCAATAAAATAAATGTTCCACATTAAATGAATTATTTTAATTAAATATATATAGTATATATTAAAACAACTAAATTAAATTCATCTTAATTTTTTCTAAATAAGAGATAACAAAAAATCCAATTTTTTGCATAAAAGAATGTATTTATCTAAAAAGTATCTTTCTCACCATTTTTATAAAATATAGTGAATATTTTTTTAAAAAAATTATTTAACAATTACTTGAAAAAGTAAACTAATATTTTAAAATTTGAATGATTCTTTATCTTAGATTTTTTATATTTCAGAAAACATTAATTTTTTGGAAGAATTGTTAAAAATAATGAATTTCAATTGAAAACTACTATTCTGTTTAATTTATTTTTAATGATAATTTATATTTAAAATTGCCATTAAATTAAATTTTTTAAAATTATACATCTATTAGTCTAATTTATGTAATTTTAATTAATTTAGTATGGAATTTTTATATAAATACATTCCAAATTATCATACATTATTTATTTACAACCAATATTATCATCACACATATAAGATTGTTTCAAATTTAATTTTAATTTTTCTAATAGATTGAATGTTACATTATGGAATGGATTAAATATTTGCAATAATTTTAATATTTATTATTTAATATGGAATATAATTTATTTATCACAAATTATTGAAAAACCCTTAAATATTATTTTCCACAATAAAGATAAAAATGGTTCATAATTGGGGATAAATTAATATGATATGTGTTAAAAAGGATTATAAAATTTCACAAAATATATTTTATTCATATATTTATAATTTATAATTTATAATTTTATAATTTAATGATTATAAACATTTTTGTCTCGTATAAATTGTGGGTATTTTTTTTCAGAAAACTACAAGTGTGACACTCACCTCACTTATAAACTGAAACCCTTATCCTACATATTTACACATTAAAACTCTTTTGGATTAGAAAATAACTTACAAAATTACACGCCAAATTATATATAACCCCTTTTTATTACTTATATGGAATAGAAATGAAATCATGGAAGGAATTCGGTGGGAACTTAAATAGGATACCCATAGAAGATGTAACATTATTCAGCCATCATTCTTGTTTTACTTCATCCTAAACCGCCTATAATTACTATTAAAACATGGTGATATAATATAATAATTATATTACATATATTAATATGATTTTATGTTATGGTCATTATCTAAAACTATCTCCACTTCCTTAAAATGGGTTATGAAATAATCATTCGTATGTACGACCAAATATAGCCTCAGGAAATGAGGTCATTCAATTTCCGTTAACACATCTAATGGTTACAAATTATCATTTATTTATTATTTATATATGAAATTTTTGATATTAATATAATTATATATATGTTAAATGAAAAATATATTCAATATATCCATATTTAATTGAATATAATAACATCGCTCATGTGTAAGTGAACTATCACCTAGTGCAATGATGTTATTCATTCATGCATTACATGGAAGGTCCAAAAGTTTGTTTTATTTTAAATATTTGATATATATGATATAAAAATTATTCTACAATAAAATTATATCATTTTACTTTCATCATTTCAATTTTATTGGAAAATTGAAATAACATTCAAGCATAGGTGTGGCCTACCGCCTTTATGAACGATGCTTTTCATTTTTTATAACTAAATTTTATAGAGTAATATAAATAAAATACAGAATATATATGATATTTCTATACATAAAACATTATTTAGATGATTAAATCTTCATCAATGTGATAAGAAAAATTATAATGAATCAAAATACATATGAAAAAGTGGTTATTACCTGAAACGAACATCAACCATGATTTCTGAATTAACAGGTAACTAATGGTCATAAAAAATCATATACGGTATAATATATGTAAAATTTTTAATAGATTTTTAATAATCATATATTTTTTATACAATTGGGTTTATATTTTATAACAAAATATTTGACTTAATGTGGGGGATATCTAGTCTCTATTTTGTTTTTGTGAGGCATATAAAAATTTAGAAAAAAAATAATGTGATTTATATACTACATATTTGATATGACATATCATGAAAATATTAAATTTGAGGATATTTAAAGATTTATTCAATATTTTTCCTCATTTTTTCGATTCACATGATTACTAAAGCAGTAATAGATTTCTATATCAATTTTTACTTATGTGAGACACATTCCATATTCACCACATGTTTCATTCATGTAGTCAAAATACTATATATAAATTTATTTTGAATATTTATAATTAAATTTTATTTTATATACATAGTTTTTTCCAGATTTCTCTTTCAAGGGGTTTATGGTTCAAATATTACCAAAGTAGAAAATGATTTTTTAATCAAATTTTCTTCTATGGGACATATATAATGTTATGAACCTATCTATTATTATAAGGGGTATAAAAATCCCATATTACATGTTATATCATGAACTAATTTATCATCGTGATATTTTATGTTTCATTTAATGTTATTCCTGCATCTAAATTATATAAAACTGGTAATGATTTCATGTCACAATATCTGTTACATTCCAAGTAAGTAATGAATTATGGATTTTCATTATATATGTCTATTTATGAATTAGATAATGTTTTAGAGGTTTAAAATGAGAATAAATCAAATCATAAGCATAAAATACTCTAACATTTTTTGAAAAGATCATTTTACCGCCTTTTGATCAAAAACCTTTTATAAATAAAACATTTGACAATATTATAAGCTCTATTTGTCAAAATTATCTTATTATTTAGGATTGGGACATTGAAATTTTCTTTGGATAAATTTTCATCATTTTTCTGACAATGTTCATTTTTTAATGAATAGTGAAAAATACTTCATTTTACTTCAAAACTACCTTTTATTATAATTTAATTATATGGTTAGATTATTTTTTAAATTAGTTTTCAAGTGTAATTAGAATATATTTTTAACATTTAATCCAATTTTTTTCATTGTAATTAATATCACATTGGGATTTGGCATAAACAAGGGTCAAACATTTGATAGATATTGTTTATAAAAAACCCTCTATTTGTTTTGACAACGAGAATTATTTTTAAATTAATTAAGGAAATTTAAGTGTTTGGAATTTGGTAAAATGGATTCTATATCTAGAATCAGAAGGTCCAAATTATGTAATTAAGACTCTTGTTTTTGTACATAATGAATAGTAACGAAGGTAATTATCTTTAATTATCGTGATTAATTAGTAATCTGGTTGTTAAGGGTAATAAAATAATATCATAATAATTTAAAATTACCCCAACAAGTATCCTAAAGCTACAAGTTGTGTCATGGACGACCATGGGATACCTTGTGCCAACTTTGGGACCCCATGGAATGACTTTTGTGTGATAGTGACATTTTATCATTTTATTTTTAAAGAAAGGAAATATAACAATAGTATGTAACACCTAAATAAGACATTTTTAATATTATCTAAATAAATGATGTATTATAATATAAAAATTCATTAGAAAGATCTACATCATGGTATTTTTTTTATAATTTTTAGACATTATATAAATAAATTTATTTATGATACCATGATGATGTAGTGATTACCTCATTAATGAACGATTTAAATAAAATGAAAAAATATTGTAAAATCTAAGAACTACACTTGTCAAAAACCTATTGGATGGTTGTATTTCGAACCCTTATCAACTAACCCTCGAAATATATCATTGTGCGACCTTCAAAATTCGAAAATCATTTTATAATAAAGTAACATTTCAAGACTTTCCAAGAGTACCCCTCCTCCCTATTATAAAAGGCCCCCACCTCTACCCCCCTTACCCACACCTCTCAAGACAATGTATTGGCCAAACTCTACTCATTTTATCTCTCCACATCCCTCTCTTCAACATAGAAGCCTTAACTTTGGCATAATGCTCTTCAAGAAACCCTTTTTGTTCAAACCAAGGGGAGTTACCCGATTTAAAGGTAATGGCTTCTCTTATGTTATTTTGTTTTATATTTCTTCCCAAACACCATAAACTATTTTTATTCATATATTTTATAACAACACCAGTATATTAATTATATAATTATTTTTTATGATAATTATTTTATTTACACTTACACACACCTTCGTCTAATGGTTAAAGAACATATTGTTTTTGTGAGTGGCGAATTACTGCCTCACGAAACGATGACTGTTCAATCTTCATTTAACACCTTTAATGGTGGCCATTAAGATTTAAATCTATTTATATATGATATATATATTTTTATGTTTTCTTATGATTCTGTATTTTTCATTTATGGCATACCTTTATGGTTTCCATTATGGGTAAATGAGATAATTTCATTTTAGGAAGTGTAGACTGCCGCCCCCTAAAAGTGATTTGATTTGTTAATGCCATATATGGGACGTAAAAAGGATATATTCAGTGATATTATATATGATATTATATTGGAATTATAATATACCTTTATATCATTATGATTTCATTCCATTAAATACGAAAAAGAAATTAAAGTGGTGTTCATGTGTACGTACGGCTTACCGTCTCCATGAACGGTGCATTTCATTTCTTACCACTAAATGTTATATAATATTATAAATGCATGTATATACTGGATATATATGATATATATTATATCAAAATCATTAATATAATTCTGGATATAATGGATATTTTACCACATGAACATCTTGTAATTATAAGAATTTTATTTTTGACTCAAGTACCAATGATCGACAAAATGACCGTTATTAACTTAAATAATTACATAATGTTCATAACATTGTAATAAGTGATATAGAAGAATAATTAACATGAAACAGGTTCTTAAGTAAGTATAAATTATCACTATTTTTTATTCAGTAGATTAAAGAATGATCGAGCCATGTCGGACACGAGGTAAGGGACTTCATCTCAATCTCTTTTCATTGAGGCATATTTTGTTTTATACATAACTTTATTTTATACAGTTTATAAACCCCTTTTACTTTTACTTTTATTCAAAAGGAATATTTTTATACAATGTGTCTTACTAAATGAAAAAATGGAATGTTTTTTCTCATGTATGCGGCGACAACTACTTCTTCGCCGTCGTGACCATTATTTGTGTTTCAGATTCATCTATAAGCCATAATATTTTATTAAATGAAAAATAAATACCATGTTTTACTTTTCTTTTATTTTGGTTTTGAAAATGGTTTTGATAATGTATTGATTATATCAATGTGTTGGTGATATCTTGTGATTGAAATTCGGAAATGTTATGTTTCCTTTATGAATGTTTTATATGATATGATTATGTTATGGTTATTGAGAATTATTTATTATGATGGGTGCATCCATGATAAAATAAGGGCGGGTGAGCCCGATATATCTCTCCAATTCATTGGGTAATGCGATGGGGTTAAATTCTATGGTTTCTATGAAGAGATTTCGGGAATATACTATGATGGGTTTTCCAAACGTAACCATGAGGGTTACTCCCTATGTAAGAATGTTATGAATTCCTCAAATTACCTTTATATCTTATGATTTCTACGAGTTATTCATAAATATTATGATTTCATGAGGTCTGTTGAAGTGATTATGTTTTATGAGTGAAGTATGATTTCATTTATTCTTATGTATACATGGACTAAAGTTTTCTTTCCATATTTTTATACCCCTAATGAGTTTTTTAAGCTCATCCAAAGTTTCTGAAATGATTTTCATAGGTCAAGGGAAAGGTGCATGATTCGATGATAATGCTAAAGGTATTGATGAGATTTATGCTCTTGACTGGAATGAATTCAAAGGTATGTTTCTTGAAAAATATTTTCCTAAGGCTGTTCGACATGGGATGGAAAAACAATTCTTAAAATTGAGGCAAGAGGATGACTCAGATGCTACTTTTGAAGAAAAGATCACTCGATTAGCATGGTTTCCTCCAGATTTTTTCCGAGACCTTGATTGTAAAATAAATCATTTTTACGCAGGATTAAATCCAAATTATCGAAGGGAGTTATCTTCGTGTGAGTTGACATGTTTTGAATAGCTTGTTCGATGTTATGAGAAGGTGAAAATGGAGTTTTCTGATAATAAAGTGTTCTATAACAACCAATAGAAGAAGAGAATAATGTGTCAGGAGAATGGTAAGAATCCATCAAAAAGGCTTGATGGTAAGAAAACTATGTTTTCAATTTATGATAAATGTGGTAAAAATCTTGTTGGGGAAGTCATTTGAATTTTGTAAAGTTATACCGATGTGGAAAGATGGGATATAAGGCTCGTGATTTCACTGAAAATGATCAGGGTGATAGTAAGACCAAATTTAATTTATAGTTAGTGAAATGTTTCAATTGAAATGAGATGGGTCATTATGAAAATGATTATTCGACAAATAGCTCAAATTATGGGAAGAATTCATTCTACAAGAAGATGGGTGAGGGGATATCCTTGGCAACCACTTAAACATATGTTGGGCCATAAAATGAAGTGGCATCAGGTACTTTGTTTATTTTTTCAGATTATGCCAATGTGTGTTTTGATTTAGGGTCTACACATTCTTTCATCTCTGAAAATTTTTATAGTAAATTGGGAATTCCATCTCAAGAAATGAATCCAGAACATGTGGAAAAAACACCTGGGGAAAAAGGTTAAAGAAAAAATTATTTATAGGAATCTTCCTATCCTTATCCGTGGAAAGAACCTACTTACAAACCTTAATGTCTTACATCCAGTAGAGAATGATGTTATCTTGGGTATGGAATGTCTCTCTGTTTACCAAGCTAGGATTGACTGTAGATCTAAAGAAGTTTCTTTACAGAAAGACTTTTAGTTTGTGTAAAAGAATGAACCCTTACTATTGATAATATATCAAGAGGCTGATAAACATGTAAAACATGGAAATTAATGTTACCTTGCACATATTTTTTAAGACAAAGGAACAATTCAGATTAATGATGTGCCATGGTAAATGAGTATCCTAATGTTTTCATTATGAGTTTCCTGGAATAATACCAAATCGAAATGTTGAATTTACTATTGTCATAGTTCTTGATGCTAAGCCAATTTCAAGACCCCCTTATCTAATGGCTCAAATCGAACTTTTATAGTCGAAGGTGCACTTGCAATATTTAATAGAGAAAGGCCTCATTCGACCAAGCATCTCACCATGGGGTGCTCCTTTCTTATTTTTTAAAAATAAATATGGTTCAATGAGATTTTTCATTGATTATAGATCCTTGAAAAACATCACTGTTAAGAACAAATATCATTTTCCTCATATCGATGATTTTTTTGATCATCTCCAGGTAGCTCAGTAATTTTCAATGATTGTGTTGAGATCGGGGTACCATTAGTTGAAGTTAAAGGAAGAAGATATTCCAAAGACATAGTTTCGAACAAGATATGGCCATTATGAATTTGTAGTAATTCTTTTTGGGTTAACTAATGAACCTGCTGTATTCATGGACCTTATGAGTAGAATTTTCCATGAGTTCTTGGATATGTTTGTGGTTGTTTTCATTCATGATTTTTTGGTGTTTTATAAAAGTAAAGAGGAGCATGAAAGTAAATTATGGGTTATTTTGAAAACCTTAAATGAAAATAAATTGTATGGGAAATTCATCAAGTGTGTGTTTTGGTTGCAACAAATTTCTTTCCTTGGTCACATTGTTTCTAAAGATGGAATAACTATTGATCCTGCAAAAACAAAGGTTGTTGAAGAATGGCCCAGACCCACAAATGTCACTGATATTCGTAGTTTTCTTGGTTTGGTAGGCTATTACAGAAGGATTGTTAAAAAAAATTCAATGTTATCTAGTCCAATTACTAAGTTAACTCTAAAAGGTTCTAATTTCATCTCGAAAAAGAATGTGATGATTTTTTCAGGAATTAAAAGATGATTGGTGAATGCTCCAGTTTTGGCACTATCTTCTAGGAATGGTGAGTTTGTTATCTACAATGATTCTTCATTGAAAAGACATGGTTTTGTCCTAATGTAGAATGATCAGGTAATTGTTTATGATTCATGTCAGTTGAAAACTCATGAGATAAATTACCCTACACATGATTTTGAAATACCTTTTTTTGTTTTCAAATAAAAAGTTTGGAGGAATCATTTGTATGGAGTAAAGTGTGAAATATATACCGATCAAAAAAGTTTACAGTATATATTCACTCAAAAAGAATTCAACATGAGGTAGAAGAGATGGCTAGAATTAATCAAGGATTATGATTGTAGAATTCATTACCATCTGGATAAAGAAAATAAAGCAGCTGATGCTTTGACTCGAAAAAGTATTGATTCATTAACCATGTTACGTTTGGAACGTGATCCATTGGGTATGGATTTGATGAAATTTGGCATAGAATTTGTTGGTGCAGGATGTTCTTATGTTTCGTTTCAGGTGTCAGTGAAATCTTCTCTATCATATAGAATTAAGTAACCACAGAATCAAGATAGTGAGTTTAAGAAAAAGGTTGAGATGGATCCGAAGGGTATGTTACCTAAAATAAAAATTGATAATGATTGTGTTTTGATATTTTGGAAGATATTGTGTGTGAATTGTGATTCACAATGGAAGAGATAGTATTAATGTGAAGCTCATAGTTCTTTTTTTTCATTTCATCCTGGCAGTACTAAAATGTATAGAGATCTTAGGGAGTATTACTGGTTGGATGGAATTAAAAGAGATATCTAGGATTTTATAGTAAAGTGTTCGACTTGTCAAAAGGTTAAAGTAGAGCGACTGTTACCGAAAGGGATGCTTCACCATTTAACAGTGCTAGTGTGGAAATGGGAAAATATATCCATGGACATCATTGTGGAATTCCTAAAGACACCTTGAGGTAATAATGCAATCTGGGTTATTGTTCATCGCTTGACTAAATCTGCTCATTTACTTTCTATACGAGATACTTTTTCAATAAATACACTTTCTCGTTTTATCTTAAAGAGATAGTCAGGTTACATGGATTTATCGTATCCATTGTATCTGATCGTGATCTCAGGTTTTCTTCTAACTTTTGGAAACGCTTTCAGAAGTCGTTGGGTGGTGAATTAAATTTTAATACACCTTTTCATCCTCAATCAGATGGGCAGTAAGAAAGAACAATTCAGATAATGTAGGACATGCTATGTGCTTGTTCGATGGATTATCAGGGTTGTTGGGACCAACATCTTTCTTTGGTTGAGTTTTCTTATAATAACCGTTTTCATTCCAGTATACAGATGGCATCATATGAGGCATTATATGGGAAGCGGTGTCGAAATCCAGCATTTAGGGATAAAGTAGGTGAAAGGAAGTTGATGGGACCAGAATTTGTAGAAGAGTTGGAAGAAAATGTTTAGCTGATACAGAAACACATTAGAACAGCTCAGAGCAGGCAGAAAAGTTATGCGGACAACAGGATGAAGGATCTCTCTTTTGAGGCAGGTGATCATGTCTTCCTTAATGTTTAACAATGGAAAAGTGTGATGCGATTTGGTATGAAACGAAATCTGAGTCAAAGGTTCTTTGGAACATATGAAATTCTTGAGAGATTTGGATCAGTTGCATACTGAGTGGCTTTTCCTCCGATTTTTTCTCATGTACACAATGTTTTTCACGTTTCAATGTTAAGGAAGTACATGCCACATCCATCTCATGTTTTTAGTCAAGATGTAGTTCAGCTGGAAGTGAATCTATCTTATGAGGAACAACCGGGCCATATTATTGACCACATGGAGAAAGTATTGCGGAATAAGGTGATTCATCAAGTAATGGTTTTTTGGAAAACCACATGATTAAAGAGGCTACATGGGAATATGAAAATGCAATGAGGGATAAATACCCCCACTTATTCGATAAATAAATAAATTATGGGGATATAATTTTATAAAGGGGGAAGGATTTAACATCCCAAGTAAGTAAAGAATTATTAATTTTCATTATCTATTTCTATTTATGAATTATATGGTGTTTTAGAGTATTAAAATGAGAATAAATCCAATCTTAAGCATAGAATACTCTAATATTTTTTTAAAAGATCGTTTTACCGCCATTTGATGGAAAACATTTTTAAAATCAAAGTTTTTACAATTTTATAAGCTCTATTTGTCAAAATATACTTATTCTTTATGATTGGGACGTTGATATTTAATTTTTATAATTTTTTGGTATTTTTCTGACAATGTTCATCTTTTTAATGAATAGTGAAAAATACTGCATTTTACTTCAAAACCGCTTTTTCATATAATTCAATTATATTGTTAGATTATATTTTTAATTAATTTCCAAGTTTAATTAGAATATATTTTTACCATTTAATCCAATTTTGGTCATTTTAATTAATTTAACTTTGTAATTGGGCATAAACAAGTGTCAAACTTTTGATAGATATTTTTTCTAAAAAACCTGCTACTTGTTTTAACAACGAGAATTATTTTTAAATTAATTACTTAAATTTATGTGTTTGGAATTTGGTAAAATGGATTACATATTTGGAATCAGAGGGTCCAAATTATGTAATTAAGACTCTTTTGTTTTTGGACATTATGAATAGTAACCACGATAATTATCTTTAATTATCGTGATTAACAAGTAATCGGGTAGCTAAGGGTAATAAAATAATATCATAATAATATAAAATGACCCCAAAATTTGTACTAATTATAATCGTTATGTTATGGATGACAATGGAATGCCTTTTTCCAACTTTGGGACCCCATGGAATCACATTTGTGTGATAGTGACATTTTATCATTTTATTTTTAAAGAAAGGAAAATATATCAAAAGTATGTAACACCTACGTAAAACTATTTTAATTTTGTCTAAATAAATTATCACTAAGACTATAAATATAAAATTGAAAGATAAAAATATATCCTACATCATTGTAGTTTTTTTATAATTTTTATAAATTATATACATATATTTATTTATGATACCATGATGAGTTAGTGATTACCTCATTATTGAATGATTTAAATAAAATGAAATGATAATGGAAAATATAAGACCTAAATATGTAAAAACATATTGGATGGGTATATTTAGAACCCTTATCAAATTTTACTCGAAATATATCATTATGGAACCTTTAAAATCCCAAAATAATTTTGTAATAAAGTAATATTTCAAGTTAATCCATGAGTGCCCCTCCTCCCTCTTATAAAAGGCCCCCAACTCTACCCCACTTATCCACACCTCTCAAGCCATTTCCTCAGCCAAGATCTGCACATTTTATCTCTCCACATCCCTTTATTCATCATTTAAGCCTTACCATAGTCATAAATATTTTTAAGAAACCCTTTTGGATCAAACCAATGGGAATTACCCGATTTAAAGGTAATATCTTCTCTTATATTATTTTGTTTTAATTTGATTCCCAAACCCCCTAAACACTTTTTATTCAACTTGTTTGTAAAAAAACAGTATATTAAATATACTAGGAGGTTTTTATGAGATTTATTTGATTTACACTTACACACACCTCCGTCTAATGGTTAAAGAACATATTGTTTCTGTGAGTAGAAAATTACTGCCTCATGAAACGATGATTGTTCAATCTTCATTTAAAACCATTCATAGAGTCCATTAATATTTCACTCTATTTATATATGATATATATTATGTTTATGTTTTCTTTATGAATATTTATTTTTCATTTATGGCATACCGTTATGGTTTCCATTATTGGTAAACGCGATAATTTCATTTTAGAAAGTGCGGACTACCACCCCCTCAAAGTGATTTGATTCGTTAATGCCATATGTTGGATGTATTATGCATGGAGTTGATGATTTTATAGATTATATTATACTGTAATTACAATATACCTTTATATCATTATGATATCATTCCATTAAATACGAAATAGATATGAAAGTGGCCTTTATGCTTACGTACGACTTACCGTCTCCACGAACTGTGCATTTCATTTCGTACCTCTAAATGTTATGTAATATTATAAATGAATGTATATCATGTATATATATGATATATATGATATCTAAATCCTAAAAATAATTCTAGATATAATGAATAGTTTTCCACATGAACAACTTGTAATTATAAGAAGTTTATTTTTTACTCAAGTACCAAAGATCGACAAAATGACCATTATTAACGTAAATAATTAAATAATGTTCATAACATTGTAATAAGTGATATAAAATAAAAATTAACATGAAATATTTTCTTAAGAAAGTATAAATTAACACTATTTTATTATTTAGGAGAGTAAATAATGATCGAGTCAAGTCGGACAGGAGGTAAGAGACTTCTTCTCAATCTCCTTTGATTGAGGCATATATTGTTATATACACAACTTTCATTTATAAGGTGTTTAAAGCCCTTTTAATTTTACTTTAATTCAAAATGAATATTTTTATATGAAGCATTTTACTAAACTAAAAAAGGGAATGTTTTGTCTCACGTATGCGGCGACAGAATCTTCTCCACCGCCGTGACCATTATTTGAGTTTCGGCTTCCTCTAAAATCCATATCATTTTTTTATAATGAAAAATAAATATCATGATTTAATTTTATTTTAATTTGGTATTGAAAATGGTATTGATAATGTTTTTATTATATCAATGTGTTTTTGATATCTTGTGATTGATATGTGGAAATGTTATGTTTCCCTTATTCATGTTTTATGTGATACGATTATGTTATGGTTCTTGGGAATTGTTTATGAAGACATGTGGTTCTATGATAAACTAACGGCGGGTGAGCCCAATATAGCCCTGAAATGCATTGGGTAACGCGAAGGGGTTAAACGCTATGGTTTCTCCGAATAGATTTAGGGAATATACTGTGATGGGTATTCCAAACATAACCATGATGGTTAACCCATATGTAAGACTGTTATGAATGCCTCTAGTTACCTTTATGTCTTATTATTTCTATGAGTTATTAATAAATCTTATCATTTCTGGAGGTTTGTTAAAGTGATTATGTTTTATGAGTGAAGAATGATTTCATTGATTCTTATGTATACATGGACTAAGGTTTTCTTTCCGTAATTTTATATCCCTACTGAGCTTTTTACGCTCATCCCATGTTTTTGAAATGTTTTTCATAGGTCAAGGGAATGGTAAATGATGTGATGATAGTGTCGAGGAAGTGTCAAGAAAGAATCCATGTTTTATTTTAAATATGTTCTCTTTCATGAGAAAAGTGAATATTGTCTTTGATGTAACCACCTTGTTTAAAAGTGGAATTTAATGCATGATTTATGATCTGATTCTCTAAAACAATAATCCTGAAAATATCTTCAATGTGTATTCTTTTAATAACTCAAGATTAAGTAATTTTTACGGCTGGGGCCTTATAAAATCATAGTTTATTAGGATTGTTTATGATTATGATTCTAATGATAAAATATCACAATCCATTTTTTTTAAAAATCATCAACTTTATTCTCCATTGGTTATTCATGATATTAATAGTTCCATTTTATCATCTCCATGAAATTAAAAATAATTCATATTTTTTATTAAAAAATGAATTTATCTATCTCTTTAGTTGGAAATATATTTTCATAAAAACCATGTTTTCAAAAAATACATTCAAAAATGTATTTAACCGTTCCAAAATTATTTATCACTGAAAATTGTAGCCATATTTTAAATTTTACAAAATATTATAAATGTAATTTTTATTTCTTATTTAAGAATAATATTTTTGTCTTTTACGGAAAATTTTAAATTAATATTCATTTTCAACTTGCATGAAATGAAAATTATTTCTCATTATACTGACTACTAAATGATTTCAAGATTACCTTTCTGGTTTTAAAAGTTATATTCATGAAAAATGTTTCCCTTTACAGTTAGAAAATTTTTATATTTCAAATACACAATTTTAATGCAAAAAATTGATTTTGATAATGGTTTAAAATGCATTTTCAATGTGAAAAGTCTATTTTCCTCAAGAAACATTTTTAATGATTTTTAATGATTCATTTATATGTTTTCATGTTATTTTAAAATGTGGCCTTCCAATAAAATTATCTTTTAAAATTATTATTAAAAAATCAAAAGGATATTTTCCTCATGAATTTTCATAAATTATTTTTTAAGATTTAATTTTATGCTTACTTGTTAATTTTCAAATAGAATCATTTCTAGAATAGTTTATAATGTCTAATTTAAAAAATGTTATTTGAATGAATTTTTACATTCCTCAATAAACATTATATGTGATTTATCTTTCAAAATAAACATCCATTTAAGATTATATCTTTTGTTGTAACATATTCATTCCAGGGGATATGATCCAAAGGTGATATTATTATTCTTTCTCTGAATGGTTAATGTATATGATGATAAGATTTTATGGGAATTATTTCACTTCCATGGTTTATACCATGATAAAATTACTATGAAAAAATATTCATTTTCAATGGGTTATGGCTTGATGAAATGATTAAATTAGTAAAAATTATATTTATTTTACACAGGTTTTGAGGAAAATTTTATTTTAGGGGTTATGATATAATGATTGGTTTATGATAATTTTGAACACATGTGTATGATTTTTAATATGTGAGGGGTGGTAAATATATCTCCCTATAATGGATTTGGTAATGATAAATGTATTATTAGATTAAATGGTCCATAGGTGGGCTGAACGTGCCCAAAAATGATGTAAAATGGTTGTTATACAATCCTTGAAAAATAGGGTACATGTGTGGTTTTTCTAACCTCGAAGTTGGTACACATGTTGTTATCCTAAGGCAAACATATTATGATTGTCTTTTCAAGTATACATGACATGATATTTTATATTATTAGGTGTATTCCAAAAAACTATGTCTTTTGATAATGGTATTCTCTCATCACTATTGATCTTCGATTTTCATAGGATTCTTGTCATATGAACATCTTATATTAAGACTATGGATCATGGTTATGGTAATTTATATGAATTGAATGGTTTTAAAATTTAACAATATTTTTCTCATAGTCATAATCTCATGTATACTTATGTTTAATCTTTTTTAACCATACGAAGCATCTAAGCTCACCCATTTTTTTGTTTCCTTTCCCCAGGTTACGAAGGAATTTTTTATTTTTCATTACTAAAGTGGACGATCTTTATGATATAAATTGAGAATATTTAATGAATTAAGAATATTTTAATCTATTTTTACAAAGGAAATAAAATATTACTATCGTAGGGTAGATTTTAGTGTAATATAAATAATATTAATCGTAAAATATTTAATATGCAATCATCAAAAGAATGGTTCTCTATATGGGAGTTGGAAATCAAGGATGGAATTACTGGTATAGAGTAAATAGTGTCCATCAATGATTAAAAGTATATGATCCTACATATATGGAAGATACTTTTGGTTAATCAACTTCGGTAATACAAGATCATGTAAGTGAGATCTTGGGAGAATGAGTGTGAGATTCAAACACAGTAACCCCACCTTTTTCAATGTTTCTTCTTCTTTGGGAGTGAATAATTGAAGGAGTATAGAATACAATAACATTGATTTTTTTTGGATTTTTCCTGTGAATATTTTTATATCTATATATCTGAATTTACCATTATCGTCATAACAATGTTTTAGTGATTTGAAACCATAGAATTAATATATATTAAAAATATTATTATATTTTAAAATCATGATTGTTCATTATTTATGTTTAAATGGTTTTCCAATTGTTTGTGCATAGGGATGGAAAATCTTAGACCATGTTGGATTTTTAAATATTTGGTTTACTCTAGGTTTGGAATAATATTATTAGTATTATAATTTTCTTATAAGGTAATCATTGTTGGTACATTTATTAAAATAAAAAAATTATTTATTTATTCTATTTTAAATTCCAATATGTAAACCTATGCATATAAATACCATGTAACAAAAAATCGAATATGTTAGAAAAATTACATTTTGATATTAAATAGTTAGTGGAAGAGAGATCTGTTCAAAACACAGAGTGTAGAACGATGATTACTGATCATGAGATCACGAGGAAGATGGAGAACCTAACGACATCAACATCATCATAATCGGTGAATGTATTATTTATGATTGAACATTATATAAATGAAGTATGTTTTATTATTTTTGGGATTCTCCCTTGTATTAATTAATAAGAATATATTTAAATAATCTGATTTTCTAATCAATGATTACCCATTCTTTACATCAGACTACCCATAAATTATGTTATTTAGGCTGATTTATTATCATTATTCACATAAATTAACCCTTTTTCCCATTGATTTGAATATTGTTTGATACCACATTGGAAAATGGAGGATTCACTTATTTTTTGTTCTATTATACACATTATTCTTTGTGTTCATCATCATTTCCCTTTAGGTTCACATTTTGACAGTTCCAAGGAATGATTTAGTGTGACTGAACACCCTGATTCAGTGTGGTTTTACAATTGATGTATATATCAACAGTTTGGGGATGAATAATGATTTTTTGTGGTATGGGGGTGATGGATTCCTGGATTTGAGATATATATTTGTGATATGATACATATAGTTTGTTCCATGGGTGGTTATATTTCTGATTTCCAGCCACCATAATATGGGAATTAGTAACCAGAAGTGATTTCTTCAACCATAGTAGATATAGGGTGTCTAAATAGGTTGAAATTGTGGTCACAATGCTGGATATGGGGTTTTATGTAGAAAATCAGTTTATTAAAAATTCCTAATTCCATTCCATGTTTCATAGAGGAATACATGTTGTGTGGTACCTAGGAAAAATGGTTAAGATTTTGGGTGGTGATAAATGTGACACATCATGTATATTGATATAAATTTCATTTATCTTAGTGATGATACCTTATAATATCCTCAATAAAAATAGGTTAATGTCCAAACACACAATTATGGCTAGAATAAATAGGCATATTTATGTACTCTGTCAAGGGTAGGGTACACGGGCATGACCTGTGCACATAGTGAATGGATGAATGGACACATGAATGCCTTAGGAAGCCAATACCTGACATATAACTCATGTACATGCTATGTAGTTTCACGTGGAAATCCAAAAAATGTTATAACAAGAACAAACGTTTATTTTTGATTGAGATTAAAAACTATGTAGACCTAGGTACATGTAGTTTAGTTCTCTCATACTCTTTCACCTTTCTTATAAAATTCTATAGGACATTTTTTTCATCCTTTGATAATCACATCATCATTATTTTTCAACATGGGATGAAATGGAATAATTTATAGTATATTTTGAGAAATGACACATAGTTTTGCAAGTCTTATTCTTTTTCCTGAGATACTTTACTGATATATGTGATCATGTAGTATCACCATATAGATATAGATGTTGGAAACCCCCTTACTAACTAGGTTGTAGGTCCCTCGTACACTTCATGTAGGTGAAATTTTACCACATCATTGTCTATAGGGAAGAGTTCTACTGACTACTAATTTTTACCTCCATTAAGCACTATATAACAATTCCTATGTCTCCCAAGTCCCCCTCCCCCTAACACACTTTTTCATGTGTCCTCTATCTATCGAGTTTAACCTGCAAAAATTCTTGAGTGCTAGCCTTCAATCTATTTAGTGGATACACAAAAGTCACACTATCCTGTTCCTATATATATTGTGAGGTACCCCCCATCCTGATGAACCAGGTAATGTGTCCTCTAACTACTGAGTGGAACCCTTATAATGTTCTCGGGTGTAGGTCTTCCATCTACCATGTGGCCCCAATGTCACACTATAGAGCATTCCATCCAATTAAGAAAGTTCTACCTTGGGCTATGGAATTATGATTCAAGACATTTACACATATTCTTAAAAGATTATAAAATAATTACCCATCAAAATGAAGACACATATGATAATGTATAGTGCCTTTTGAAGACACAGTACATTAAATAAAAAGAATGGAAAAAGAATAAAACATTTTTATATAAATCAATAATAATTATATCCTACCATCCATTGAGATTCTATAGCTATATAGGATAACATATGGAGTACGTAGATAAAATGGATTGGCTAATATTTTTAGTATGAGACTAATCATTAGAATATGGCATAACATATGGGTTGGAAGTAATTATATGTGACATTAAAAGTCATGAAACATGAATTAAAAATAGAAGAATAGTATATAGAACATGGCATCATTTGATCATGGGAATATGGGAATATTTAAGTAAAATACAACATGTTATAAACATGTGTCAACAATAACTACATAGACTATATCACAAAGTGGACAAACTCCCCTAAAAGATTAGGTTTATTTACTAATAACATATTAATGTATCATGAGGCTAAACATTACCCAATTAATTTAAATGCTATCTAGGAACAGAAATCATAACTTGATTACGGATATGCGTTCCACATAATGAATAAAATGTAAGGAATAATGTTATGTGTTACCAAGAGAATGAAATAGATATCATAATCATGTTATAAGGAATAAAATATGTAATATCATTATGTTTTCCCTAATAGAATGGATATAAATTATAATAGTACATTAATTCGGGAAAATATGCACATATCATGATAAACTATGTCCAATTTATGTACAAAAATTCAAAAAAGTGCTTATTAATATTTAGAAAGAAGCCACTTTAGTATAGTTAAAGGGAAAAAATTAATGTGTTAGTAATGTGAAAAACATTATAATTTTTTGTAGAAAAACAGTAAATCAACTAATATTTTTTTTCCTAATAAAATTATTTATTTTGAAAAAATTAGTATATTAATACAATTTATGGTGTGTACTAGAAAAAGGACACAACATTTGGATGTTCTCTTTAATCAAGAAAGCTTATTAAGTGGAATTGAAAGGGGAACCTTTTTGAAGATATATATCACTATAAAATAAGGATGAATTTATCTAGATACAAAATTTTTCATCTTATAAAAACTATTTAGAATAATTATATAATAATTATTTTGAAATTAGATGGTGTAAAGATATAGAATATGTAACACAAAGGTAATTTGGAGGTCCAGAGCAGTCCCTTTCCTTAGGAATTAATGTGTAATTCACATGCACAAAATTTCAATGATAATAAAATTAGAATAATTAATAATTTAATTCTGAATCTATTAAAAATATATTTAATTTTTTTAATTTAATTAATTTAAATTAATTTAAATGAGTGTTAATGTTTCAATTCATTGTTTTAGGATTATTCATTTCACTGTTTTATGGTTGGTTCCCTTGTCTGTAATTATGATAGTTATTATAAAATTGAATAAAAAATATTAAATTTTAATTAAATTGTATTAATATACTTCCTAAATTTTAAAATATCCCAAATATATTTTTTTCTAACATGAGGAAGAGTCATTTTGTAAAATTTTAATGAAAAATGTTTTGTTTATTCTTGCAGTTTTCAAATCATCATGAACTAGGTTTGTTAAATTATTTAACACTGTGTATATATATTTGTTCCATAATAATAAAAATATTATAATATAAATTCTAATGTCTTTTTAAAATATTTTAATGGTTTTGTGATCTGTCTTAAAGGCATTAATGGAAAAAAGAAAAATCATCATCCATAATGGCAATGACTCAACATATAATGGATGATGTTGAAAATTTTTTACGATAAAAAAGGATTATTAGAGATTTTATTATGTCCATTTGATTAAAATATAGAGTTATATTGTATATATTATACATTAGTCATTTTGATGTTTTGGATAGGGAAGGTGAGGATAAGGTAGAATAAATAAATAATTTAAAGTAGAATGAATAAGGATTTTACTAGTTGAATATCATCTCCTTGATAAACACCTTAAGGCACATTGTCTTGGTATTTTGTTGAGATTAGAAGAACTTGTAAACCAAGATGATTCATGGGATTGTAATTGGGAATAATTTAGATAATATTAATGGCATAGGATGTGTTAGAAGACGGGGCGGTAAGGGGTGGTATTTGTAGGGGGAGGGGTGTTTTTGATTATATTATTCGTTTGTTTATTATTTGGGCTCAAGGCTATCCATATTATTGATTTATATTAATAATAACAAAACTTAGTCAGGATAGTTTTACCCAATGCCTTTTAATTCAACAATACATCAATAAATATTAACAAATTGATGTATTTTTTAAATATCATATGTTTCCGTATTTTACTATTCACAAAAAGTACACTATTTTAAAAAACACAAAAAATTCATACTAACAATTTTCCTACATTTAGAATTAAAAAAAGGACTCCATTTTTTTAAATAATTATTAAAATATGATAAAATAATTTTTTTATTAAAAAACGATATATTAAAAAAAATTAATATAATAATTGATTGTATAAAACATTAAAAATATAAATAAAAGTATCATAAAACAATATTATAATTAAAATAGAAAAATTAATAATTTCTGAATCTTTATTGAGAAAATAATTTCACTTCTAAATAATTACATTAATTATAAAATTGTAAATAATTATATACGTTTCAGAAAATAACAACACATAATTTTTTATTTTTTAAAAAATTATTTAAATATTCAATGTTTTAAATATATAATATTTTAATTTATATGGTACATATATCTTAATATAATTTCATATGAGAGTTTATCATATTAACAGCTAGATTATTTTTCCTAACGATGAAAATACTATTTCAATGGTCAGGTTACTATTCCAATGGTTAGAGTTATTACAATTATAAGGGTTTACTATTTCCTGTGAAAATATATTATTAAATTTAGGAGTGAATTATATTTTCTCCCAATGATATATATTCTATCATATTATAAATGAATATTTTATTATTAACATTATGTTTTTTCTATATCATTGATTGTTAGTGTGGCCATTCTAGTTGGTCGAGAAGTTCTAAATTTTCCTATTATTATTAACATATTTTATATTTATTGTGTCATTGTAATATTTAAAATTATAATCGCTGCATTTATCAGGATAATCTATCATTATTAATTTATGAGAATTTTTTTATTGTTCTAACTATATGATGTTAGTGCTTTATACTACATGACATAATATTATGAAGATAAATTTCATTGAAAAATTCTTGGTCATTACAGTGGAGTGTAGTAGAGTGGTGCGACTCCAAAACATGACTTCCACGTATCAATATGTGAGTTGAAGGGAATTAGATATGGACCTTTGGATATATAATATGACTCATCACTCTTGTCTAGGGTTTTGTGATGGATATCCTCTTTCTCTCTCTCGGGTTTAATTATGAGTTGTATGTTGGGTTTCATTTCTATATGGATATGGGTTGAGTTAACATCTATTTTATATTTATATTAATCCATTTTTAGGATTTTGGGTGTCCTACTGGGTATGAATATACCCACCTATTTATGGGATCTCCTTGCACATGTTGTGTCTTATGAATATGATAGGATGATCAGTGGAAACATTGGTGGTGCATAGTGGTAAATAAGAGAATTGATTATATTAAGATGCCAGACATGGAGCGAAGGATATGAGATATCATAAATTTTCCTATTATTTATTAATTTTTGTTTGGAACACATTTATGGTTGGGTGTGAATATTTCCCATTTTCTCTTTTTTTTTATTGTTGTAATATGATATACTCCTGAGTGGTTATTTATTTCTTGGAAATAATTTAGAAAATATTGTATTTATTTATTCCACTTATCATTTCCATGAATAGTTTAGTAATAATTTTCATCAGTAATTTAGTATATGGAACCTTTTTCATTCTTTTATATCTAGGTAATTTTTATTAGTCATTTTCCTATTGGAGGCCGTCTTGAGGTTGTCACACCCAACTTACCACTGGCTAGGAGGGCCCTGGTGGACTGAGTCATGAAAAGTCTATTAGATACTTATGATTTCATTGGTATGCAAAATTCAATGATTTTATTTTATATGAAATTGATATATATTGGTGTTTTGGACAGGATGGTTCCACAATTTTTTTGGGTTCACGTATATACCCTAACCCATAGCAAAATCATTATAATTAAACTTTTAGTTTTTTTGTGAAACAATGATCATACACTGGAGATATAGTCATTCATATTAGTGAGAAAATAACAAATTATATATTTTTATTCCATAACTTTTTATAATGAGATATATTAAGATATTGTTATTTAATAATAAAGGGGGTGGAATTGATTTGAAAAAAAAGGTGGAAACAATGATTCAACCATTCTAAGTATTCATCACAGAGTAAAATCATCCTAACACTCTTGAAAAATGGAAAGAAATTAATATCTGATATATAATAAAAATAACTATGTTAAGATGTTTTCTTATGACATCACTATTAAACCAATATATTTTTGGGTTAATCTAAAATTAATATTCTTTAGAGGAGTGGGTGCTTGTGATTTTTTCTTGAACAGTGAATATTTTTTTTGTTTTTGATAAACATCATTAAATATATTTTTCATTTTATGAGTCCTTTATTAATGAAGAAAATCCAAAAACATGTTTATTAGATCTCTATTAAACTTATCCACTTTCTCAATATCTCATATGCTCCAGAAACTTGATGTCATTTACAGTGCAATATATATCTCTTAATCAATGATGTTTTTTTATTATCTTGATAACTTCTCATTCAGTATCTTTGATCTATTTGACCCAATTTTTAATGGTATTGGTCAATTGATAACTGATCATGGACAAATCATACATTATTAACTCGAGTTTAATAACACTATATTGGTTTTAATGTTTTTAGTATTCTATATTTCCATTATCATCTTTTAACACAGATTTATTCTCATTTTGTTACAACATATAGAGTACGTATTCTCTTTCCAAAAAATTATATTTAGTTATTTTCTCTCTCCAATCATACATCACTTAAACTGTATCCCCCAATTAAATTTTTTGTTACTTTACACCCTCAATGTTATTACAGTTTACATCCATTTTCTCCTCCCATTGTGGTTTTTCTGTGACAGACACACAATCACCTTTATTGAGGACATTAGAATCATAAATTTAGTTAACATACATTTCATCCAAGGTACTATCATAATCTATAATAAACTTTCTATTCTTGATGAAATTATAAAAATTGATCCATATTTAACTTATTTATAACATTTATTTGTTATTTCATTAGCTTCATAATCGTCTAGGAATTTCTTGAGAAAACTATTTGTGAGGTGGATTACTATTCCAAATCCAACCTATGAGCTTTTTTTATCATTAAAACTTTATTTACAAATTTTCATTTTTAAAAGTAGAATGAAATTAATTTTTCAATCTCTATTAAACTGATAACATCATCCATTTAATACTAATTTAATTATTTGGATGAAAATTCATGTAATTTCTTCTTTCCCATAAGATCTGGGTCATTTTATTATTCTAATATCCACAAATTCAATATAAAAATTATCTAATGTAACATATTTTGGAACCTTTTTATAAATCATAGAAACAATGAAATTAGATTGAGGTTGAAATAATATTATAATTAACTTCACAATTTTGATATCATCAGGGGTTTCTTTATGCTTGTTCATGTCATCTATAGTCACATTCACCATATGGAATAATATATAAACAAAATTTTTATTTTTAATCCTAAAGTGATAACATTTATTTCAATGAACATAAAATTTAGTTTCACCTAACATATTATTGTGTTTTTATAGTTTTATCAATTATACAACATATAATTCTTCTATTTTCCTAACATCAAATTCATATAGATTACATTCCAAAAAGATCCTCATAACACTTTCATTATTTTATTATACAGTTCCATATTATCTATTTCTAATTATCCTACTATTTTTTTAGAAAATAATACTATTTTTAATATTTAAATTCATAATACTTCATAATTTTTAAATGAAATGTTGAATATGATTCCATCAAAGTTGAAATTTATGAAAATAAACAGTCAAAATTTACCCATCATTAGAAATTTCTTCAATAGAATATAATGAGATAAAACTTATTAAATTATAAATATTATACTCTAATACCACTTATTTCACCCACATAAGAAATATTACCTAAGTGGGAATTAGTGTATCACGAATTAAAATGAAAATTCCCAACAATCATGTTCTATAGCAAAAGAAAACAGTATTCTATTCCACATGGTGAATATAGATGTGATAAAGCATAATATAGAGACACATGTGATTTTACTTGCACTACCCATAGATGGATACATCAATGGAGTATACCCTCGTCTATGATCCAATGTACCAAAATCAAAACAGAACATTTCTTATTCATTATTATTTAAGAGTATTCTCAATGAACCTATTGGTTTGTGACCCTCATTTAACTAGATAAGTAACTGTTATATCAACTAAGAAAGATTAAATTATTCTTTTAAGAAACTCATTGATTATCCTTGAGACTAGAATGATTATTAATCCATGTTAACTGTAGAAATATTTCCATTATCCCAACACATAATGAAATTCATGAGATTCTAAGATAGATATTTTGGATTCCTACATATTCTCAATATTTTATCAACACACTTAGGGATAAAATTTTATACACAACTATTATATCTTTTTATTCAATATTTTGTGTATGATGATTATTTCATAAAAATTCCAATAAATATTTTTGTTGCACTATATTATTTTCTTAAGTTGTTCATTTATTTTATTGAAAAAATATTATTTCTTGATTTTTAAATTTTCAGCACAAAAATTATTATTTGAATCATATATAAACAACTAAAATATTCTAAATTAAAAAATGGGAATCATTATAGATCATCAAAGTAATCATGATATATATTAAAACAGTATAACCCATTAGTCATCTAAATTTAAAAGTGTATACTACATCATCATTTAAATTTTGTGGTGTGATTATCCATTAAAAATTAAAAATATGTATATTTTATGATGTTACGAACCACCCATGATGAAATAAACACAAAAAAATGAAGCACTAAATTCTAATGACCACCCTATCATGGAAATTGACTACCAAAAAATGAAAAAAAAATCACAATTTCTACCTATTACTCTTCATGTAATTGCGGTCCTTAATCATAAAAAACTTTTAATAAAATTGTAACCTTTATACATGGTAAAATAAATCATCTTTCTAAATTAAATATTATTGTATAGGGTCCTCATCAGAGAACCTTTTATCAATTGATGGTGAAAATTAGTGTATTTTTGTGTGAGTTGATTAATCTAATCAAAAACCCTTTCAATTTCATCACGGATATCCAAATTACTTGACATTAATCCATATTGATTTCATGATTATTTTAGACATTTTCATCATTCCATTGTTATCATAAACAATAAAATAATTCATAAAAAAAATTCAATAATAAAAAATATAAACTTGAGAAAAAATAGTTTATAATGATACTTTAAAAATTTAAACCAACATTATATATTTAAAACAACATGGTTTAGTTCATGGGGATGTGGATGAATAATAAACGTGATAAAATGATTTTTATTAAATTCATAATTGAGTTAAAAAGGATTCCACAAATACTTGCCACTACAGGTTCAGAAAATACATCATAGTTTAAAACCACACACATAATTTTTGAATAAAATAATGATGGAGTCAAATAATGATTTATAGATATGATTGGTAGACTTTATATGCACCAGGGAAAATAATTATGTCAGATTGTTGGAAATGATTTACAACTACCCTGTACTACTTTCTATCTAAAATTGCTTAGATGAGATAAAAATATCAGTACTTTTGTAATATCATTGGAAAACATGATATAATTTTAGAGAATAAAACATTTCATGAATATGAATGAAATATTCCGTGGTTTAAATCAATGATATATGATTTATTTAAAAATTGAAATTTGAGTTTTTATGGAGAAAAAAATATGGGTTTCATGGTTTTTGATCAATATTTATCCATAAGGTCCATTTTACGATGGATAAAGGCATATAGTGGATTAATAATTTCAATGGTAATATGAATTTTCCTATATATTTATATTATTTAGGGGAGATAATACGAAAATTGGTAGTTTGATGTCGAAAAGGGGGATATAACGAGTCGATAATATAGTATATCCATTAAAATAATTATAATCATTTATATACATATTTCAATAAAAATAAAGGCACTCCATGAGGATGAATATGTGAATATATTATTCACATATCTCATATCGTGATAGTTATACTTATGATTGATAATTTTATTGTATTTTACAATTTTGGATACCATCATTCAATATTATATAATGATGGTAAAATATCATCTTTGTATGATTAATCTTTTTTATATAACTATTTTTTAATGTTTAATGTAATGTTGAAATTAATGGGATATGAATTACGTTCTGGAAACTAAATTTTTAATGGTTCAATTCTATCCCCTTATCATAAATTTTATTAATAAGAAAACACAGTTTTTGAGATATGGGATAACACTTAATTATAGTCAATAAATAGACAAATCATTATGAGTGAACCTTTTAAATCATTATGTTTTTCATCTTTATCTTTTTAATGAATTTTAAATCAATAGGTAAATATTATATTTAATAACTAATTATTAATTGGAACACATTGGATTAAAATTGATGTTTCTTAATTTGATGATAAATAGTGATGCACCCCCACTTTCAGTGGTTGACATAACTCACAATGGTTATTATAATTGGTATTGTATCCTTTGTAATTTTTTGGGGTTCTATTGGATACATCGTATATTTATTCCTCTCAAAAGTTAAAGTAAAGAAAAGTTTTCCTATTACCAAATTAAAAATACATTAACACATTGATCGGTTATAGATATATTTCATTTTATGATGATATATAATTTCATTATTATTTTCAATCAAATTCATTTTTTGAACTAAATTAAATAAGTGATACAAATAATGTAGATGCGATTATTTGACATTTATTAATTTTTTATATCTATTTTTGTTAGATATATATTATTTTTTATGTATTTATCTTATTCTTTTAGAAAATATTCAATTTTATCTATTTAAAAGGAAGTGTAATTTTCATGATGACTCAACAAGAATATTATAAAGCTTCTCTAATTATAATTTGGATATGATAACTAGTATCACTCTAAGAATAATTAAAATGAAACAATAAAAATAGATGAGAAATATTTAATACGTTAAAAACATGGCAGACATAACAAAATATATACATGTTATAATTTTCCCAATTCTAGCCAAATAAAAAATTATGTATCGTATTCTAAATGAGTTAAAATGAAAATATTATAATCAAAAAAATTATCGTGAAGAATAATGAACTTGGATATTTTATGAAAAATATTAATTTTTATAAAAAATCATGATCCATGATGATAACACATCCCATGAGAAAAATATATTTAATGATTTTAAATAATTTATCGTTCATGAGATTGAAAAAAACTGGTTGATATATAATATTTCATGGAAAACATTCAACTTAAATTGAATTGTGATGCAGAAAAACATTTCAAACCAAAATCCTAAAAAAATCAATGTGATATATCATCTAGTAAATTACAATATTGATTTCATTAAAATTATATATATTTATTTAAATATGAAATTAAGGTATCAATGATTATTTTATTTAAATATAAAAATACAACTAAAAAATTGATTTCTCTAAATTAAAAGTGGAATATTTTAAAAAATATGATAGTGGACACAAATATTTAAGGGATATATGAATTAATATTAATTTATTTTAAAAATATATTAAGGATAAATGATATATGAAGAAAAATAAATCAATTCATTAGATTATGGTAGAAAAAATTTTAATTATCTCTAAGGAAAAGAAGAAATAATATATAAGGAATATTAATATGACAAACTATGCATACTCTAAAATAATTGAAATATTTTTTTTAATGTGAAGTGACTTAAAAATGATGCATTATAGTATGGAAGGACCATGTATAAATGATTTGAGACAATTTTAATTGGATAAAAATTGGATACATTGATATAGATGAATCCCAATGGTGATTGGGATATAAACAATGGGATAAATGAAGTGAAATAATAATTGAACAAATTTTTGATTTATTCTGAGAGAAACTAATTAAAAATAACTTTGAGGAGGAGATTAATTCATTGAAGTATATTGATAAAGAATTTAGGGGAGACCCACCCATGAAAAGAAGGGATGAGAATATACCACATAAAATAAGTGTAATGGTTTAACTACTATAGTGAAAAATAGAGGATAAATAACCATAAATTTAAATCACAACTTATAATCTATAGAAGAAACATATAATAATTTTTTGTAAATAATTTTTATTATTGAGGACATAATTTTACAAACTTATAGTAAAAAAATATGTTATTAATTAATCATAAGAATCACGCATCTAAGGGGATACAACCTATTAATGTGAATCATTAAAGAAAGGAGAAATAATCTGTGTAGACTCAAAGTGGAGTGTATCATGATATGTAAAATAATACTTTTAGGCATAATGATTGTATAAATTATATAATAATTTTTCAAATACAATGTAATTTAAGGGAAAACCACAAATGGGTAACAAACATATTCTCATATATAAAATATAATATGGGTTATAGGTTTACACTATAGACTAATTAACATAATAAAACATATAATAAATCAAAGATAGTAAAATAGAGAGTATTTTATCTTATATTAAAATATATATGGAATAATAATTCTTCTTATGGGATAATAAATATGATTTATAGATTCATTAGTGTTATCAAAATCAACTTTTAAACAAAACTATTAGAGTGATATTTTGATATCTTATTAATCCAAACCTACTAAGAAATGAAAAATTTATTAGAACATTCTAGTAGAAATTTATGAAATATATTTTCCCTATAAAATTTTGAATTATGAGACTAATTTTTGTTAAAAATTCCTTTGTTCATTTACATATATAAGTGAGAGTGATGGAATGATTATTTATGTGGGGATCATAGATGTAAAACATTATTTCTTAGGATCTTTCTGGGTTTCAATTTTATTTAGGTGCTCTTAGTTGACATCACTTAGTATAATTTATTTCATTAAATTTATTAATATTTATACATAATGGAAAATAAACCATTGTGTTGCATCTTTGGATCATTGGTGTTTTACAGTGACAATTAAATTTAAATAACATAAGAATATTTATTGTGCTTTTTTGGTTCATATATTAATTTTTTCATCACACATGCTAAAATTGGATAGCTAATGTTTATATGAAATTATTATCTGATATGTTATAAATACTGTCATATAGATAAATAAAGATAAATTCTTTCCTGAGTAGTTTTATATAGAAGGAAATATTATATTATATTTATTTTTAAAATCTTCAAAGTGAAAATAATTATATATGTATGTGGGGAGGGGATTTTTAAGGGTAGAATGTTGAATCCTAACTATAAATGATAATATTTCATCATTAAATTTTAGAGAATAATCCTAAACAATTTAAGGTGGAAGGAATAATACTAAACCCGTTATCTTATACATTATTATTAATGTAAAATCATTATTTAAAAAGGGGTGAAAAAGTATATAAATAAAAAGATGAAATTATTATATTAGAGGGAATTTTATGAAGGGAACATTAAGTAAAGTTGATTGAATTTTGTTACAAATTATGTTTAATTTTCATTCACAACTTATTAAAATGTATAGTTGAATATATGATAATCCTAGATAGGCAACTAATCCCAAATTGGATATTGATGATAATGTTCATTCTATATTGTATTTTTTGTTTATATTAAAAATTGTATACTAGTTATTGAGATATTATGAAGAATGATATCTTGATTACATCAGTAATTTTATGATAATAATTATAGTGGGAATAATTAATGGATATATTAGTTTTATTCATGGAAATCCATGTTGTATTAGCTATCATTTAGAAAATAGGGATCCTAACTAATGAGTAAGGATGAATAATGTAACGGGGAGAATTTATGAGAATATGAGTTGCGGATACATATGAAAGAATATTATTTTAATGGAATGGAAAAATATGCTTAAATAGTATAGTTTATCTATGAATTATGGGAGATTATAGAGTTGATCATATACCTCGTACATGAAGAAAAATACTCTTTATTCCTTGTATTATGATGTAATAAATAATTTATTAAGATAAAATGGAATATAGTTACTTGATATGAAAGTGATTAGAATTTTCATTTGACACATGTTGGATTTGTCACAATGGGTTAGTGATTCATATAAAATGTTATATAATTTGATTTGAATGTGGAATGAACTTAAAAATAATATTCTTCTATGGATGTTTTATATAGTAAAGAGTACTCTATACAATACTATATATAATATATATGTATATATTGTGGTTATTATTTTCCATATCTCATCCGATAATATCCTAAAGGTTTGATAGGAAGATTAATATAATAAATGAAACTTTGGATATGAAGATTTATATACCAAATGAAAGTTTCACAAAAACAATGAATAAGAATATAGATTATTATAATCAAGTACCATGAGTTGATTTAATGGTATCATGAAGAATAATGTAACATTGTTAGAGTTCTAGAAAAATAAGATGGTAAAAACACCTGAACATGATTGATAATTAGATGAAACAAAATTAACTAGATACCTTGTTTTGGTCATGTGTTTAACTCACCCATGATGATTGAAGTAGAAAATATATAAATAATAATGTAGATATTATAATGAAGGTATAAAACAAGATTTTATAATGTGTGTTTCAAAAAATTATGTATATAATGGAGAGAAAAGCATGTTACTGTTTTAATAAATATTTAGTTGTTTGATAGAAATGACTATACATTTATGTGATGATTCAAATATATATTTTTATGATGTTTTTTCTACCACATAGGAAATTTTTTGAATTTGTGTTAGCTGAAATTATAATATATTTTCATGAGTTCAGGTCTAAAATAGTATTTATTAAAAAAATTAACATATATCTCAAGATGATTTACTTGTGAAATCCCCTAAAATTCAAATGGATAATCAACTCCATATCCTGAATGAAATGACAAGGTTTTCAATGACCTATATTTAATTTTAGAAACTGAATCAATATTATATATATAACAATATAATATATATATATATATATATATGAAAAATGGTTCTCGGATCTATCTTTGATTAGAAGTCCTACAATTTTTGGACAAAATCATTTTTTTCTATATGAATATTCACAAAAATAAGTAATTTGCTATAAGATTTATGATGTTTTAAGGATATCAAAATATATTTTGTTGAAAATTAATTTTTTTGAGATCCAAAAGATATAGATACCAGAATAATATAATGGATATAAATGAAATATATTTTGATAATTGTTATTGATATTTTATATTGGTTAGTTGAAGTCTATGTAGAAAAAGGTATGTATATAATCTAGAAATATCTCCTGGAATAATATAAAATTTTTGTGAGTTAATAATTATGAGGATTATATAATCAATTACGTAGTTACACACTGATGAAGAAAATGATAAGAATACTTGACTTACGATATTTACCTTTCTTACTGATCTTGTTCGTGTTTTATGTTCCCTATAAAGATAAAATTTACTTGGTACACATGAATTTATCGATGGAATATTAATAGGGTATCAAGGATTTCCACCTTCCATATAATTTTATGATAAAATGATATATATCATGAGTAAAAAGATAATTACAATTGATTAACAAGGGATGAATCACAAAATTCAAGAGATCATTATAAATACTAATGTTCATTTTCATTACTATTTAGATGCATTATAATCACAAAATGATCATTTAAAAATATAATCAATAAATTATAGTAAGATATCATTTTTTTACAATAATGTAAATATTTATTAACTTCAACAATACAATAATAACCAACAATAGAAAAATAGAAAAATCCATTATGATATGTGACCCATGTTTAAAAAAATTAAAAATGTTTATGTGAAGTATTAATATTAAGATATTCTTCTAGTTTATAAGTATTTTAATATGGGAAAATATGATCTATCCTTGAGATAAAACCCTCCTTTAATAATCAAATATTTTTCTCTTCTAGATTACTCTTAGGAAAAGAATCATCTGATTATCCATTATCAAATGTCACATAATTTATTTTCATAGAAATATGGAGAGTGATCATTAATGTTTTCAATATATTTTAAAAATATCGATCATGTTTCTACCTTTGTTTAACTTATAAATTAATCTCAAACATTATAGTCACCAACTTCCTTAACCCGAACAACTTCATTAAAACACGTCCTCCATAAAAATACCACCATTAATTAATTTTAAGTATCATTGGCTATCCCTTTTTGAATATTATTCATATAATTTATTTAAACTACTTGTTTCAAGGAAATATTACGAAATTATTTTAGAACTAAATTAATCCCCTAAAATATTATCATTTCTATATGTTTGAGAAAAAATAGTGTGGATTTTATTGTTTTTGATGAGACAATATCAAATCACCATTGATTTCCATCATGAGTAATGTAATAAAATTAAAAATAGTTGCTTCTATTTTACATATGACTGTATACTTATGGAAGAAACAATAAATACTTCTTATGGATTTTACTCATGAATATTAATAGAAAAATTTGAATCAGAGGTTCTTCTAGGTATGTTGTCCATATAGTTCCAATCATAGGCCTAATGTTCAAAATGGGTGAAACATGGGGTTTGTCTTGGTCATGTTAAACATTTCTGTTATTCATCATTCATTGTCAGCATTTTGAGTAGGTTCAATGGAATTTATAGAATCCTTGATGATAGGTTGATTTATGAAATCATTATTAAATGAATCAAATAGAAGATAAATTTGTCTTGACTAATATGAAAATGGCATGATGATCTGTTCTAGTGTAAATTCCTAGATAATTGTTTTAATGTATCAAAATTATTTATAAATATCAATCAAAAATATATATTTTTGTGGCTTAAAAAGATCAATCTAATTGATATTTTGATCCAAAATGGGATGTGTCATGGAGAAGGTTCTAACATCTATAAATTAGTAGGTACCTAATTATTTCCCTAATATATTAATGATTTTATGGTACTGGAATGAAAGGGGTAATATTGTAAATAAAATTATTTATGTATAAAATAGAGGAACCTGATTGATATTGAAATCAAAGATCAACAGAAATAGAATGAAATGAAATGATGTGAAGACATGGGAGGATATTAACAATGAATTTTCTATATTTAATTCTTCATTAAATTTTATAAAAAAAGGTTTTGAGTTAATTTTAATAAAAATTACATTAAGCGATATTCATAAAATAAGAAAGAAATGATTCATAAAATCATTAAAAACCTATCAACGGTAATAAAACAAAAACACCAATGTGAATCTGTGGAGGTAAGAGGACTTTTTCAACTCCAAAAAAGGAGTTTTATAGTATTATTTCACATAAAAAACATTTGGAACTTTAGTCTATCATAGATCATCAGGATCACTATAATTGGATCAATAGTGACAAGTACATCAGATAGTGAAAAAAGAATATTTATTCCCCACCTACTATCCAATGGGATGAGAAATGGTCACCAATCAATATAAAATTTGGTGTCTCTCAAGATAGAAAATACCTGGTTAAATTAATGATAATTAGAGTTTAAGGAAGGCAGAATGTTTTGAGTCAAACATATCCAACTAATCTATCCTTTTTTAATTGTTTTCATATATCCCAGTAGTCTATATTAATAATACATTGTGAATAGTTAATATATTATTAAGGTATTATATTTTATAAATTTACAGTGGATCAAAAATGGATATATACTAAAAATTTGGATTCAAATGACTTTAAAAGTAATATAGGATTTTATTAATTTTAATTTTTCAAATGAGTTGTTTGTAGAACTTATACTATATCTATGGTATAAATTTTTTAATATACCGTGGATAACTAATGAAAACGTAAGATATCATATCACTAAAAATTATATTAAATAAATAATTGTCGTATAATAACAATATGTAATTTGTTTAATAAAATGGATGATAATGAGATAAATGATACAGGTAGTTTATAAATGTTTATATTTTTCCATTTTTCAATTATTTGACATGATGAAAATCTATTAATTTTAGTTCAGGATGTCAAATTGGGAAGATTAATATAAAATTTTCCTCCAATTTCTATAAATAAATATTTTTTTGAGTTAATAAACTAATGGTATAACATAATACACTAGTATATGTCATTGTTATATGTCTGTAAATCTGTTTATGATTAAACTAATGAGATATAGTTTTGGAGGATATCTGTATCATTGAGGTTATTAGTATCCCAATGGATCATTATTTCCCATTTCATCTTGTTATATTGTCTATTACCCCACCTTTGATCATCTATAAAATACAATTGAACATGTGGTTACTCCTTCCATAATCGCTCCTCATACTTATTCTCCCTACACAATCAAGATTGTTATAGATCAACAGACTCATATTCCACATATTGATTTATTATTATGTTAAAATATTACATTTTTCTTTTTTATTATTTATTTTTCTAGTGCAATTTTCTATTCTTAGTTGTATATAATACATTATCTTTCACATATTCCATGTTCCTAAAAAAATTTCAGTGTGTTGAACAAACATTTAAAATATATAGTTAAATATATTGAATATATTTTGATTAATAAAAAATGTAAAAAATGTAAAATATGTTTTGGATAGCTTTATCATATACGTTGATACTATATATGTGTATTGACTCCAATTATGAATAGTTGGTTATGAAACAATGTGTATATATATAGTCAAGTCTTAGTGAATCACTTTTTGTTGAATTATGTATTTAATGTTTTCAACCATTTATTTAAATAATTTATTCATCTTCTATATGATTGTATTCATAGACAATATGTGAAGGAAACATTATTTATGAGCCTAAGAGGGATGTGAAGATCATAAAAGCATGAATTATGCATGAGTTTGTTATTTATAGTTGGAACTCAACTTTACAGTGTCCCAAACGTAAAACATTTCCTCATCACATTGTATAATTAAATTATTAGTTGTGAATGATTTTATCAATTACATTTATATTATAAATATTTTTTATTTTTTATTTGAAATTATAAAAAAAATTATATTATATATAATGACATGCATCATTACATTCTGGAAAAATCGAAAGAAACAAAAAAAATTTCTATCTGATGGATTGTATTTTTTGTGAAGTGGGTTTAAGAAATGAATTTTAAGAGTTGGAATATCTCTATGAGTTGTTATTGGATGTGTTCGGAGGTTTGGGAGGGTTCTAATGTGATGAGGGGAGAGTCATAGCAGGGTCATGGGGATCCTACATTAGAAATCTGTTATATGAACCAAATCATTCCTCAATCTGGCGGCATTGTAGAAAATCATGTGTTGCATGAGATCAAATTGTGGGGGATATGAGAGGTTCACCCCATGAAAAATGGTACCATGTGACGATCTGTATCCGTGATATAAAAATTAGGGTTTTGGTATGTCTCACAACATTACAAAAATAGTTTCACCCTGAACTATGTTATGTATAATTATGCTTCTAAAAAGTAACATTAAATGTTTTCTTAACCAGTTGAAGGTTTCACTACAATTCATGGATTTTATAACTTGTTTTATACAGGGTAAATTATCTAATCATAGTGAGTGGGCTGTTTCATGGAGGGTTCATAAGGGTCTTTATTATTAGTGTAATTATAGAGGTTGAACACTTCATAGAGTTCATGTTGACTCCAGAATTGATTCTTGGGGTAGTAAATATACAATGACCCAATGGTTAATGTTTTATTGACACCCTAGATGTGGTGTGTCACTCCATGTCCTCCACAGATTGTTCAAAAATGGACCCCTTGATTGTTTTTCATAAAATATAGGTAGAAGGCAGAAAGGATTGGGGTCATTCCCCTTTATTAAAAGAAAAGAAAAAGGACAGTAAAACCTTTTGAAATGGGTAAGGTAAAACCCATTACAAGCCCGTAGGCCCAGTGGGACAAAGCCCAATCAGAGACACCCCCAAAACATAAGAGCCCAATGGGAAAACCCACGACAAGTGACCAGAAGCACTATAAGAGGATAACACAACCCGAAGGTATAACCAGAAGGCCCACCAGACCAAATCCATGCTATCACTCCGGAGACACGGCCACCAGAAAAGAACCGGATGCCCAAGCAGGGAAAACCAACCACGCAGCCCAAGCAAGCCTGAACCGCTGTGGCGCCACCAATCAGATCGGAACCCCCACCGTGGCCTCGACACATCGCTGCCACGCCATCCCGCCACCATCAAAAACCGAGGGCTGCAAAACCCTATCACAGCGCCGTATTCGAAGACCGCACGAGTGCCAGAGCCAAGCCATCAACCCGAGGTTGACGCTCACCGCAACACCGCACATAATCCACCGACATGACAGACCACCGCGACGCGCCTCCGGACCCGCACGAACGACCGCCAGAAGATCCCACCGCCCGCCAAGGATCCCGTCAACGATGAGGCACACGGAACCATACAGATCTGTAGATCGTGACCAGAACGGGGCTATCGACCACCGCTGATCACCATCACGCCTCTGACACTGTGTCACCGTGAGACCGAAGTCCTCCATCTGAACCGCCGATGTCCGACCAGATCTGGTTTGAAACCTGGTCTGGAACAGATCTATAATCGCCGCCTTCCAACCAGCCTCCGCCGCCGATGTCCGACCAGATCTGGTTTGAAACCAGATCTGAAACAGATCTCTTGCAAGAACGCGGCCGCCACTGTCGCCGATGAACTTGAAAGAACTCCCCGCACCACCGAGACCCTCCGTCCCGACTCTTGCGCCGATGCACCATCACCGTCTCCCACTCGGTGAAGCGACGTCGCCGCCTGCTCCCACGCACAGATCCACTATCGCATCCCGATCAACGCTCGAGATTTGAGAGCCCGCTTGAAGCCAAATTTGCACGTCAAAGCGCCTTGCAAGGAAGCTGCAGGAAGACCCTATACCCTTCCTCTTCTCTAATTTTCCCATCCTAATCATGGAGACTAAAGGTGAATTTATTCACTATTTTATGTGAGGTTATTATTTTATCCATCACTTATCCTAGATTTCATTCCCTATTGTGATTTTAGTGGCCAATATATATGGATTTATAAATGATTCCAGTAGAGAAATGTGGAACCATCATAATATAGCAGTGATTTCATTTTTTTATCTCAGGAGGATGCATTCAGTATGTGTTGCACTTTTTTCTTAAGGTAAACTATTTTATTTAATAATATATATATATATATATATTTAGATTTGGGTGAAATTGATTTTTATGAAATGATTTAATTTTGTGGAATATTTATTGTAGAGGATTTGGTGGTTATTAATGGTGGTGTACACCATATTTCTCATTGTTTAAAAATAGGAGATCAATCTATCTGTTTTTATTTTATCCTAAAAAATAATTAATAATATAATTAATATAGTTTAGTTTATTAATTAGTATATGGAACACCCCGACCTCAGAGGCCCAGAGTCAGTGCATTATTTTAATTATTTTTCATGATTAAATGAATCAAGTCTCGAAAGACAGATCGTTTTAGAAGTCTTGTAAAATAGATTACATACATGAACGTTACATTACACATTAGAAAATAAAACACAACATAAATGATCCTCTGAGAATGACATTGATCCCCTAGATTAATCTTACTTATCAGTCATAATACACTTCATGGAATCTTGGGAAAAACGAGACATATAATGGGGCAACCTCAGATGCTCTGTAAGGATAACAACATAGTGTAAAATTTCATAAATAGGCATAACCATTTAAGGAAATGTATAAGACTAAAAAAAATAATTTTAAACATAAACTCCAGCAGAATATGGAAAAAATACAATAAAATAATTCCATTTACTTATTAATATGGATATTCTACTAGTCGAACAATCACATGCAATATCAATAGCTACTTTCATAATTTTGACATTCATAATGCCAGGCTTCATAACCACATAGCCAAATCCTTGTGCCAAGACTACAAATAAGATTTTGTCAAGGCCTTGTCCCAGTACACTAGTGTGTCTCATGAGACCTTCTGATGCATCGAGAAGCTATATCAGCCTCCAGCCATCACTTACTACATCCAATGCATTTCACATATGAAATGGATAAAACATAACATAAACATTCCTTTTAAATCTAGCAAACGAAATTTAAATAATTTATCCATAAACCATTAATGACATATAAATAACATATCCACATTCAAACATATCAAAAAACCTTCAACAAAATATGGATGATTTTTATAATAATAAGTCAACTTCAGATATGTTCAAAATCCATCAATGGATGTTGACATAGATGAAAATGATTTGTAATACTCTTTAAGCGAAATATCTCTTTTTCATGAAAACATTAAAAAGTCACACAATTTATAGAGGAATACTTTTAAAGTCATTTTGGAATCAAAATATCCCATACCACTTTTAATATTTTTAATGGAATTAAATTTTTTAAAACATTCATGTCCATATAAAAAATCCTTAAAAACCATTTTGAAAACATGTACATTAATGAGAATGATTTAGAAGAATAAATATTTAAAACATTTAAAACAATTTTTTAGTAAAAAAAAGTCCCCTAAAAAAATTCCTTTGAAAACTCATTTATAAAACAAGGACATGGATAATAAATATGTCCCAGTAGATACTTATAAAAAACAACCTTATATAATAAAGATATTATTAAATTAACCCTTACCTTGTACTTACCTTCAGTCAAGGGTACGTTTAACGTCCTGTATACAAACTGTAGTATGTTATTAAATTATACCAGAACCATATAAATATTTATCGTTTCATAAATTATTCTTTTATTAATTTATACTACCAATTTAATAATAATTTTCATGTTAAATTAACATTATGTGTAACATTATCTTTCATTATCATACATATTTTGACAAGTTATTATTGATCATATCATTTAGATATTGATTTAAATACTTCTAGAATATAAACCATGACTTATATATCATATATATTTAGAATATAATTATTTATAATAGATAGATATATGAAATGGAAAACACTATTTATCGAGGCGGTAGGCCGTACATACGCATAAATGTTGTTTCTGTTTTCAAATCCTGTTAAACAGAATTAAGTGAATAAGATATATGTAAGTACATAAATAAATAAATATATATATATATATCCCGTAGAATTATTATGTGTTATATTACACAAATATTAGTAATATATATTTTTATAATCATCGATGAATGGTGAATGTGGAAATGAATCTCATCACTTAGTGGAGACGTAATCAGTACGTATACACAAGTGACAATATCATTTACTTAAAGGTGTGGAATTTGATGGTATATTTATTTTACATAGACATTTTCTTGTTATTTTCATTATTTATATACATATTACTCATCATTATATATATCCAAATAACATAGTGTTGAATAAAAAATTACACTACAGCGTGGAAACGGTAAGACATACGTACACACACATGGTGAATTTATCATTCATAGGATGAATAGAATAATGAATATGGTCGTGAAATATTTATAATAATATAAAAATATATATAAGGAACTGGAGTTATTATTTTGGTATGGTAATAACAAAGAAATATTAAGTGAATTAAGAAAATAACATCAAAGAGGATAGTGAAATCATTACCTCTTCTTCGGGTTCTTCGATTTGATTTGATCAAAAGGACTCTTTATGTTTTATTTATGACCAAAATAATGCCTCTAGGAAGAAGGTATTATTGATGGTAGGATATTTGGGCAGAAGATAGCTACGAAAAATGTCTTTGGAGGTGTAAATTTGAGAAAAGGGGAGGTTCCCTTTTATAAGAAGGGTGAGGGGCACCTTAGGAAAAGATTAAAATATTATTCTATAATAAAATCATTTTCGGTTTCAAATGGATAAAAATGATTTTTTTAAAGGATAAGGTAGGGATGTGTCGAAAAACTCTCAACCAATAGGTTTTATATAGGTTTAGGTCACTATATTATCCTTGACTTTTATATTTAACTCTTAGTTAAATAGTTTGAAATTTACCATGTCTCTTTTTATTTTTATATTATATGGTAAATAAACATACTATAAAATTCCAATTGAACCCCAATTCTTTCATTAAAGTCATATAGATTATTAAATTGGTTTTTTGGCTGTTCCATAGATTTTTAGGATTATTTTTTCAATTAATAATATAATATTTTAAAAAAAACTATTTTATCTGAATTTTGACATAATTTGGTATTTGTTTTTTTAAATCAATATAGCATGATTACTTCAAAAAAAATTGATTAATCAACCCTAAAATGTCATATTAACCTATAAAATTAGTTTAATTAATCATAAATCTCAAATTACATTTCTTTTTGTATTTATAATATTAATTATTTTAATCGTTTATTAATAAGGTAATAACTGCATAATCATTGTGTCATAAATAAATTTAGTTATATAATGCCTAAAAATTATAGATAAAATAAAATTATGTAGGAAATGTTTTTATATTTCTAATGAATATTTACAGTTGAATTTATTTTATGTATAACCCCATATTAAAAATGTTTTAGTTATGAAAACGTGAAATTTACAATTTAAACTCTTCTTTAAATTAAATAATAATAAATTCCTAATCTAATACAAGTGGACCAAAAGGATCATATTCTATTTCTAAGGTTGTTTTTAAACATATACAATACAATCAAGACATGTGTTAGGGTAATAATAATATCATTTTTACCTTTATTTATCCTATTTATTTTTAACCGTGGAATATAAAAGTCAAAAGATACTATTCACAAAAAAATTATTTAAATCTTATTGAACAATATTTTACTTACTGATATCAATTATGTCTATCAGATTTTTGAAATTCAATTCATAGATGCGGTAAAATTATGTTTTATACAAATTTGCAAATGCTCCTTGGAGGTTGGTAAAAGATGGTAAAAAGTTTAATAAATTTTTTATATATCTTAAATTTTTATAAAAAGTCTCAAATGAATTACATTGAAAATATATAGGTAATATGTATCTATTTTGACTGAAAATAAATTTAAATAAAATAAATAATTTTTTAAATAAAATGTTGGTTTGAAACAATAACTTAGTGTTTTATACTATTCATAAAAAATGGAATATTTTTATAACAAGAACAAAAATTAACCCTAAGATAATTTTGATATTATGAAATCAAAAATGATGTCTATTTTACAAAATTCAAAACATAGATGTTGCATTTATTAATTTAAAATTAATTTCCGTTGTCAAAACCAAAAAGCGTATTTTTAAGAAAAAATAACTATAAAAAAATTGACACTTGTTTATGTCAAATTTCAATGTGAAATTACATTCAATGAATAGAATTGGATTAAATGGTAATCATATAATCTATTTATACTCTCAAACCATTTAAATGTAAAATTTAACACAACAAATTATTTTGATTAAAAAATTTGTTTTCAATTAAAATATAGTATTTTTCACTATTCACCCAAATATGAAAGTTATCAAAAAAGCACCAAAAATTTATTGAAACTAAATTATTATGTCATGATTCTAAAAATAAGTTTATTTTTTCAAATTGATTGTATAAATGTTTCAAATATTGTATTTATCATGGGTTCACCAATAAAAGGTGGTAAAAGTGCATTTTTTTGAAAAATACTTATTTTATCTGAAAAAAATGAATTAGTTCTAAAATTTTGTCTAAGAAACTCATAATATAGATTCTAAAATTAAAAGTTTATATAAACATCAAAATTCAGTTCATACTATTCATAACCACTTTTGAATGGCTAGTTTGGTAAGTCGGGGTGCGCTTGAACTCAGTGTTGCGTGTATTGTATGTTATTGAATTACTTTGAAGAAATCACTTACTATGAAATAATGGGGTGTTACATTATTCCCTAATTTAATAAATTTCATCCTCACAATTGGAAATTGATCTTCGAAAATAAAAGGTTAGAGATAGAAAATATATTTGTGGAAAACCCACCTCAGAAATTGGGTTAGTAAAATTTAGTCTTTATAAGAGGAAAAGGGAAATGAAATGGTCACCACCAAATGATGATCTCGATTAGGGGAATATTGGTGGAAATTAGAGACACATGATTGGAGTAAAAAGGTAAATATTTATAATAATTTATTGAGGTCATCAACCACAAAAAAAGTGTAAAGTTGAGGACCTCAAATCCATCAATCTTTGATGATTTAAAATATCATTGGTTCTACACAAGATAAGGTATTAAGAAAGCACATTTTTGGTTTTAAGATCCCATCCCAAAAGGTTAAGAAATAATTTACCCATTGAATAAGAGGGAAAATTATATATATATATATATATGACACATAGAGTTTCATCCTTCAACTAATTCCTACCACATACTCATCTATCACTATGAAAGATTTAAAAAAAATTCTACTTATCCTAATCATATAGGGTTCTAGAAATAATGAATTTATAATTCACCAATAAGACCCCTTTAAAAAACTAGATTATACATCCTAGGGACTTCACATAGTCCCGTAGTTCGTAATAAATCCCAATCGCATTGTGGTTGTGGGTTCGATTCTCGTAGCTTTGTCTAACGTGACAGATTATCACACGGTTTGCATTTGTCCTTTTTATAACAATCCAAAAATAAAATTAACAATACTATGAATTTCAAACATAATTAATTCCAAACATTAGACTTATCCAAAATACATCAATCTAAACACACAGACCAAAATTAATAAGCTAGTTAAACACAATGAATATCCTTTTTTCCACATAATAACATGTGAACACCTTCATCCTGTATTATTTTAAAACATTGTAACACCCGAAATTACCATAAACCCTTATTGATTACATTCTTGCTTATTTATCCTTTATATAATATTTTATATATTCCTTGTATCTAAACTTTTTTAATATTCCAAAAATTATGAAATAAAAAAACTATTAATGTGTTCTAAGGAAGTCAAAAAATCCAATATAAATCATCCAAATGAACCATCTCTTATTCCAAAATTACTACCTCATTATCAGGACCATATTGAGGATTACAATTCCTTATACCATTTATTTTCCAAAAAGTTTATCTTACTATTATGTCACTTTTCTTAGAACCATATAATATCAAACTCTCAATAAAAGAGTACTGCAATACAATCCTTATTTATCTCCATAATTCATATAAACAGTATATTGTAAATACAACACTCAAAGGAAATAATTCTATAATTAAAACATAAGAACACTAGCTATTCCTCTTCATTTTATGTAGTATAATAACATTATTATTATCCAATAACATCATTTTTATTATACTATGATTACTAGGACTTTGATTTGTGTAGTGTCTCAATGCCTTTCAGTTGAAACATTTTACATTTGAAACATTTTTCTTACCCTTGCAATCACGTACTTGGTGTCCTTTTTCTCCACACCTATAACAAAACTACCATTACCATCACGAATTTACCAAGGTGATTATTTCCACATTTATGACATATGGGAAAATCTTTCTTTCCCCTCTTCCCTTAATAAATCTTTCTCTCTACCATCATTTTATTCTCTTGCTTTCATTTAATGTCATAAGACTCAAAGAATTCTTTACTTAACTTACAAACACATGATAATATTTCTTTATATGTTCAAAATAAATGGGAGATTATTTCCATTCTAAATTTTGGCTTAATACGATGAATGATAGGACCCTTCTTACTCTTTGGATCATACATATTGCTGGAGTTCTCATTCCATCTACTCGGCGCGATTTCTAAACAATGGAATAAAGTAGGTCAGTTTATGAATTGAAATTCATAATTCCAAACATGTAAAATAAATAACATAAATTGAATAGTTTATTGATATATTCCATAATAATAAAAATGTTTTATTTATAGATGAATATACTCATAAACCCATCATAGTGGTTTTTAATGAAAACGATATTTATCATAAGCATTTCCCCTAGGAGTATCTTAACCAAGAGTGCAGCAAGGAACATTGTTCTGCAGTAGTCCCTATTCGAGTCTAGCTCAAACATTGTTTTGGGGTTTGAACCCTAAATAAATCTATACTAGAGCCACCTCTACCTGCTCGTATCCAGACAGAGATACATTGCTTGGAAAACTCACAAAATCTCTATAGTACCAAAATTCTAAGAAGTTCCTCTATACTAATCCTCAATGTCTTTCTTAGGGTAGTGTTCTCTAATTATATTTTTTCTAAATATAGTTTCCAAGGTTATTGCAAACCCTAGTATGATTCCTACTATAACGCTCCGACCCCATAAGCCTAGAGACGGTGCATTATTTTAATACATTATCATCATTACAATGAATCAAGTCTCAAAAGACCGATCAGTTTAGCATCCTTGGAAAATAGATTACACACATGAACGTTACATTACACATTAGAAAACAAAACACAACATAAATTACCCTTTGAAAATTACTTTAATCCCGTATCTTAATCCAACTTATCAATCATAATACAGTACTAGGAATTCTAGGAAAATTAAGACATAGAAAGGGGTGAGCTCAGATGCCCAGTAAGGATAACAATATAGCAGAAACATTCATAAATAAGAATAAAGATTAATGGAAATGTATAAGACTAAAAAAAAGCCTTTTAAACATGAACATCAGAATAATAGGGCTATGATACTCTAAAATAATACAATCTACTTTTTCACAAGGATATTATACTAGTCGAATAATCACATGCAATATCATTAGCAACATTCATAATGATTGAATGCATAATGCGAAACATCATAACCACAAATTCAAGGCCTTATGCCAATAATACAAATAATATTTGGTCAAGGACTTGTTCCAAGACACTAGTTTGTCTCATGATACCTACCAATATATCGAGGAACTATAGTGGGGTCCACCCATCACTTCCTATGTCCAATGAATTCCTCATATGAAAAGGTTTAAACATAACATAAACATTCGAATTAAAATTGGCATAGGAAATGTAAATAACTTATCCATAAACCATGAATTGAATAAAAATATAACATCCACAATCAAACATATCAAAAACCATCAATACAATATGGTAGATTTGTATCATAATAAATCAACTTCAAACAAGTTTAAAATCCATCAAAGGATGTTGACATAGATGAAAAGGATGTGTAAAACTCTTTGAGAGTAATATCACTTTTTCATGAAGACATTTAAAAGTCACTCAATTTAGAAAGGAATAAATTTAAAGAAATTTATTAATCAAATTGTACCATACATATTTGAGACTTTTGAATGAAATTTTCATTTTAGAAACATTCATGACCATATAAATAAATACTTAAAACCCATTTTGAAAAAATGGACATTCATGACAATGATTTAGAAGAATAAATATTTAAAACACTTAAAATGTTGTTTTAGTAAAAAAATACCCTAAAAAGAATCCCTTTGTTAACTCTTTTATGAAACATGTACATGGATAATAAATATGTCCCTATAGATACTTACAAAAAAACCTCGGATAATAAAGGGATTGTGAAATTAACCCTTACCTTGTACTTTCCTTTATACGAGGGTCCGTTTAACTCATATATAAAGAATTTAGTATGTTATTAAATTATACCAGATCCAAATTAATATTTATGATATCATACATGATTCATTTATGTCTTTATTCTACCCATTTAATAATAATTTCCATGTCAAATTAACATTTCGGGTAAAAATCACTTTTTTATCTTACTAATTTTAACTTGTTATTCTTGATCGTATCAATTAGATCACGATTTAAATACATCCTGAATATAAACATTTATTTATATATGATATATATTTAGAATATAATTATTTATATTATATATATATATATGATATGAAAAATACCGTTTATGGAGACGGTAGGCCATACGTATGCATAAACGCTGATTCTGTTTTCATATCGTATTGAACAGAACTAAGTAAATACGATATATGTAATTAATATATATATATATATATCATGTATCATTATTATTTCATATATTACATACATATTAGTAATATATACTTTTTTAATCGTCGATGAATGGTGAACATGGAAATGAATCTCATCACGTTGTGGAGACGGTAATCCATACATACGCATGAGTGACAATATAATTTCCTTAAAAGTGTGGAATTGGATGGTATATTTATTTTTCAGAGACATTATCATGTTATTTTCATTGTTTATATACATATTACTTATCATTATATCCATCCAAATAACATAGTATTGAATAACAAATTACACCATGGCATGGTGACGGTAAGTCGTACGTACGTACACACGGTAACATTATCATTCATAGGATATATAGAATAATGAATATGGATGTTACATATTTATAATAACATCACAGTATTTATAAGGTACATGGGGTATTATTTTGGTATGGTAATATCAATGAATGATTAAGTGGAAGAAGAAATGAAATTGAAAGAGGTTGGTGAAATCATTGCCTTTTCTTCAAGCTCTTCCTTTTGATTTGATCAAAAGAGATCCTTAGTTTTGTTTTCTGACCAAAGGAATGCCTATATGATGAAGTTAGGATAGTTGGAAGGATATTTTTGCATGATATGGGTAAGACAAATGGATTTGGAGGTGTTAATTTGAGATAATGGTTAGTGCCCTTTTATAAGAGGTGTGAGGGGAACCTTACGAAAATATTGAAATATTATTTTATAATAAAATCTTTTTCGGATTATAATGGCTCAAAAATGAATTTTTTAATGTATATGGTGGTTATGGGTGTAAAATTTTTTGACCAATAGGTTTTATACATTATTTGGTCACCATATTAACTTTAACATTTATATTTATCTCTTAGTTAAATAGTTTGTCATTTACCATGTCTCTTAGCATTTTTATTTTATATGTTTAATAAACATACTATATAATGACAATAGAACCCAATTTTTTTCATTAATGACATATATACTGTTATATAAATCTTTTAGCAGAGATATAGATTATTAGGACTGTTATATAAATTAATAATATATTATTTGTTCTAAAAACTATTTTATGTCAATTTTGACACTATTTGGTATTTATTTTCTGTTAAAATCATTACAACATGATTACATAGAAAAAAATTGATTGAATCAACCCTAAAATTTCATATTAACATATAAAATTATTCTAATTCATTAGAGGTCTGCAATTACATTTATGATGGTATTTATAATATCAATTATGTTAATCTGTTATTAATATGGTAATTATTGCACCATCATTGTGTCATAAATAAATTTAATTATATAATGTCTAAAAATTATAAATTAAATTCAATTATATTGGAAATATCATTATATTTATAATTAATATTTATAGTCGAATTTATCTAATGTATAACCCAATATTAAAAATGTTTTAGTTATGAAAACATGAATTTAACACTTTTAACTCCTCGCTAAATTAAATAATAATAAATGTCATAATCTAATACAGGTAGACCTAAATGATCAAATATATTTTCCTAAGGTTGTTTTAGTTTGAATTAAAATTATCCAATAGAATTTTGACACATGGTAGGGTAATAATAATATCATTTTTACCTTTAAGTACCCTATTTACTTTTCACCGTGGTAAATAAAAGTCAAAAATTACTATTCACCAAGAATTATTTTAATATTACTGAACCACATTTTATTTACTGATATCAACCATGTCTCATGGATTTTTTAAATTCAATTCACATAAATAGTAAAATTATTTTTTATGCAAATTTGAAAATGCTCCTAGGAGGTGGGTAAAAGACAATAAAAAGTTCAATAAAATATTAATATATATATAAATATTATGAAATGAATATAATGAATTAAATTGATGTTATATAGGTATTATGTTTCTATTTTTAACTAAAATAAATTTTAATAAAATAAATAAATATTTAAATAAAATGTCGGTTTTAAACAATAACACCACGTTTTTAACTATTTATCAAAAAGTAAATGTTTTTATAAAAATACCAAAAAGGAACCCAAGGCTACTTTTTATATTATGAATTTAAAAATAAAGTCTATTTTACCAAATTCAAAACATCTAAGTTGAATTTATTAGTTTAAAATCAATTCCCGTTGTCAAAACCAAAAGGCGTATTTTTAATAAATCACAACTATCAAAAGATTGACACTTGTTTATGTCCAATTTCAAAGTGAAATTACTTAAAATGACCGGAATTTGATTAAATGGTAAAAATATAATCTATTTTTACTTCCAAACCATTAAAATGTAAAATTAATCACTATAAATTATTTTTAATAAAACAAATTCAGTTAAAATATAATATTTTTTACTATTCACCCATATATGAAAGTTATCAGAAAAACACAAAAAAATTATTGAAACAAAATTTTTATGTCCTGATTCTAAAGTAGAACTTTATTTTGAAGAATTGAATATATAATAGTTTCATATATTGGATATAACAAGGGTTAACCATTAAAAGGTGGTAAAGGTGCATTTTTTTGAAAAATACATCATTTATCTGAAAAAATGAATTAATTCTTACATTATTTCTATGAAACTCATAATATTGATTCTAAAATTATATGGTTTATATAAAGTTCAAAATTCAGTTAATAATATTCATAACCACTTTTCAACGGCTACTTTGGTAAGTCATGGTGTACTTGAACTCGGTGTTGCGTGTAGTGCATTTTATTGAATCAAATTGAAAAATAATGTACTATGAAATCTTGGGGTGTTACAATTAATTTTTCATATAATTAATTATATTGATTGTTATGAGATTAAGGCCTCGTATTGATGGGTAATTGTTGGTTGATATTGGGATGTTTCTTTAAGAAATTATCCAAATTGAAGTAAGTGGTCCCAAAAAAATCACTCTATACTTAATCCAACATTCTGGGTGACATGAGATATTTTTTATTTCCACTCATCAAATATAAACATTAAATAAGTTAATAATTTGTATATTTTCATTGATCTAGTTCAATGGTATAAAATTTCTTGGGGCACAATGGTAACTTTTACTATTAAATTTGAATAAATTATCATTTATAGTCATTTGATTGACCATAAATATATATTATGTGATATATGGACCTTAGAGGGTAATGAAGTCAATGAATAAAACATAATTTACATTGGATTATATTCCATATTTTTTCAGGTTTTGGAGGTGATAACTCTGGTATATTTGATTATGTAAGGTTTAGATAGTGCCTTTTGGTGAAACCATATAACATTTCGTTTGTGGAAGAAGATATGTGGCGAGTGATCCTCCCTAAATTTCAATTTTAACTAGGAAATAATACCTTGGTGATTAAAAAATTTATAGGACAATTTTCTATGGGACCATATAATCATGTAATGAGTGTGTGTTAGACATCTTTCTAACACCTAGTTCAGAAACTTTTATGTTTTGTTTTATAAAATTAGTATTTCCTTGAATTATGTAAATAATATGGGGTGAATACCAAAAGTATATGTGATATAATAGGATATAGTGGGTGCCTGGGTAGTACCCTATCGGTGTGAATGATTTTGAATGATTATGGTAATAATAGATAACAAGTATTTATCCTAGTTTAAATATAGATATGCATATATGGTGTATGCTTGAAAGATCACCAAATAGAGGATATAATGTTGGGTAAAATGAGTAGAATACCCCTTCAAAACAATGATTCTAGGATGGAGATCTTTATATTTTATCTTGAATAATTAATTATAAAATGAAATGTAATTTTGTTACTTATTATATGGGCCCATTATTTTTTAATGTGGATGTGGGTTATTAGATTCTATGATCCATTTGGATTGATGGAATGGGGAGCTAGCAGGTGTGGGAGGCCCTCCTGTCCTTATGTGTTGATATGTGAGGGGAATATGGATGGATAATAATATGAATTGATGTATTGTTGTTATATAATGGAATTAAGGATAGGTAAATTTCTAAATTGTATAATGATGTTGAATGAGGTATCTTCATGTGGGACCCATTCTGACCTAATGTATTCATTCTTTATGAGGGACCATGGTAAGGTTCAAATATGACCGAGTTTATATATGTAATGTGGAAAACTGTAGGTGGAAACTGTTCAATTTTGATGTATTAAGGTTTTTAAGGTAATAAAAGGGAAGAATCTATAAAAAATAGTTTATATATTTTTAAAAGGGAATTGGGTGCATTTTTTCATCAAAAAATGAAATTTCCTGATATACGATGTAACTAGGGGAAGGAACAAATTCTACGTAGTAATATTTGGAAAAATAGATGTAGGGTGATATTCTAACATGGTGTATTGATACTCTCTAAAGGAAGTAGGGGAGGGTTTCAATATGACCTTATGTAATGGGGTTTTGTGATGTAACTAGGGGATACATCCATTTTTAACTAATGTGTTAATATTATGTGAGGGGACTTGTGTGGGTGTCATACTAACCTGATATGTTTATTAAATGTTATAGAACCATGGGAAGGCTTCAATCTAACCCTATGTGTTAAATATATGTGAAGGAACAGGGTTGGGAATAATTTTTTACCTAGGGTATTAAAGGTATGATGATATGATATGTTATTATGGGAGAGTGTTAATATGATAATCATTATTGATGAGATAAGACAATTTAATTGTTGGGATCCACTACAAGAATATTCCTTTATAACATAAATCGGTAATATGAGTCGGAACATATTTGATCCTTGTTAATTATATTTAAATTATTCATAGACCTCATAGAACATGATGATGTATGTATATCCACCACTTGGTGTCTTGGTAGACAGTTATGGTAATTTATTATATTATGTGTGTAGTTTTTTATCAATTTATTCTATGTATATCAAATTATACATGCACTTTATATTATTTTTATGTTAGGTATAACAATAGTGGTGGAATATGTGTTATAATCACACCCTTCTTGATCATCCTTGGTAATATGGTACATAACAAAATCTCTTGATCATAGGTACAAGTAAGGAATTGGAATAGTTTTGGACGGTTGAATTGGATTGCACTACTCGAGTTGGAGTATGGAACTATGTTGGGAAATGGGACTATGTTTTGGTTTCTATTTTTTTACTTGTAGTTTGACTTGTATGCAATACATCGATTATGGATATAATAATTGTATTAATAACACATGGTTCATTTTAGATAATTCATTTGGTTATAATATTTGGTTAATTTTAACATATTTTCTAGATATATAGCGTTTTTTTTCATTTGGTTAGATATTTTAATGAATAATTAAATATTAATTCTACTATTATATGTGTTTTTCTTTACCCGATAGTGGAACCTCAACTTGGTATCCCATTATACAATCTCTACTATTTAACAACCTCTAGAATACATCGTTTTGTGTGTCACCCCAAACCCATTCTCATAGTTCTGGTGTTAAAACAAATTTCATTAAATAATGAATTTAAAACAAATGAAGATTTATATATCATTATTAAAAAATCTCATGTTATACATTACATATCACAATAATCACACAATCTCAATATGATAAGGTTTTGAGTCTTTCGGTATTAACGATATAAGAAAATTATTTTATGATACTTATAGAATAATATCCATAATCGAACCACATTAGAACCCCTAATAAAATATTCAGATGTTAAACTCGTCTTCACAACCTATTTAATTAAATCGTAAAAATGGGGTGAGATAAAATTATTGTTAAGGGAGAAAATAATCATCAAGTCATATTGGGTTATATTAAGGGAATATTAGAAAACATTTTCATGGGATAAATATATTATTAATGTAACATAAAATATAAGAGTTATCTATAAGCCATGTAACAAGATAGTCCATATTAAATAAAAAAACACGTACTATGGAATAATGGTGTGAAATAATAATGATGAGTTAATGGGAATTATCATACATATATAAAAATATGGAATTTTATTGAAACACAACATAATAATTAATTGTTGAAAAAATATAATCATTCAAAATATTTTGATCAAAGCTGCACACATCATGTTAATAAAAAAATGTGTGAACAAAGACACATGCATCATGTTATCCTGAAAATTTGTGAAAAAATATTCCCACAACACATGCACATGAAAAACCTATGAAAAAATATTCTCATATAATTTTTACACAAAAAAATGTGAACACTTATTCACATATCTCATTCATTTAAAAAACATATGAATAATGGTATCTACACCACATTCACATGAAAAAATTTTACACAATGCTTCCTGTATCACATTCACAAAGTTATTCGTCATCTCATGTGGCTTAAAAAAATAATTAATTAATTTTAGGGTTTTTTAGATTTCTACCCATTAATAATTCTTATATTTTTGTGCCAATTTATAATAATCATTCTCTACATCATTATGAACCCTTCAAAATAAAAATGGGTTTAGCAACATATTTATATGGAGTCACCAAATATAACCACAATAATGTAAACACTTGATATTTAAAATTCACTCAACATAAAATATTATTTTATATGAAAATTTACGGAATGACTCATGAAAAATAAATTCCAATGAAATAAATCCTTTAGTGATAAAATGAAAATAAAACCAAAATCTAAAAAGAATTTTATAAAAAACAATTTTATATTTTGTGTAAAAGTGAATGTTACTATAACATTTAAAAGAAATTTTTAAAAATTTCAATTTATATTTTTAGAAAAATATGTACTTTTAAAAATAATTTTCAATATAGGAGCCTTGAATTATACAAAAGAACTTATATAGTGGATGAAATAACATCTGGAATCTTTTATTCTGTAACACCCCAGGTAAATAAAGTGTATTTATTTTTCATATTTATTATTATTTGGGAATTAAATATTAATTTTACTTCAAATGGGATTCTATTTTTTATGGCATAATTGATAAGAAACAACGACTTTCATTGATATTTTATGTCACACACAATCCTGAGTCACACTAAAATATAATAAAATAATATTATTTTAAATGGTAGTTAATGCCACATCGTTGTATTGGAGAGAATGAATAGAACTAACTATAATATGAATATACATTTTTTTTAAATGTTTTTAAATTTATCCAATAAATTTTAGAGGCTTAAAAAATGAAAAAATATGATTTTAAGCATAAATACACTAATATTCATTAAAAGGTCGACTTACCACGTTTTGATGGAGAAGCCTATTTAAATCTAGTTTTGGTCACTCATATATGTTATATAATTATAAATAATATAATTTTTTATCATCGGGACATAAAAATAAACTTTGGATAAAAATTTGGTATATTTTTTATAACGACGATTTTTCATGAATAGTTAAAAATACTGTATTTTAATTCACAACTGCCTTTCAATCAAATTTATTCATATGGATAGATTATCTTTTTAAATGGATTTAATGTTTAGTAAGATTATATTTTTTCCATATAATACAATTGATGTCATTAGATGTAATTTCACTTCACAATTGGAAAAAGAATAAGTATCAATCTTTTAATTGTTAACATTTAATAAAAAATGTGTTCTGTTTTGACAGCGGTAATTAACAATAAATTAATTTTTTACACTCTTGTGTTTTGAATTTGTAAAATTGTATTCCATATTTGGAATTAGAAGGTCCAAGTTCCATAAATAGGAAACTTTTATTTCGATACATTATGAATATTTACATTTGTAAAAACATTATTAACCTTGGTTAAAGGATAAATATGGTAAATAAGGGAATTTTTTTATTATAATAATATTAAATTACACTAACATGTGTCATAATACTAATTATTTATACATATCCGACCATGGTAATCCTTGTGTCATTTTTGGGACCCATGTAGCCACATGGGAGTGATAATGACCCATTATATTAATTCATTTAAAGGTAAGACAAAAATGACATAAACATATATCTTTTAGTAAATCAATTTTTACATAGGGTTATATAAGTTATATCATTAACTATAAATATTAATTTGAAAGATTAAAATATTCAATACATCATGGTATTAGTTTAATAATTTTTATACAACAAACAAATAAAATTATTTATGACACAATAATGAGGTAGTATTTACCTCATTAATGAATGATTTAAATAAATAAAATTATAAACATTAAAAAATATCCAAAACTTGTCCTATTATTATTGAATGATTTTTATAACGACACATACTTTACATACATTTTTAATACTTCAAAATTGAAGCACACTTATTACAAAATATGACAAAACCACAAAGGACCGTATAGGTATAGTGTCTTTAGAAACTGGGAAACATAAAAAACTGGTTCATAAATCTTCTACAGTGTCTCCCATTTATTTCATCATATCTAGGGTCCCTTTTAGGAAATTCTACTTAATATCCATCTTCCTGACCTGGGGAAAAGAAAACATAAAAGGGTGAGCTCAAATGCTCAGCAAGGGCAAATAAAGGAAATAAAAATCATATCATATCTTTTTGAAAATCATATCCTGCAAAAGAGATCATAATATCTTAACATGGAATAAATCATAGAAGTGAAAATGAGATCCCCATAATCATAACATGAAACTTGAAACTTTGTGGCATGCACACATAATCATGGAAAATCATTTCTTGTTAGTCATGACTCATTGCCAAAACTATCTTAGTGGACAAAGTCCCTTTCTGAACCGAGTCACCCTCGTTCCAGTCCTGTTTCACTGAACCGGTATAACCTACCTTTCCCGCCATGTCTATCTCATGAGATATAAAATATTTACCCAATGCATTGGAGGGAGATATAGGTCCCACCCATCTTATAATGAATCCTTTCTTATGTGTGCCACATAATCATAATCCATACATCATAGCATAACCCATGTAATAAAAATGGGATTCTTAAACAACATGACATCATAAAACAATTCATATAAGATAAAGGAATTCATAAAAATATTTCCATCACAACATAATCAAACCAATGTAATAATAGGGATAAAAACAGAACAATTTTATTATCTTATATGGAAAATAATTTTGATAAAATAGGTGAACTCCATTCTTGAGGAAAATATCCTTTCTACTTCAAAAACAATTTTCCTTTCATAACATGTCATACGACATTAAAATAAAAGAAGTTGATTAAAAATAAACTTGAAAACTTGTAAAGGAAGTTTCTTGGAAATAATGTTTTAAAAATCTATTCATGCTATATAAGTTAAAAAAACATTCTTCGTACTGTTTTCGGAAAAGTCAAAAAGTACCTCGTACGAAAAACAACAAAAGATTCCTTTCATACATATTACTAAAAACTCACCGAAGGGTAAAAATGGATTTAAACAATTGTAGGTGGATGGAAATAATATTACATATTGATGAAACATGGATTTGGATGATAAAATACACCCCAGTAAATACTTTCGAATAAACAATCTCGGATAAAAATGAGATTGTGATATTTCCCTTACCTTAGGTCCGATTTGCTTTGTATGTGTCCGAAGCTCCTCTTATTTGGAACGCCTCTTTGAATCCTCCACTTAGGGAACTAAGATTGGTCTTTGAAGAAGACCAGGACCTCTAGGATTATTCTAGGGAAGTGTAGAGGAGAAAATGGCAGGGGTTGGATGAGCTTGAGTGCTCAAATTGGTGTGAGGAGGAGGGGGAGGAGGTGCCCTTTTATAAGGGAGGAGAGGGGCACCTTAGGAATATCTCAAAATATTATTTTATATTAAAGTCAAAATCGGTTTATAATGGTTCCAAAGGGTCTTATTTCGAAGCTAAAGTTGGGATGGGTCGAAATCCTATCAACCAATAGGATTTAGACAAGTTTAGGGTATTATTTTAACCTTATCAATTAGATTTAACTCTAAGTTAAATAATTTAACTTTTACCGTGTCTTTTTGTTTTCTTTCACTATATGGTTAATACACTTACTATAACATTCTAAACGAACCCCAAATTGTTTATTATTAATATATATATCCTTATCTATGTCATTTGGCAGAACATTAGATTTTTAGGAATAAAATAACAATTAGTAATATAATATTTGATTTAAAAACTATTTTGTGTCAATTTTGACACTATTTGATATATGATTTTTGTGAAAGTCATAACAGAATTATATGTTCGAACCAAATTTATTAAATCAACACTAATATATCATAGTAACCTAGAAAATTAGTGTAATTCATAAAAAGTCTCAAATTACATTTATTTTGGTGTTTATAACATCAATTATGTCAATATTTCATTAATAAGATAATTACTGCATCATCATTGTGTCATAAATAAATTAAATTATTTAATGTCTAAAAATTATAAATAAAATATCATTATGTAGAAAATCGTTTTACATTTCTAATGAATATTTATAGTCTAATTTATCTTATGTATAACCCCATATTAAAAATGTTTTAGTTATTAAACTTTGATTTTAACTATTTTAACTATTCATTAAATAAAATAATATTAAATGTCATAATCTAATCAAAGTGGTCCTAAATGGTCATATTATATTAATAAGGTGGTTTTTGGTCGAATTACACTTATCCAGTAGAATTAGGACATGTGTTAGGGTAATAGTAATATCATATTTACCCTTAGTTACCCTATTTACTATTAACCGTGGTAAAAAAAAGTAAAAGGTTACTATTCACCAAAAATTATTTTCATCTCATTGAACCACATTTTAGTCCTTGATATTAACCGTGTCTGTCGGATTTTCGAAATTCCATTCACATAAGTGGTAAAATTATGTTTTATTCAAAATTCAGTTTTTAACCTACAACTTAGTGGTTTCACTATTCATCAAAAATTGAAAGTTTTCAGAAAAATACCAAAATTTCACCCTAGGATAATTTCGGTATTAAGAATCCAAAAATGAAGTCCATTTTGAAAGATAAAATTTATAAAATTTCAAAAAGTGGTTGTTACTATTCATAACGGCTATTTTTAATAACATTTTAATAGCATATCGTTGTTTAGTGAAACTCAGTATTGCGTACAACGCAAGCTATCGAGGAAGGTCTCGGTTGCATGTAAAGTAAGACAAGCTAGTATGTAGTGAAAGATTCCTTTGATGATATATATATAAAAACAAAATATTACTCATAAAAATCTCGGGTGTTACATTCTACCCCCTTTAAAAAGAATTTCGCCCTCGAAATTCGTCACTTTGTAACAAACAGATGAGGATACTTCTCCCTCATCATATCCTCAAGCTCCCATATAGCTTCTTCAAGTTGGTGGTTCCTCCATAAAACTTTCCCCAATCGAGTGGTCTTGTTTCGTAGGACTTTTTCGCTACGATCCAGAATCTCTATCGGTTGTTCTTCATAAGAAAGATCTTTCTCCAGCGGTACAACTTCTGAGCTGAGTACATGTGAAGGATCAGGTATGTACTTTCTCAGGAGAGATACATGGAACACATCGTGAACTTCAGAGAGATTCGGTGGAAGGGCCAATCAGTAAGCTACCTTTCCAACACGATCCAGTATTTCGAATGGACCGATATATCTAGGGCTCAACTTCCCCTTCTTTCCAAATCTCATAACCCTCTTCCAGGGAGATATTCGTAAGAACACTTTATCACCCACTTCAAACTCTAGGTTTTTCTTCTGTTGTCGGCATAACTTTTCTGTCGACTCTGAGCTTCTCTTATGTGTTGTTGAATAGATCTTATCTTTTCTGCCATTTCATCAACGAGATCAGGTCCTAATAGCTTTCTTTCCCCAACTTCATCCCAACAAGTTGGAGTCCTGCATTTCTTTCCATAGAGAGCTTCATAAAGAGCCATCTGAATACTGGAGTGAAATCTATTATTATAAGAAAATTCCACCAAAGGTAGGTGTTGATCCCAACCTCCATTTAAATCCATAGAGCAAGCTCTCAACATATCATCTAGGGTTTGAATTGTTCTCTCAGACTGACCGTCTGTCTGGGGATGATAAGCAGTGCTGAAACTCAACTCTGTATCCAGAGTATGCTGAAGACTTCCCCAGAACATCGAGGTAAATCTCGGATCCCGATCAGATATAATATAATGTGGTACTCCATGCAATCTTACCACTTCCTTTACATATATCCTGGAAAGCTGATCTAGAGAGAAATCCTCTCAAATAGTAATGAAGTGTGCAGACTATGTAAGACGATCAACTATGACCCAAATAGCATTATTGCCTTTGGATGTTTTAGGAAGTCCTGTGACAAAGTCCATAGTGATGTTTTCCCATTTCCATTCGGGTATGGGTAATGGTTGTAACATCCCCTTAGACTTTTGTCTCTCAGCTTTAACTTGTTGACAAACCAAGCATCGAGAGACATATTCAGCAACATCTCTTTTCATGCCATCCCACCAGAAGTACTCTTTAAGGTCCCTATACATCTTCGTGCTTCCAGGATGAATAGAGAATGAAGAACTATGAGCCTCATCCAGCAGCTCCTTCTTTAATTCGGGGATGGGAGGAACACAAACCCGATTCCTGAACTTTATTATCCCATCACAATCAAGGTTGAATTAAGGAACATTTATCACCTTCTTTTGTAACTCGACATCTTCTTTCTGTGCCTCTTTAATCTTCACATGTATAGATGGTTGAACATTCATTTGAGAAAGATAAGATTTTTCCCCTTCCATTATAATTCCAAGATCCATCCTTTGTAAATCCATAAATATTGGATCTTTTGTGATCCTCATCATGGATAAACTAGCATGGTCTTGTCGACATAATGCATCTGCCACCTTGTTTGCTTTCCCAGGGTGGTAATGGATTGAGCAGTCATAATCCTTAATCAGCTCCAACCATCTTCTTTGACGCATATTCAGCTCCTTTTGTGTGAAAATATACTTTAAACTTTTATGATCAGTATAAATATCACACCTTTCACCATAAAGGTAATGCCTCAAAATATTTAATGAAAAGATTACCGCAGCCAACTCCAAATCATGTGTTGGGTAATTCTGCTCATGGATTTTCAACTGTCGTGAGGCATAAGCTATCACCATATCATTTTTCATAAGAACACACCCCAATCCCTTCTTGGATGCATCACTGTAGATCACAAACCTTTCTCCACTACAAGGCAGTGTGAGCACAGGTGCACTGGATAACCTTCTTTTCAACTCCTTGAAATTCTCTTCACATTCCTCTGTCCAAACAAACTTAACTCCTTTCCGAGTCAACTTGGTGAGTGGATTAGATAATCATGAAAAATCCTTTACAAAACGTCGATAATATCCAGCCAAACCAAGAAAACTTCGGATCTTAATTACTGTTGTTGGTCTTGACCATCTTTTGATAACCTCTATTTTTGCAGGATCCACAGATATCCCCTCTTTTGAGATTATGTGACCCAAAAATGCAACTTTTTGAAGCCAAAATTCACACTTGGTAAATTTGGAATAAAGCTTCTCCTTTCTTACGGTCTTCAATATAATTCTCAAGTGATCTTCATGCTCTTCCTTGCTCTTTGAATAGACAAGAATATCGTCTATAAAGACTACCACAAATTGATCAAGATAGTCTCTAAAGACTCTATTCATTAGATCCATGAAGATAGCAGGGGCATTAGTAAGACCAAATGGCATCACTATAAATTAATAGTGTCCATACCTTGTACGGAAAGTCGTCTTTGGTATATCCTCCCTTTTGACCCTTAATTGATGATACCTTGAACGAAGATCAATCTTGGAAAAGTATTGAGCTCCGCGTAGTTGGTCAAAAAAGTCATCAATGCGTGGGAGAGGATATTTGTTCTTGATAGTGATCATGTTAAGTTCTCGATAATCAATGCAGAGTCTCATTGATCCATCTTTCTTCTTAAAAAATAGAACAGGTGCTCCCCAAGGTGACGCACTAGGGTGTATTAATCCCTTATCAAGATTCTCCTGGAGTTGCTTCTTCAATTCCTGCAACTCAATTGGGGCCAATCTATAAGGTGTCTTTGAAATAGGAAAAGCACCCTGTACGAGTTCTACTAAAAACTCAACTTCACGATTTGGTGGAAGACCCAGTAATTCCTCTGGAAAGACATCATCAAACTCCCGTATGATGGGCATATCCTTAATCATGAGTTTCTCACCAACCATTTTAGATAAATAACCTTCATTTAGTGGAATCAATACCCATAAAATGGAAGAAATTTCCACTGGAAGGTTATGTTCATCCTTGCATTGATAGACGATCATAGATTGATCTGGAATATGAAATGTGACTTCCCTTCATTGGCAATTGATATGAGCTCCGTATAAAGAAAGCCAATCCATGCCAAGAATCACATCAAATTCCACTATAGGAAGGATCACAAGATTTGCAGGAACAACTTTCCCACAAACTTCGATAGGAGAAGAATTATAAACTTTTGATGTGATTGATGTTCCATTAGGTGTTGTCACAGCTAACTCAACATCTAATTGTTGAGGTAATACGGTGATACCCTTAAAAAATTCTTCAGAAATAAAAGAGTGGGTGGATCCAGAATCAAATAAAACATTTGCTACTTTAGAGTGCATGGTAAGTGTAACTTTCACCACTTCGTTATCGTACTCCACATCGCTGATAGAAATTGCATGTGACTTTCCTTTGTCTTTAGCCTTAAGATTTTGTTGACGTCGACCATCATCATCAACCCTTGGAATTGGGCATTGATTGGCATAATGCCCCATCTCTTTGCACTTGAAACATTGAAGTGTAGTAGGTTCATTCTGTGTATCCCTTCCTTTGTTTGCATCATTAGACATCTTCTTCCCATTATCGCGACATTCAAATGCCCGATGACCTTCCTTTCCACATTTGAAACATTTACTTGTCCCTTTAAGACAACTCCCTCCATGTTTCCTTCCAAACATTGAGCATATGGGAAAGCTCATCTTATTTTCAGTGTGCTCTTTAGATTTTCCTTTGAATTCCATTTTCCTCTTCTTATCAAACCCATATGACTGATGGGTTACTCTAATCTCCATCTCGACTTTGAGAGCACATCGAACGATTTCGTCGTAGCTATTGAAGTCCCTTATGGCTAACGCCCTTCGAAGACTTGGTTTTATGCCACTAAAGAATCGATCGATCTTACTCTCAGGTTGGATAATAATACCAGAAGCGTACCTTGCAAGTCTTGTAAAATTTGCTTCATAAGTACCAACAGATTCATCATCTCTTTGCTTCAGTTCAAGAAACTGTTTCTCCATCTTTGTTCGGAGAATACGAGGGAAATACTTATTGAAAAATAAGTTCTTGAACTCGTCCCATTCCATGGACTCAATTTCATCCCTTTTCCTCGTATTCTTAATAAGATTCCACCATTGATCATCATCTCCTTCCAAACGATACACTGCTAGGATGACTTTATCATGTTCAGAACATTGATGAACTGAAAATATCTTTTCAGTAGTACTAATCCATTGTTCAGCAACTAATGGATCAGTAGACCCGCTGAAAGAAGGTGGACGCTGCCTCATGAAGGATTCAACAGAATGTTGCTCCTTCCTTTTCTCGTTTGGAAGTCCTGTATGATTCAAAGCTTGAGAAAGTTGTGTGAGCATGGATACAAGATTTTGCATTCCAGCTCCCATATCGTTTGGTTGCTCAAGGGGACAATCATTGCATTTCCCATCGCATCCCGCATTAACACGGTTCCTTCGGGTTGCAGCCATTGACTAAAACCAAGAAGAATAGTGTGAGCAACACTAATTATAATAGGAAAACCACATAATTCAAGAATAAAATTTTCACGCTTAAGGTCTTATCCTAGGTTATTCATGGCCATTTCTAAAACACTAAGATTGTGTTCTATTCTTAGACTTATCCCTAGGGTTCTTACTAAGGCATTCACATCCTAGTTTCCAAAGGTTGACTATACCTTTCCTCTGATACCAACTATAACGACCCATACTTTACATACATTTTCAATACTTCAAAATTGAAGCACACTTATTACAACAAATGACAAAACCACAAAGGACCGTATAGGTATAGTGTCTTTAGAAACTGGGAAACATAAAAAACTGGTTTATAAATCTTCTACAGTGTCTCCCATTTATTTCATCATATCTAGGGTCCCTTTTAGCACATTCTACTTAATATCCATCTTCCTGACCTGTGGAAAAAAAACATAAAAGGGTGAGCTCAAATGCTCAGCAAGGGCAAATAAAGGAAATAAAAATCATATCATATCTTTTTGAAAATCATATCCTGCAAAAGAGATCATAATATCTTAACATGGAATAAATCATAGAAGTGAAAATGAGATCCCCATAATCATAACATGAAACTTGAAACTTTGTGGCATGCACACATAATCATGGAAAATCATTTCTTGTTAGTCATGACTCATTTCCAAAACTATCTTAGTGGGCAAAGTCCCTTTCTGAACTGAGTCACCCTCGTTCGAGTCCTGTTTCACTGAACCGGTATAACCTACCATTCCAGCCATGTCTATCTCATGAGATATAAAATCTTTACCCAATGCATTGGAGGGAGATATAGGTCCCACCCATCTTATAATGAATCCTTTCTTATGTGTGCCACATAATCATAAACCATACATCATAGCATAACCCATGTAATAAAAATGGGATTCTTAAACAACATGACATCATAAAACAATTCATATAAGATAAAGGAATTCACAAAAATATTTCCATCACAACATAATCAAACCAATGTAATAAGAGGGATAAAAACAGAACCCTTTTATTATCTTAGATGGAAAATAATTTTGATAAAATACGTGAACTCCATTCTTGAGGAAAATATCCTTTCTACTTCAAAAACATTTTTTCCTTTCACAACATGTCATACGACTTTAAAATAAAAGAAGTTGATTAAAAATAAACTTGAAAACTTGTAAAGTAAGTTTCTTGGAAATAATTTTTTAAAAATCCATTCATGTCGTATAAGTTAAAAAAAACATTCTTCGTACTTTTGTCAGAAAAGTCAAAAAGTACCTCGTACGAAAAACGACAAAAGATTCCTTTCATACATATTACTAAAAACTCACCGAAGGGTAAAAATGGATTTAAACAATTGTAGGTGGATGGAAATAATATTACATATTGATGAAACATGGATGTGGATGATAAAATACACCCCAGTAAATACTTACGAATAAACAATCTCGGATAAAAATGAGATTTTGATATTTCCCTTACCTTAGGTCCGATTTGCTTTGTATGTGTCCGAAGCTCCTCTTCTTTGGAACGCCTCTTTGAATCCTCCACTTAGGGAACTTAGATTGGTCTTTGAAGAAGACAAGGACCTCTAGGATTATTCTAGGGAAGTGGAGAGGAGAAAATGGCAGGGGTTAGCCGAGCTTGAGTGCTCAAATTGGTGTGAGGAGGAGGGGGAGGAGGTGCGCTTTTATAAGGGAGGAGAGGGGCACCTTAGGAATATCTCAAAATATTATTTTATATTAAAGTCAAAATCGGTTTATAATGGTTCCAAAGGGTCTTATTTCGATGCTAAAGTGGGGATGGGTCGAAATCCTATCAACCAATAGGATTTAGACAAGTTTAGGGTATTATTGTAACCTTATCAATTAGATTTAACTCTAAGTTAAATAATTTAACTTTTACCGTGTCTTTTTGTTTTCTTTCACAATATGGTTAATACACTTACTATAACATGCCAAACGAACCCCAAATTGTTAATTATTAATATATATATCCTTATCTAAGTCATTTTTCCGAACCGTAGATTTTTAGGAATAAAATAACAATTAGTAATATAATATTTGATTTAAAAACTATTTTGTGACAATTTTTACACTATTTGATATATGATTTTTGTGAAAGTCATAACAGAATTATATGTTCGAACCAAATTGATTAAATCAACTGTAATATATCATAGTAACATAGAAAATTAGTGTAATTCATAAAAAGTATCAAATTACATTTATTTTGGTGTTTATAACATCAATTATGTCAATATCTCATTAATAAGATAATTACTGCATCATCATTTTGTCATAACTAAATTAAATTATTTAATGTCTAAAAATTATAAATAAAATATCATTATGTAGGAAATCGTTTTAGCTTTCTAATGAATATTTATAGTCTAATTTATCTTATGTATAACCCCATATTAAAAATGTTTTAGTTATTAAACTTTGATTTTAACTATTTTAACTATTCATTAAATAAAATAATATTAAATGTCATAATCTAATCCAAGTGGACCTAAATGGTCATATTATATTCATAAGGTTGTTTTTGGTCGAATTACACTTATCCAATATAATTAGGACATGTGTTAGGGTAATAGTAATATCATATTTACCATTAGTTACCCTATTTACTATTAACCGTGGTAAAAAAAGTAAAAAGTTACTATTCACCAAAAATTATTTTAATCTCATTGAACCACATTTTAGTCCTTGATATTAATCGTGTCTATCAGATTTTCTAAATTCCATTCACAGAAGTGGTAAAATTAAGTTTTATGCAAAATTCAGTTTTTGACCTACCACTTAGTGGTTTCACTATTCATCAAAAATTGAAAGTTTTCAGAAAAATACCAAAATTTCACCCTAGGTAAATTTCGGTATTCCGAATCCAAAAATGAAGTCAATTTTGAAAGATGAAATTTATAAAATTTCAAATAGTGGTTATTACTATTCATAACGGCTAGTTTTAATAACATTTTAATAGCATATCGTTGTTTAGTGAAACTCAGTATTGCGTACAACGCAAGCTATCGAGGAAGGTCGCGGTTGCGTGTAAAGTAAGCCAAGCTAGTATGTAGTGAAATATTCCTTTGATGATATATATATAAAAACAAAATACTACTCATAAAAATCTCGGGTGTTACAATTTTATTTATAACATGAGTCATCTTTTATTCTACATTAATATGTTTTGGACAATTATAAACTGAAATACATTATATAATAAAATAATATTTTTAAACATTCTTAAAGAGACCCTCTCCCCCCTTATAAAAATCCCTCACTTATAACCCATTCCTTACACATCTCAAGCCTCATGGCTCATAAAAAATCTACCAAATTAAGATCATTACATCCATATACTCATCCTAGAAGAATTCCCTTAATTAGATGGAAATTCAAGTAATCCTTTTGGTTCAAACAAAAGAGAGATACCAGATTTAAAGGTAACATATTCTATTAAATTCTTTTGTTTTATTTTACTTCTCCAACACCATAAACTCTATTTATTCAATTATTTTATAAAAAAATTGATTCCTCAGTATACTAGGTTATTTTTATGTGAATTATTCTAACTACAGTTACAGACTCCTCTATCTAATGGGTATATAACCTACTGTTTCTATGGACGGTGAACTAGTGCCTCACGAAACGATGATTGTTCAATCTTCTCCTACCACCCCTCATAGAGGTTATTATGATGGGACTGTATTTATGTATGATATATATTATGATTATGTTTTCTCTTTGTGTATTTAATTTTAATTTACAAACATTGTTTTGTGCTTTCTAATATCTGTAAATATGATAAATTTATTTGAGGAAGTGTGGACTACCACCCCTCAAGGTGATATGATTCGTTTATGACATAAATGGAACGTATAAAGGATGGAGTTAATGAAATTATGTAACATATATGTCATATGATATTGTAATTGAATTATAATATACCTATGTATCATTATTTTTTTATTACATTAAATATAAAATAGAAATGAATGTAGCGTTCATGCGTACGTACGGCTTACCGTCTCCATGAATAGTGTATTTCATTTCTTATCTTTAAATGTTTTGAAATATTATAAATACATACTTATACTGGATATATATAATTTATATCATATCTAAATCATTAATATAATTATGGAGATAATGGAATTTCTACCACATGAACAACTTGTAATTATAAGAAGTTCATTTTTACTCAAGTACCAAATATTGACAAAACGACCATTATTAACATAAAAGATTTCATAATTTTTATAACATGGTTATAAGTGATATAAATGGAATAATAAATGCGAAAAAGGATCTTAATCAAGTATAAATTATCTTTATCTTATTATTTAGGAGATTAAAGAATGACAGGTCATGTCAGACACGTGGTAAATGGTTTCTTATCTCACAGTTAATTCTGTGAGAATCCCAATGTTCACCAATGTTCAGACTCGATTGATTACAATGTGGTTAGAGGATTTCATCTCACTTTTTCTTCATATGACATTCATATAATATTTGCCACTATTTCTTTTTTATGGTTTTTTTACTCACGATGATTGTATTAATTGTGTAATATGCTTTAATTTATCAATATATACATCTTCATTGTGTGATCCGTCTTTCTTGTGGTGTATGATTCGTAAGTTACCACATCGGTAATGGAACATTTTAATCCAATATTCATTCCTTTGGTTAGTCATCTACTTCTTAATTATGTCATGATATGATTATGTGTGGAATCACTGTTTATTTATTTATGTTCTAATTTCCACCCCCCTTTGTGTGTATATTCTTTTTATACTCAAAATCGCTCCATTTATAAATTTTCAAGACATCTATATGAACTTGATAAGAGTAATTTTAACTCCATTTCCATTCATTGGGGTAAACGTACTAGTCATTGGTGCAGTTTTTACAAAAATATGTTTGATGGTTCTCTGATTTATTTACCTAAAATATCCAATCATATTGAGTATATTTAAAATTTTCACACATAATTATGTAATTTATTTATCCTTAATCTAAGGATATTGTTTTTATAAGGGATTTGTCTCAATTTACATTCAATTAACACTTCATTGTTGTTATGCACCAATTCACACTTATATGGTGTATATAATATCCTTTGGAATATTAAATCATGAATCCCTTTATTCTCATAATATTATAAGGTTTTGATTAAATGTTACTACACAATTATTTGTATTCAATGATCTCTCATTTTGTTAAGAACTCCTTAACAAAAATACTATTTTAAGGATTTATTCTTCTAAATCATTATCATTATTTTCCTTGTTATAAAAATGGTTTTTTGAATTTATTGATATAGAAATTAAAGTCATTAAATTATATTTCCTTTAAAATATTCAATGTTGTATGCGAGACTTTGATTCAAAATTCTTTTTATTAAATGGTTTTGAAAATGGTTTGATAAATCATTTATTATGTCACAATCTAGAAATGATATATTGTGATTGCAATGTGGAAATGATATCTTTCCATTATTATTGTTTTATGTGTTAAGAATATGTTATGGTTATTGGGAAATGTTTATGTATATCAGTGGTTTTGGGATAAACCTAGGGTGGGCGAGCCCAAGATAGATCTCAAATGCAATGGTTAACATGAGAGAGGTAAACATTAATGATTCTCCTAGGAGATTTAGGGAATATATTGTGATGGGTATTCCAAACGTAACTCCCTACATAGCGCTGAAATCAAAAATGTAAGAATGTTATCAATGCCATAAGTTACCTTTATTATTTATGATTTATGTGTTATATTCAAAAATATTATGATTTCATGAGGTATGTCATGATTGAAAAGTATTGTTTCATTGATGTGCATTTATTGACGGGATAATGTTTTCCTTCTTTATTTTAAAACCCTTACTAAGATTTTTATGAATATCCCATATTTTGAAATATTTTTCATAGGACTCAAAGATGAATAGTGTGAAGTTTGGGATCAAGGAAAAGTATTGGTATCTAAAACATTTAACTAGACATGTTTTTTAAGAGATTTTATTTTATAAAAATATTAATCTGTGTAGAAGTTCCTACTATGTAACTTTTGAAATGTAATGTAATAGTTATGGCCTAATTCTATAAAACATTAAAATGAATAAATCCTCAATGTGAATTCGTGATTTAACCCATGGTTAATTATTATTTAAGGCTAGGTGTTTATAGTTCGTAACAGAGGTCGATTTAGAAAAATTTAGTGATTATGAGTTTTAGTTAAACCCATGGTTATTCCACATGTCTATTATTTCAGTTAAATCCTCATTTTTAAAATTTTCAGATCAAGGAAAGTCAGTTATAATGGATGGAGGAGGATCTCAAACAACATTCCTATCTCTTCCTGATGACAGGCTTGCAATAATTATTGCAAAGTCATCTTTAGATGATTGTGAAACATTTTCTAGAATAAAAATCACATGAAAGAAATTTTTTGAGATATCAAACACCAGCACTATACATAAATATAATCATGGATAATGGGTTTTATTTAATCAAATCCTATTCTCTAAATATGTTCATATTTCAAGTATGGTAAATATTAATACAGAATTTTTAATTTTTATTACATTGTCACATGATCTTTAAGGATATTATGATTTTGAAAAAAGTTCTAATGAAAGAGAGCCATGTGCAACCTATTTACATTTGATTTTATAGTATAGTCTCACAATACATATATATTGTATTTTATAAGGACCATTGATTAAATGTTCCAACTCAAAAATCGGTCCGACAGTTTTAAAAATATCATGTTTTATCAGATTTTTTGAAATTATATGTCATACATCGTTATTTTCTCAAAACTATTTTTTTACGAACCCCCATATGACCCAAGTTGTACAAATTCTATTTGGACGGAGGAAGAAAATAATTTTGGTGGATCTCTAAATCATTATTTCAATGCATAGTACTTCTAACTACTTGAATAATATGATGATAAAACCATATGGATACCATGATCAATATATGATGTTCTTTCTACTGGGAATAGTTTTATTTTATCATATGGAGGTGGAAAAATAACAATATATAAGATTTTGAGGTCTTAATGTATTGGGATGAAAATGAAAGGTATAAGAAAACCATTGAGGTTAAAAAATGTTATGGATATTTTTGAGTTTTATAAAAAGGACAACCTATAAGATTGGTGACAACCCGTCGTGCCCAGAAAGGCCATAGGAATCGAATCTAGAACTGAAGGGTGACAAGGGCGCATCTCCTACCACTATCCTATGTGATGTCCCTAGTTAGTATGAGTTATTATTTGGAATTAATTGATTTTATGGATCAAGAATTGGTTTATTTGGGATCTTATGTTTTATAAAATGGAAATAAATATTATAAAAAATGATATGGTGATTAAGTTATAATGGTTATTTTAGAAGACATTCTCTCTTTTGGGAACACTATATGCTCAAGGAAAAAAAATACTATGGTATTTAATTTTTGGAGTAATGGTTAAAATATTATTTTGGAAGAATCTATGTTTTTATTGTGGACATAAGGTTATTTGGATTACTAATAGAAATGATTAATCTGTCATAAGGAATATGTTTTTAGGAGAATTACACATCAGTATGAGAATTTAAGAGTAGTTGATGTTTTTGGAGATAAATTTAATTAGTTACTGTAACAGACTCTTTGATTAAATCCTTCTGAATTTTGGGTTTCAATCTAAGTTTTAATTATTTAGAATAATTTTAAGGATAATTGTATATTGAATGGCCTTTCTTGAACATCACATTCTTTTTGTTGAAATTTTAAGATTAAGAGTAGTGTTTCTTTTTATAAAAGGACTATCATTTTGGGGATTATATGATCTTGTAATAACCAATTTTCGTTTTAGTTGATGCCAAATGATAGGGGAAATATATATTTCATCTTTTTTAGATAATGTGATACTCTAGAAGTTTATTCTAGCACTTCAGGTGTGACCAAGTCATCATGAATACTTATCGTTTGTAGAAAAGATGATTTTGTGGTGGGATTTTATTAAAGGAAGACACACTATATGAAAAGTAATTATATTTCCTTATGATCTTAGTATAGTTATTAATAAAATTCATCAACTTTATGAAAAATGATCTTGAAGCTAAAAGGTTATAAGCTCTCTTTTATGATCATACTTTTTCCCAACCACAAATTTATTGAATTTTGGTGGTTAACTTTATGTGATCACGTTCTCTATCACTATTTATTAATTTATGAGAGTTAGTTTCTATTCCAAATCCATGTCTTCTATGAATCCAAGTATCTATTATCTCAGATAGCCTTTATACTTATCTTCATTTTTTTAATGTGATATTTTAATTGACTCTTTTTTCAATATGGGACATTCAATGAAGTTTCCAAGCCAAATTTTAAAATTGCGAGGATGATATTTCCAAAAGGGGGGAAGGATGTAACATCCCAAGTAAATAAAAAATATTACATTTTCATATTTATTAAAATTGAGGAATTAAATATAAATTTTAATTTAAAGGGGATGCTATGTTCGATGGCATAACCGATATGAAAAAATGAGTTATTTGGAATATTTTGTTTCACCCAATGCATATTCATATTGAAAAATAATAATAAAATATTATTTTAAATGGTGGTTAACACCTAGCCTTAGTATTGCTGGGAATGGAAAGAGCTAACTAAAATATGAATGTACATGTTTGTTAAATGTTTTTACATTTATCAATTAAATTTTAGTGGCATAAAATATGAAAGAATATGATTTTAATAATAAATACAATAATATTAATTAAATGATTGATTTATCGGCTTTTGATTACCAACCCTATTTAAATATAGTTTTGGTCATATATATATGTTCTATGTGACAAAATAATATTATTCTTTAGAATCAGGATAGAAAAATTTATTTTGGTAAAATTTTGGTATTTTTAAATAAAGTATATTTTTTTATGAATAGTGAAAAATATTTTATTTTAATTCATTACTTCCTTTTAATCTCAAATATTTATACTGATAGATAATCTTTTTAATGGTTCTAAAGTTAAATTATATTATATTTTTACCATTTAATCCAATTTTGGTCATTGGAAGTAATTTCACTTTGAAATTGGACATAAATAAGTGTCAATCTTTTTATAGTTATTATTTCTTAAAAACACTCTTTTTGTTTGGACAGCGGGAATTAATTTTAAATTAATTTCTACCACTTCTGTGTTTGGAATTTGGAAAAATGGATTAAATATTTGGATTCATGAGGTATAAATTGTTTAAATAGGTAAATTATATATTTTGAAGTTATGAATATTTACATCATTAATGATTTTATTTACCAAGGTTAAAGGGTAAATCTGGTAAGTAAGGGTAACAATATATTATTCTAATAATATTAAATTACACATAAATTTATCCTAATCCTATTTGCTGATACATTTCCAACTATTTTAATCCTTGGGTCTATTTTGGTACTCCATGGATCTACTTGGGAGTGATAATGACACTTTATATTAATTAATTTAAAGTAAAGACAAAAATGATGTAAACATATATCTTTTAGTAAATAAATTTTTTCATAGGGTAATATATGTTATATATTACACTATATATATTAACTAATAATATAAAACAATTTAATACATCATGGTATTGATTTTATAATTTTTAGCAATCAAAAAAATAAAATTATTTATGACACAATAATGATGCATTATTTACATCATTAATGAATGATTGAAATAAATAAGATTATAAAGATTACAAAAATATCCAAAACCTGTCTAATTCTTATTAGATGATTTTATTTCGAACAGGAGTCAACATATCTTATAATTAAATATGTTTTGGACCTTTAGAAATAGAAAATCTTTATATAATAAAATCATATTTTTAGACTTTTCGAAAGAGCCTCTCATCCCCCTTATAAAAGCCCTCACTTGTAACCGATTCCTCACACTTCTCAAGCCCCTTGGCTCATCCAAAACCTATTATATTAATCTACCTACATCCCTATTTCCATAGTATAATCCTTTCCATAGGTAGAAGGAAATTCAAGTAATCCTTTTGGTTCTAACCAAATGAAGATACCTGATTTAAAGGTAACGTCTTCACTTATGTTCTTTTATATTATTTTACTTTTCCTTCCCAATAAACTCTTTTTATTACTTTAATTTATAACAAAACAAGTATCCATAATAAACTAGGTTATTTTTATGATAATTATTCAAACTACACTTACATACACCTCTATCTAATGGGTAAAGAACATACAGTTTCTTTGGACGGTGAACTACTACCTCACAAAACAATGATTGTTCAATCTTCTTCAACCACATCTCATGGTGGCCATTAAGATGGAACTATATTTATATAAGATATATTTTATCTTTTGGTATTCTCTTTTCTTCTATAAATATTATTTACAGACATACCTTTATACTTTCCAATATGTGAAAATACGATAATTTCTTTTGAGGATGTGCGGACTACCGCCCCCTCAAGGTGATATGATTTGTTCATGAAATACATTGCACGCATAGAAGATGGAATTAATGAAATTATGTAAAATATATATCATATTAAATTATGCAATAATTATAAAATAACAATTTATCATTATGTTTTCATTCCATTAAATATGAAATAGAACTGAAATTCGCGTTCATTCGTATGTACAGCTTACACTCTCCAAGAATGGTGAATTTCATTTATTATCCCCAAATGTTATTTAATTTTTTAAATTCATAATTATACTGTATATATATGAGATATATGATATCTAAATAATTAATATAATTCTGGGGATAATAAACTATTGACCACATGAACAACTTGTAATTATAAGGTGTTCCATTTTGACTCAAGTACCAAATATCGACAAAACAACCATTACTAAATTAAATGATTGAATAATGTTTATGAAATGGTAATAAGTGATATTAAAAGAATAATAAACTTGAAAAATTTTCTTCAGATATTATAAATTATCTTTAGATTATTATTTAGGACATTAAAGAACAAACGGGTCAAGTGGGACATGAGGTAAAGGGTTTTTTATCTCACTTTTAATTCCGTAATATTTCCATTGTTCTCCTCTTATTTAGTACATGTGTTGTATATTTTACATAAATTTGATATATATTGTAATTATTAACATTATATTACTGATATTCTTTTATTCAATTGGTTGTTATTAACTTTTTTTCATTGGAATCTATTGATTACAATGTGGTAAGAGGTTTTCATCTCACTTTTTATTCCTGTGAGATTCATGCTATATTTTCCACTATTTACTTTTTCATGGTGTGTGTACTTCCCTAGACTATATTAATTGTGTAATTTATTTAATTTATGGGTATTTACATCTTAATTGTATGATCCTTCTTTCATGTGGTGTATATTTCATAAGTTACCAAATCAGTAATGGCGCTTTTTAACCCAATTTCTATTCCTTGGGTTAATCGTCTAATTCTTAATTATGTCTTGCTATGATTATGTGTGGAATGACTATTTATTTATTTATTTTGTAATTTCCAATCCCCACTATGTGGATATACTTTTTATAAAAATAATAACTCCATTGATAAATTCTTTATTCATCGACAAGAACTTGATAAGAGTATGTTTAACTCAATTTACATTCATTGAGTAAAACATCCTAGTAATTGGTGTTGTTTTAATAAAATATGTTTCAGGTTTTCTGATTGATTTACAATAAATATCCAATAATAATGAGTGTATTTATATTTTTCACACATAATTGTGTAATTGATTTATCCTTAATCTAAGGATACAGTTTTATAAGAGATTTTGTCTCAATTTACATTCCATCGAGACTTCATTTTTGTTATGAACCAATTCACTCTTATCTGGTGTATATACTATCCTTTGGAATATTATATAATTAATCCCCTTTTTCATATGATATTATAATGTTTTTCTTATAAGGTATTCCTCAATTATTTATATTCAAGCATCTTTCATTTGGTTAAGAACTCCTTAACTAAAATACTGTTTTAAAGATTTATTCTTCAAAATAATTAACATTAATTTCCATATATTTAAAATGGTTTTAAGGATTTAATTATATGGAAATTAATGTTTTTAAATATTAATTACTTTAATATATTAAAATTGTAAAGGGACCCTTTGATTCAAAAATCTCTTTATTAAATGGTTTTGAAAATGTTTTGATAAAGCATTGATTAGGTCAATATCTTGTAAGGATATATTGTGATTGCAATACGGAAATGTTGTGTTTACTTTATGCTTGATTTATGTGTTATGAATATGTTATGGTTATTGGGCATTGATTATGTATACGGGTGGTTCCGTGGTAAACCTAGGGCTGGAAAGCCCAAGATAACTCTCCAATGCACTGGGTAACGTGGCAGAGGTAAACATTAATGTTTCTCCTAAGAGATTTAGGGAATATACTATGTTGGGTATCCCAAATGTAACTCCCAATGCATCTGTGAAAGATACATTATAAGTTTTTTATCAATGCTATAAGTAACCTTTATGATTTATGATTTCTGTGTTCTATTCATAAATCTTATGTTTTCATTAGTTATGTCACGATTGAAAATTATGGTTTCACTAATTTGTATTTATTGATGGACTAAATTTTTTTCCTTATTTTATAACCCTTACTGAGATTTTTATTCTCATCCCAAGTTTTTATATGTTTTTCACAAGACATAAAGGCAAATAGTATCAAGGATGGGATCATGGAAAAGTCATGCTATCTAAAAGATGGAACTGTACATGTTTTCTAAGAGTTATTATATTATAATAAATGAAAATTGAGTACAAGTGTCTACTTTGTAATTTTTGAAATGTAATGTAATAGTTATGGCCTAATTCTCTATAACACTAAATCTAAAAAGATCCTAAATGTGAATTCATTATTAAACCCATGATTAGGTAATGTTTAAGGTAGAGTCCCTATATTTACGTTTTTAAAAAAAATCTATAATGGATCCTTGAAATAAGATATAAACGATTAAAAAAGTAAAGTGAAATAATTTTAGAAACATTTAATTTCAAAAATAATCTTAAAAAATATACATTTTAAGATAAATAAAAAATATATAATGATAATTTATAGTGGAATATAATACATTTTATTTTGCATGCATGATTAAACTTTTTAACATTTGGAAATTTATTTTTAGAAAACCAATATCAGATAAAGGGTTAATAAGGCTTCCCAATAATATTTGGTAATGAAAAATAATAATTTCCCATCATTTACCAAATATTTGGGCGTAAAAATAAGAAATGAACATTTTTTTGAATAATGAACATGGAGGAGGAGGAAAACATTTTTTAATGGTGATGATTTATTGTCATTAAAATGCATCACTTTTATGAGATTTAAATACATCAAGGAATAATATTTGAATTGAAAACATTAATTTTTATGGATAAAAAAGATTAACAATTAAATTGCGTATAAAATATAATAATTTATGATTATTATAAAAATTATGTCTGAATAATAATTCTTTTACTCTAGAAAAAGAAAATATGTTAAATAAATCCCATATGTATATCATAATTTATGAAGAAAGTGACTATTAGAAATGTTTTTTTAGTAGAAATAAAAAATAAAAATAATAAAATCAAAGTGTATAATTTTAATAACTTATAAAAAATAATTTTCAAATGAATTATCCTAACTTATTAATCATGAATTGTGTTTTGAAAATCCCTTAAATCATCGATATAATTCAAACTGAAAAACCATGAATTGTAAGACACAATTTCGAATTTAAAATAACTTATATTTCCTGAAAAATTATGTTAAATGAGATTTATTTCCACAATATAGATCAAAGAAGGAATCAATTGGTGAATACCCATCATATATCAATGAATCAAAATTTAGATGAAAACCCCATCTAACAATTGGAACATATGATTCAAAATAAAATAAATCGGTTACAACAGAATGGACATTAAAATACCAATAATTGTATGATATAAAATATAATTGAATGATATATTATGATGATCACAACATATACATTATATTATAGAGTTTTATATCAAACATGTCTCATGGGATTGATAATTGACATAAATAACCCTTACCTTAGCTCTTTAATTGATATGTTTATGCACCTATATTCATAAAAACGAAATTTAGTTCATTAAAAATATTCATAATAACCATTTCCTTATACATATCATTTTGAATGTTCCATTTACTATCATATGTTATTTTCATGTCAAATAGTTTTCTCATATAGTGGTCAGTTGGGGAAGTTGGAAAATTTCTCAAAAATATTCTCGATATTTTAATTGTCATAGAAAGTGTTTTATAACAAGATCATACAATAAATATTCTTATATATGTATTTTATTTTTTATTTATATAAAGGAAAATTTTATATATTTTAATAGAATTTCATAAAATAGACTCAAATGATGAAACTTGTCTTGATATGTTTATTTTAGGCGGTTATCATTAAAATGACAATTTATTGTTAATATTTATTCAATAATTCATAATATTAAAATTTTAAAATATTAATATTTCATAAATATCATTTTCACACATCCAATAAAATTTTATTTTTATCTATGTTTGGTTGTAATGGAGAAATTGAACACATCATTCATAACTATGGAAGTCTAAACATATGTATGACGACATATTCCAATATTAAATAATTTTTGAGCAATATAGGACTGTGATATTAAATATTTATATTTATATTTTCTAATATTTTTATTTTATCATAAATTAGTGGAAAATATAGATTTAATGGGTTGAACAAGGAAAAAGAAATTAAGATATATGGGAAGAGAATGTTACATCTCCCTTTGTATTTTCACCCTTGTGAAGCATCTTAAAGTACATTTTCATGATATTCTTGAATGAAAAATACTTCTACAATATGTGGAGAGTGTTAAGGGGATACTAGGTCATAATTTGGGAAGATATATGTCATTTTAAATAGTGGATAAATTTGGTGGAAGTGATCTCCATCTATAATTGTAGACAATGACACAAAAGTAAATAAAAATTAATTTACAATGATGAAATCAAACAATTTGTAACACTATCACGAACCATCACCTGAGACTGTTTCGTGAGTAACCCAAGCCTTTCATCCATAGGCCAGGGGCTGGAGACTAGAACCTAAAGGCATATCCCCCAAAAGGGAAGGCATTTCCTCTAAACCTATACAGACACAATCCATTCTACAGAAAGTATAGCTAAACATGAGATACTAATAACAAGTATGTCACAGAAGGAGGAAACCAAACAAGTAGAGGTGAAACTGAAAGAAAAAAGGTTCTAGAATAAAAATCCAACTGAAAAGGGATGTACAGTAAATGTAAATACAATATCCCGAGGTCGTCCACCAAGGATCCTACCAGATGGGTAGGTACAGATCACTGTGGGATGTTGTTGAAGTGTATTGTGTCTGTGTAACCACCTTCGAGCACCATCTAGCCTTGGCACTCCAAGATCCCAATATATTATGTCTATCATGATCACTAGACCAAATAGGTATAGGTGAATTTCATGTACGGGTGATCATAACAATACTATATAGAGATAGAAAAACCAACTCCAGCCTCACAAAATTACACAAAAGAAAACACAGAAGAATTCACAAATAACAGAGTCGCTATAGTATGTGTGACATAGGTATATCATAAAGGGTTGATCATGAAACCAACAATTTCAACCACTAAAAATCAATTACTATTGAGGCACTCTTCCACGATGAGTCCTTTTGTCTAGCTAGGTCACCTAGACATATTCATTAGTTGAGTCATAATGTCTCACTGATAGTATAGCCATGAAGACGTGATGAGTAGCTGAGTCATAGAGTATCAATTGTAGCTGAGTCAGGGAGTCTCATTGTGTAGTTGATTCATGATGTCTCACTGAATTCTGATTCATGGTGTCTCGCTGGGAAGCTACGTCAACAAGCCTCACTATTAGCTGAGTGACAAAGTCTCAATGGGTAGGTGAGTCATAAAGTATCGATGATAGATGAGTCCTAGAAACACACTAGGTACTGATATTTTGAAACCTCACTAGATCAAATCCAATAAAATGTTTCTTTGAGGATATCATAAGGATTTTCCAATCACATGGGTCCTAATGCCAGATACAACGAATCAATCAAACACACGGTCTCGGATTTGCATCCCTTTTTGTAAATAGGGGATGGTTGCGTCCAGGACTGATCCCACTAGTTTAGACCAACCTGACCAACCTGAAACAGGGTCCCCCAAGACATAATCCTATCATTCTAGAACATTTTCCAGGCCCATTAGGCCTTATTGGACGTGGTTGAGGTTGGTCGTGGGTCTAGTCCACTTGGTCACCCAATGACCAGAAATTTATCTGGCCCGACGTGCACTGGCAGGGCGGTCTATTTTCCAAGCTCAGGCAACTACGTAGCATAGCTTTATCCCATCATCCATGTCTGCTAGCTTGGCATGGCCAGTACAATTAAGCCTGAGCCAGCTCAGCTGGTCTAGTTAGGGCATGCGAGGCCAGTCAACTGGCCACCCCCATGGATAGTGTGTGGCGCACCGGGAGTCGGCCGCTCCTCATACATGGCACAAGGCTGGAACCACGTCAATGTAGCTATCGTGGCCGATGGGACATATACACCACATTCTCCATGCAACTGACAATGTGCACTACCATGCCAGTGACACCATCCGTAGACCACCGTGTATTCTTTGGTGGACTGATCGCATATCTGTATGTGCCTTCATGGCTCTTGGGTGGCTTCCATCTCTTCCACAACCATAGATTCACCATGACTCCATTTTTAAAATGCATCTATGAATAATTTCCAAGTACAGGGGCTTGCGCCTTGTTTATTCCATCCCAAGCCCTTTGCGATAGATGTTTGAAAACATAGGGTAGTCTTGGGATCATTTTTCAATCAATAATAATTTTATCCTTGTATAGAATAACCTAGAAGAACACCCTCTCTTAAGAACACACGATCTACAAATCATCAGATTTTTGGGCTGATCCACGTTCTTTGTTTTTGAAATGAAGAATGAGATTATCAAAACAACAAACACCCATTCATGGATTTACGATCCATCGCTGATGAGGGAGAAAGCTTCGAGACTTCATTGATCCTCGATCCATTATCGTTCTTTTTCATTATTATTCTCTTAATCCCATCCCACCAGTATTCTTCTATCCCCAATTTGATGGTGTTTGTTGATTGAGATCGTCATCAGTGAGATAGTGATAGGTTCCACATTCGTTAGGGAATTTCCCCATGTCCTTTCCCAACTCCAGATCGTTGTTTAATTAATTGAAGGAGGCGTGTTGTGTGTCATCAAGCTTTATCATTAATGAAGTTCATTAATGACTCATTGTTTCCTCACCATGACACCATAGGGTTGATTAGTCAATTCATCGTAGAAGAAAAAGTTTGAGTAAAATAAGATTTTATATTTATTATAATTTATATGTTTTTACTAAAAGTCTAAAATATATCAATTTTTGATAAACCCACTTCGGTGGAGGTTAGGCCCTTCTTAGATGAATAATGGTGTTATTAATTAATTTTTTTCCTCATATTTTTTATTTGGGAAATGTTTCAAAAGTTATAATACCCCCCTCTAACAAATGCTTAATGCTATTTAAAAAGTTTTTCCAAATACATTTCGTCCTTTATAGGCCTTAGAATCACGTTCCACCTTAGATCCTTCTTCCAAAATTATTCCATGAAATTAAAAAATAATAGAAAATATAGAATAATACATTAATCCCCCCTTTTGGGATTTATGTACTCATATTCCCTAATAAGGTTAAATAAAAAATAGTGGAACAGAGATCGAATCTAAACCTCTCAATCTAATGTGCTCTCCGAGAAGTTCCTGTGCTGCCATCGAACATGCACGAGAGGAATCAACCACCCAAGAAGGACCCACTAATTTAAATTATCTATCTCCATTGGAAACTCCACAAACATCTCCCCACCATTGAGGTAGAGCTCTCCCCAGTCGATGAACTATGAGAGATTGTGCACATACCTCCTCAGTTGGGACATGTGGAAAACATCATGCACTAGGTGCATCTATGGGAGAAGATCTAGGTGGTATAAAACCACACCAAATATTATCAAAATATAAAAAGGTCTTATAGACCTCAAAGATAACTTTTCTACACTACCATATATTTTTAATCCCCATCAGGATGATACCTGATGGAAAAAATGGTACCCATTCATGAAATAAAAGTGTCTTCAGATCCTGTTAGAATACAGTTCTTCCCTACTTTGTGCATTCCTCATCCACTTCTGGATTATCTGCACCTTCTCAGTGGTAGCCCATACCAACTATATACCCATGGGTGATAACTCCCCTTGGTCTGTCCAATATAGAGGTGATATGCATGGATGCTCGTACAAGGCCTCAAACAATTTCAAAGCAATGGGGGGAGTGGTATCTATTATTGTACACAACTCCACCATTGGTAGGTGGTCCTCCCAATTCAGACCAAATTCATGGACATAGTCACGAACCATGTACTCCATGTTATGAATGGTCTTCTAAGAATGATCAGCCGTCTAGGGGTGAAAGGATGTACTCAATTGCAACTGATCCCCAAAACCCTCCTTTAACCCCTTCTACAACTAGGATGTAAGGTGTGCATCACAGTCTGAGAAGATCGTTGAAGACACCCCATGTAGCCACAATATCTAATGGACATAGAGTCATCATAGTACCTCTACCTATATCTACTCTCTAATGGGAAGGATATGAGCAGAATTGGTGAGTCAGTCAACTATCACCCAGATAGAATCTTCTCCCATGCACGTACGTGGTAACCCTGTAACAAAGTCCATAGAGATACCATCCCACTTATATTCAGTTACATTAAGTGGATGTGCGAAGCCTGCTAGGGCCTGATGCTCATCCTTCACTTTCTGACATGTGATGCATCGTGAAACAAACTAATCCACCACTTTCTTCATCCCTGGCCACAAATAATGATGTCGAAGGTCCTAATATATCTTCATCAGACCATGTTGTACCAACAAAGGGAATGTGTGGAAATCCATCAACACATCCTCCTATAATGTCTATGGTACCACTGTGAATCCTTTGAAAGGATGACATGCTCCCCACCTATAATAAACCCAGCAGGATCCTGTCCTGAGTATAACTGAGCACGTTGGGCCTCACAGTCCACATCCACAAGATGTACCTCTTTGACTCACTGTAATTGTAGACGAGTGACAATCATCGACTAAAGGTAAGAAGATCCATCATCATCCATTAAGGATATCATTATTTCGGCTAGATGCTTTGACACCTCACTCAGTAGCTGTAAACATGAACTCCTGCTGAGCATGTCTTCCATCACATTCCCCTTCCCATGGGTATAGAGTATCTTAAAGTCATAGTCCTGGAGGAACTCTATCAATCAATGATGTATCCAGTTGATGAACTTTTGTGAGAAGATATTCCAATGAATCTTGTGGTCATATTAGATGTTAAACTATCCACCCATCAAGTAGTGTAGTGAAATATTCAAGGGGAATGTCACTATTGATAACTCCAAGTCATGGGGTGTGTACTTCTTCCCATACTACCTCATCTTCCATGAGCCATAGGTCATCACGACACTCATTGGAATGAGGACACAACCACGTATGGTCCCTAATGTACCATAGAAGACTACATAACCAGAACCCTCTTCTGGTAGTATCTAGATGGGAGCACTCGTCGGTCTCCAACTCAGCTCCTTGAAATTCTGCTACCACTCCTTCATGCATAAGATGGGTTTTTCGGGCTATTTCAATGATGAAAAGGGTGTTACTACTCTGGAAACTTCGGTTATGATACTCCTGTTATATCCAGCCAACTTCAAGAGACAGTGCACCTCAGTCAAACTCCTAGGTGGCTCCCAAGAAAGCACTACCTCTATCATTGATGGATCCAATGCAACTCCATATTCTGAGATGACGTGCCCTAGAATGTGGATCTTACAAATCTTGTACCATAACTTTATGATCATATCATAAAGTTAGGGCTCTCGGAGTGTATCTAGAACAATCTGCAGGTGTGTAGTGTGCTCTTCGTCCAACACCGAGTACACTAATATTTCATCATTGAAGACCACCAAGAAATCATCAAGGTAATGCTATAAGACCGAATTCATGAGTCTTCTGAATATTGTTTGGTCATTGGTCATGCGGAAGGGAACCACGAAGAAATCAAAGAGACCATACAAGTATCCAAAGATTGTATATTGTACTTCCTCATACCATACCCGAAATTGATGATAACCAGTCCCGAGTTCTTTATTCAAGAACCACATTATACCCTTTAGCTGATCAAAGATGTTATAATTCCTTGGTAATGGATACTAGTTCCTTATGATCACCATATTTAGACAACGAAAGATAACTCATAGCCTCACGCTAATTTCAATTTTTCATAGAAAACACCGTTGTGTTTTCCAACAGTGTAACGATGGGCCATATAAACCACTTATCATGAAAGTCCCCTAGTTAAACGCTAAACCGACAAATCTCTTCCAGAGCCATCCGATATGCTAGTGTTGATATCGGGGTCGTCCCCAAGTATAGATCGATGCAGATTTTTAACTCCCTATGAGGAGGTAGTCCTAAAACATCATTTGGAATGACATACCCATACTCTTTCAAAACTATAGGAAATGCCAGACTCCTCTCATCCACCACACCGTGGGTGAGGCTAAACAACTGGTGAGAAATTGGCTGCACCCTCCTCCAATAATGATTGCCTTGTTCTTGAAAATATCCGCTCTCTTTGGTTAATGAAATCCTAGTCCCATCCTCATAGAAACACAACATTTTTCTCCAAGTACAGTCGATCTGATCATGGACTGTAGATAACAACTCTATACCTAATATGACATCGTAAGGCCTTAACACCACTACTATGAGATCCCAACCTAATCTCTCACCTCAAATACTAAGATCACACATCCTTCTTTAGTGTGTAATTGATAAATCCCCTACCGTAAAAGTATCTAATTGTAAGGATCGAGCAAACAACTCTACCGAAATCTCTATGCCTCAAACAAGGAATGTGGAATGGAATGAGTGACTGGAATCTATATTTATAAGATTCAAAACTAAATTTGAGTAGATACAGATTGTACCTCTAATCATATCTAGTGTTCCATGGTCATAGGCCTCCATCTGCTAAAGCTGGACCCACCCCTATCCACCTGCTCCGGGTGCTTGTGGTGGACCACATGGGGGAGGTGGTGGTAGTACCTCGAATCTCCTTCCACCATCTGCCACTTGTCATGGTCCCCATCCCTGATTGTCTCTATGTGGGCCACCCTGTTATACTCGATTCATCTTTATTGGTGGTCCCTATATGGAATGTTGATCGTTTGTTTGGCGAGTCGGTCAGTCTTGAGCAATATACCCCTGCCGCCGCACATGAAGCACACCATATTCCTCGACTGGTGTCCACAACCCATGGGGCCTTACAATACCGATCTAGTATCATGGGATCATCACCTGGAGGGTATAGTCCTCTTGGACTCCTATGTCAGCTGTCCGAGGACTGTTGAGGAGGACTCCGCTACCTATCGTCTAGTGGTAGGTCTCAGAGTCAGTACATGGTCTGGAAGAATGTTTTCCACTAGACGGGCTCACTCCAACACCCATCATACGTAGGGATATTGAGAGAGATCATCAATGCTATGAAATCCCTTATATTATCTTTCTAAATGGTTCACGCCTTGATAAAAGCACCTCACACTATATCATAAGAGTATCGGGACATGTCTGTGAACCTCGTAGAGTAATCTGCCACTATCAGGCTTCCCTACTGTAAGTGGGGAAGATCTTGTATGCGTAGTAAGAGCAAGGTCAGGGGAAATATATATTCACTGAAAATGGTCTTGAAGTCTTCCTAGGTACGAATCTTCTACTCATGCGGCTTTAGTTTCAAGCTCCATTATCTCCCTTCCACACCATGTAGAAGGATGCCATCGAGAACCTCCATATGGTCTGAAGGTTCCCTCATCAAGCGGAAAACACTCGTCACCGCTTCCATCCAATCCTACGTTCCCTGAGGATCTATATCACCTCAAAACATAAAAGTCCAATACCTTTGGGACTCATGAAACTCTCTTAGTATTTGTGAATCCTCTAATTGTAGGGCTATTAGAAACTAATGCTCGACGTGTGGGAGTGCCTCTGGTACACCACCTGGGTGGTCCATATCATGAACTAGTCCCTACACCAATGCCTCATTTCGCAGTGAACCATCCTTGGGATCCTATACCGGAATCCAAGAAAACTATCTATGTGGAGGCATGGAGAGATAAATCAATGATGAACCAAAATTAGTTAATTAAACCATGTGAAATGACTCTAACTCAAGGAGATCATTATTAACATTTTAAAGACATAAGAAACTGGTGTATTGATACACCGAGTTGGAAACAATAAATCATGGTATTGGTGTATCGATACCTCTAGCACTGAACCAACATTGGACTACCATAATCTGAAAGAATAACATGAGATATTTGACACCATTTCCTAAATGAAACAACCAAATATTTGACATTGAGGTAGAATCGACCACCTTTGATACCACTATGTCACAACCATCCCCCTAAGGTCTGTGCTCTACCTCCCCCATTCCCACCTTCCTTAGACCAAGAGATAGAGACTAGCACCAAAATTTGTTTCCCCAAAAAAGGGAAGGAATTTCTATTATACCTATAAACACAGAAACAACTCATACTATGGAATGTAAAGTTGAAACTGGGATACCAACAATAAGTATGTCACTCGAGGAAGAAACCACACAAGTAAAGGTGAACTGAATGAAAAAAGGGACTATGATACAAACTCAACTAAAAAGGAACGTAAAATAAAAGGAAATAAATATCTGGAGGACATCCACCAAGGGTCCTATCTTAAGGGTCTGTACATCTCTCTATTAGATTTCAATGAAGAACATTTTGTATGTTGATCCAACTTTGAGAACCACCTGACCCTCGATTTCTAAGATCCAAGTCAATGCTATTCGTCTTCTATACAAGACACAATAGGTGTCAAGGAAGCCTGGGCGGGGGTGATCCTAACAGTACTCGGTAGGGAACCCAAAAAAACTGTAGTTTCACAGAATTTCACAATGAAAAACAAAAAAGAAGGCCCAAATAACAGAGTCACTAAAGTAAACTCTACAGAGGTATAACAAAAAGTGTTGATAGAAAAACCAACAGTTCTATACACTAAACATTAATTAATACAACGGAACTTGTCTCTTATGTGTCATTTAGGCTACCTATGTTTCTTAGAACTATTCAGTAGCTAAGTCAGAAATTCTCGTTGATAGATGATTCATGAATCCTAGTTGGGTTGTTGAATCACGGAGTCTCATTGGTAGTTGAGTCATGGAGTCTCTCTGGGTAGCTAAGTCACATTGTCTCACTTCTAGCTACGTCATAGAGTCTCACTGGGTAGCTGAGTCATGATTTCAGGTTGATAGCTTCGTCACGGAGTCCCATTGCATAGCTGAGTCACGAAGTCTCACTGAAAGCTGAGTGACATATTCTCACTAGGTAGCTGAGTCACCAAGCCACACTGGTTCAACATCCATGAAATCTCATATAGATTATTTATTAAGAACATCCCCATCGTCTGGGTCTTAATTTAAAGACATAATGTCAATCAGAGGAACGGTCATGGAGATACATCAATTTTTGTAAACAGGGGTAGGTTGCATCGGAGCTCGACTCGACTTGTTCGGATCGACCATACCTAGGGTCCTGCAAGACACAATCCTATTCATCTGGACCATTGGTCGAGCCCATTGTCTGGGAAAATTGGTCCAAACTTGAACTATCCTAGGTCAGTTGTTGGTCCAGTCTTCTTGGTCACCCATTGACATGAAATTTATCAATCCCTGCCCGCACTGGCGAGCCGATCTGCTTTCCTAGCATAGGTTGTCGTGCGGCCCCACATTCTCTTTTCGACTAGGTCAACTAATAATGACGAGATGAAAAATATAAGGAGGCCACTTGGGCGGCCCGGACCAGCTCGGGATATTAGACTATCTCGGGCGACCTAGACAGGCTCGGCTTCCCGAACCGGCTCTCGTGGCCTAGACCGACTCGGGCAGCCCGAACCAGCTCGACAACACCTTCAGCGGGCCACCAGGTCCACTTCGGTGGTTTGATCATAGATCTCTTTGAGCCATCGGGCCTCTCATGTAACCTTTATCCCTTCCATGACCTCATATTCACCTTACCGCCATTCTGAAGATACGGCTACGAAGAACGCATAAGATAAAGGGCTCGACCCCTATCTATGTCGGTGTGCGCCCACCACATTAGAAGTTTGAAAATACAAGCGAGGCTTGGGATCATGTTTCCATCAAAAATAGTTTTTCCTGGTATTGAAATTCCTATTAGAACATACTATAACAAGTATTCATTATCTGATGATCAATATAATAATGGTTTGATCCATGTTGGTTGTTTTTTGAATGAAGGATCGGGAAATCAAAACAACCTAGACCCCTACTTGTTTTGAGGATCTGTCACTGACGATATAGAAATCTTCAAGACGTCGTCGATCTTTGATCCATTATCAGTCATAATTATTCATCATCTCTTGTATTCATCACACTAGCATTCATCGATCCACGATTCGATGACTTTACTCAATGGAGCTCATCATCAGAGAGAGATAGGGAGGGAGGTTCCAGGTTTGTTGGAGAATTTCCCTGCATATGTTCCCCATACTGGATTATTTTGTATGTAAAATAAGGAGACACATTTCATGTCGCCACACTGTTTCATTAACTAGTCTCATTAATGAATCAATGTTTCCTCATCGTGGCATCGTTTCATTGACTGGTTATTGCATCCCAACAGAATCATTTTTAATAAAATAAACTTATAAGTGTGTTTTATTTTATTTATTTTTACTAAATGATTGAAATTTATCATTTTCGTTCGACCCACACTGGTCGAGGATAGACTAATAATTTTTGAATATTGACATATATAATTCAATTGTGTCCTTATATTTTCGATCTGGGAACATGGTCAAATGTCAGAAATACCATCTTTCACAATTACATCATGTACACTAGTTTTTTTTAAATATGTTCCTTCCTCTCTGGACCATGGAGTCATGTGCCGTCTCAAATCCTACTTTCAAAATTATTCCATGTAATTAACAATAATTAAAAAGAAAATGTGGGAGAATAAAAATTCTCTATGATTTTATAATATATTTCACTATAAATAAATTTACATTATTGAACAGCTTGTTATTTGAACAAATCCAATTTTAAATGAACTGTAATGTAATATGCCAATATATTCTAGCAGTTATGTTGGATGAATGAAAAGTAATAAACAATTTTTTAAATGCATATATATATAATGGTTTTAGATAAAGAAAATATATTGATATGTAGTACCAAATTTTATAGTAAAGTCCTTATATTCACGAAAGATCATTTTTCATAGAAAATGGATTTATTTATTTTAGTGATAGAATAATATAATTAATTTCTATCAATTTATGAAAATATATTTGATAGAAATATCATTTTTAAAACATCTTTTCAATGAAATCTAATAGTTAATTTTTGAGAATTTTTTAAAGAGATTGATTTTGAAATGAATGTAAGAAAATACTAGTTTAATTGATAATCGAATGTTAATTTTAAAAACATAAAGGACTAATTTATTTAAAAAATGTTTTAAAATTAAAATGTGTTCCATTATATTAGTTATAATCTAAATAATGTCATGGATTTTTTTTCTTTTGTATTTTAGTATAATATATTTTTATACTTGGGAAATTATTTTAGTTGGAAATCTTTTTTTCATCTAATTTTATAGGTTTAATTTTAAATTAATTTATATATATTATATATATTGAATTAATATTTATAGATACAATATTTTTAATTAAAATGAATATTTTTTTTAAATATTATAATTTTATTTTTTGGAATTATGAGTTGTATCAATGGTATATTATTTCCACATTAGTATGGGTAAAATAGGTTAAACGATATTAAAATAATGAGATAGGGGCTCAAAAACCCTAAACATGAGATAATTTCATTTAATGTGATATATTCAACCATATTAATCACCAATTTTAATATAAATATTTTGGGTTCTATTTTCCATTTATAATTTCATTTATATTATTTTTTGTAATGAAAATTTCAAAATGCCGCTCTCTTGACCTTAATATTTGTAAACATTATACTGAATGATAAAAATAGATAATTTCAGTTATAAATTTTTATTTTAAATATGAATTAATTTTTTAATAATTATAACTACCTTTTAATTTTTTGAGAGTAATTAATCAGCTTATCATCGTTCAAAATACATACACAATGTTTGGGAAATTACATCACTATCTAGATACTACAAATATATGTGGGTATGACATATTTGTTCTAGGGGTAATAAATCCAAAAAGGGTGAAATTAGAGGGACTTGATAATCACCTTGTGCACAACCACAAGCAATTTTTCACACCTCATTTGACAATCTCAAGAGATATATTTTTAAAATTCACACACACATTATGAACCATTATAAATGACTCAACAAAATTATATAGCTTCAAAACCTAATAGGAAATCTTACAAGGATATCATTAATTCATATCTAGAGACTCATAAGTTAGGATATACTTATCATTTATAATTTATTCCTTAGATGATTAAAATTTTGACCTTTTTATGTTAATTCATTCACTCCCTTTATATTTTATATATTTTTGTAAATTATATGAAATGTGAGAAAATAATACAAAAACCAGTGTGATGTGAAATGTAATGACTACCCTAACGAGATGCCTTACCGAATTGGAATGGATGTTAGACATCTTATGGTAATGCGAAATGAGATATCTTGAATTAAAGAAATAATAAATAAAAATTCAATGATTTTCCAAATACATATTAGAAGATAAGGATGCAATCTAATGGATGTTAGTGAATTAAATATCAAACAATATGATTTAGTTTTCATGATGTAAACAATATTGGAAGAGGTATCCTAGAAGTTTCATTAATGAAAACAAGAATAGTATTGTTCTTTGGAAAATAAGGAAACAAATTTGATAATTTTAGGTTAAAAATAAGATTCAGGTTAAAAGGATATAAGGGAAAAAGTTCATCTTAATCAAACAGTAACAGTTCAGTGTCATAGATGTGGGGAACATGGTCATTATATGAGTCTATGCCCTAATCCAGGGTATAATTACTAAGAAACCATGTTATGAAAATCATCAAAGTAGAATGAATGAAGTGTTTACGTGTTTAATGTTATGAATCATATAGATGAAGAATATTTATTATTGGGTTTCTAGTTATTAGAATCATGAAACATTTAAGGATTATTCTATAGTAGTTTTTAGAAATGATTTTCAAGAATATATTAATATGTTTTAATGAACTAGAATAGAAATGAATGTTAATATTATATTATATTGAATGATTGATGATTTAAGAAAATATAGTATTTCATATGTGATGGATAATTAAGTAACCGTGGTCAATTTAAATTAATTAATATTTTGGAAAACAATCCTTATAAAAAACCACTAGGTTTACAAATTAAATTGATTGATATTGTTATTTTGATTATTTTTATCATATTTTTTTTGTAAATATAAAAATACTCATAAATAAGTATCACATGTTTATAGATGAATTTTCAATACAAAATATATCAATCGATTCTAGAATAATATGGTAATTTCACCTAGGATATAGTGGAAATATAAATTACAGGTTCATAGGTTTACTTAATCTTATACAACTATGTTTTTATATCTTGAATTTTTCCAAGACATATCACAAATGAAACATTTCTTCATACCACGGGGAAGAAAACATAATAAATAATGATCTCATATACTATGATATGACAAACAAGGGAGATATTTATGATCATATAATAATAACATGATCCAAATCGAATGAATACATGAGGTTAATATTTTTAAACCTTTCCCTCCATATCATATATGATAAACATGAGTCCTACCATAAATACTTGAATTTCATAAGCCATGGATCAGAGTTGAATCCAACTACATAATAAAATATATCATAACTATTTTATATGTAATATATTGGTGGAATGTAAATATCAAATTAATATTTTGAACTTGTATAAAGTGAACCAATTTCAATCATTTTATTAAGGACATGTTAGTAGTCCATCAAATAATCTAATGGAACTGGATGCAGTTCCAAAAAAATTTGAACATGATTTTAGGTTCACACATAGCATATCATTACCCACTACTTTGTAGGGAGATATAGGTCCGACCCATCCTTAGTTATAATGTGAGAACTGCCATTTTCTATAGCGTAACATCCATCTGTTGTAGTAACATAAACATTATCAATGGTTATAACTGAAACCCTATACTTGGTTATAATTTAATCGCATTCAAATAATTAAAACCTAATATTTATGTACCATTTGATTATAAAATATTTATCACATCAAAACCCATAAAAATATATAGATTTCATAAAAATTTCATTATAGTTTAACATATAGGAAAGGAACATGTTTCATATACATTTTCTGGTAATAAAAAATAATCATGTAGTGGAATATTAATGTTTTATCATTGGGTAATATGCATAGTAAAACCTTAGTAACTCTAAAAGTTATAATATTAGATGGTAATTTACTTTGAATGGTCACTTAACACATTTCTTGAGGAAAATTACATTTCATTAAAAATCACTTTTGAAAACAAAAAATTCATAAAATTATATTTAAATCATTTAATTTAAATGAAAATTTGAAACATATAAAATAATACAATAACCATTGACTGGTAAAGATGGTGGTAAATTAAATTTATATTTTATAGGTTAAAAAGTATTCCCTTTAAATTTACAATAAAAGTCAAGTTAGAGTTATATCCAAAATGGAAAAACTATTCAATATTTAACAAAAACATTTAAAAATGTGTGAAATGAATTTATAACCATTTAGGGAATATTAAATTATTAAATATTAATAATTTTTAGAAAACATAGGCAAGGAAAGAAAAATGTTTTTGATTGAAGAGAGAAATACAGTCTGTTTTATGTAAAAAACATTATTTTGGAATCGAGAGGTTATAAATGTAACACCCCGGGATTTTATGAAAAATATTCTTTTCATTAATGTCTTGTGTTGTACGCTACACAAAAAGGAGCTTTCACAACACGCATCCTTGACTTGCCTTGCATTACATGCAATCGCGACCTTCCTCAATAACGTGTGTATTACGCAATACCGAGTTTCACTAAACAACGATATGCTATTAAAATATTATTAAAACAAGCTGTTATGAATAGTAATAAAAACTATTTGAAATTTTGTTCATTTTATTTTTCAAAATTGACTTCATTTTTGGATTCGGAATATCGAAATTAGCTTAGGGTGAAATTTTGGTGCTTTTCGGATAACTTTCATATTCTGATGAATAGTGAAAATTACTAAATTTTAATTAAAAACAACTTTTTTAATAGAAATAATTAATAGTGATAAATTATTAATTTGAGTGGTTTTAAAGTATATTTAGAATATATTTTTACAATTTAATACAATGTTGGTCATTGGATGTAATTTCACATTTAAACCAGTTATAAACAAGTGTCAATCTTTTGATAGTTATTATCTCTTAAAAACACGCTATTTGTTTTAACGACGGGAATTAATTTTAAATTAGTTAATGTAACTGATATGTTTTGAATTATATAAAATAGATATCATTTTTGAATTCATAATATCAAATATAGCTTAGGCCTAATTTTTGGTATTTTTCTGGAAACTTTCATTTTTTGATGAATAGTGAAACCACTAAGTGGTATTTAAAAAACTGAAATTTTCATAAAACATAATTTTACAGCTTCTGTGAGTGGAATTTCCCAAATCCGAGAGACACGGTTAATATCAAGGACTAAAATGTGCTTCAATGAGATGAAAATAATTTTTTGTCAATAGTAACTTTTTACTTTTTTTACCACGGTTAAAAGTAAATAGGGTAATTAAGGGTAAAAATGATATTATTATTACCCTAACACATGTCCTAATTCTATTAGATAAGTTTATTTCGACCAAAAACAACCTTAGGAATAAAATATGACCATTTAATCTCACTTGGATTTGATTAGGACATTTATTATTAATTAATTTAAAGAAGGGTTAAAATAGTTAAAATCAATGTTTAATAAGTAAATCATTTTTAATATAGGGTTATTCATAAGATAAATTCGACTATAAATATTAATTATAAATCTAAAAAGATTTTATACATAATGTTATTTTATTTGTAATTTTTAGACATTAAATAATTTAATTTATTTATAACACAACGATGATGCAGTAATTATCTTATTAAAGAAATATTGACATAATTGATGTTATATATACCCAAATAAATGTAATTTGAGACTTTTTATCAATTAAACTAATTTTCTAGGTTCATATGACATGTTAGTATTGATTTATGAAACTTGGTGCGAACTAATCATTCTTTTATGATTTTCACAAAAATCAATTACTAAATAGTGTCAAAATTGACATAAAATAGTTTTTAAAACAAATATTATATTATTAATTGTTATTTTATTCCAAAAAATCTAAGGGTCGGCCAAATGACTTAGATAAGATTATATATATTAATAATAAACCACTTGGGGTTCGTTTGGCTTGATATAGTAAGTTTATTAACCTTATAGTGTAAGAACACTAGAAGACACGATAAAAGTAAAATTATTTAACTTGATGTTAAAACTAAATTATAAGGTTAAAATAGGAACCTAAACGTGTCTAAATTATATTGGATGAGATTATTTCGACCCATCCCCACCTTAGCTTCGAAATAAATCAATTTGGATCTATTTAAAACCGAATTTGGCTTTGTAATAAAATAATATTTTTAGTTTTCCAAAGGTACCCCTCTCCTCCCTTATAAAAGGGAACCTCATCCCCCTCTTCCTCACACCAATTTGAGCCTTCAAGCTCGGCCAAAACCTGCCATTTTCGTCTCTCCACTTCCCTAGAAACATCTTAGAGGTTCTTTTCTTCTTCAAAGACCTATTTTAGAGCCCTAAAAGGAGGTCGCAAAGAGGCGCTTCAAAGAAGAGGTAATGTCCGTTACTGATTCTTTCAACATTATTTATTTTTCCACTTCTTCTTCATAGGTTGTTTCATTATGAATTAATATCATCAGTGTCACTCATATACTGATATGTTATTATAAGTCTGAAACAACCCTATTTCACCATCTATCCATCCTACGGAAAATGAAATCACCGTGTGTGCGTACGTACAGAATACCGTCTCCACGCCGTGGTGTAATCTATTTTCCACCACCGCCTTACTTGGATGGGTATAATGGTGTAAATAATAACTATATATTATTATTTTAAAGTGATATTGATTCTGAGATAGTATACATACACTCCAATACAGTCCCACGATCATGAGAACGATATCATCGCTCGTGCGTACGTACGGACTACCGTCTCCACGACGCGATGAGATTCATTCTCAACGTTAACCATTCATGAATGATTATAAAGTATATATAATAAGTAATCATGAAATATATGAAATAATAATAAAGGATTTATGTATATATTTATTTATTTCATCCACTTAATTCCATTCAACTCAATAAGGAAACGAAAACATCGTTCATGCGTACGTACGGCCTACCGTCTCCATGAACAGTGTATTTTTTCCATTTTCTGATCTATTATATATATGTATATTCTGAATATATATTATATATAAATCATGTTTTACATTCTGGATTTAAGTAATCATGATATATGTAATCATATGAATAATTACAAGTTAAAACACAAATGAAAAATGAGACGATTTTACCCAAAACTCTCTTTAACATGGAATTTACAAAAGAACGGGTAATATAAATTAATAAATGAGACATATATGATATCATAACAATTAGTATGATTCTGTAATAAGTCAATGACATTATTTAAATAATTCTACAGGAGGTTTAGACACTTACGAAGAAAATCGGACCTAAGGTAAAGGAAATATCACAATCTCATTTTTATCCGAGATTTTTTATACTTTGGTATTTACTGGGGTGTATTTTATCATCCACATCCATGTTTCCTCAATATGTAATATTATTTCCATCCATATACAATTTTTTAAATCCAATTTTACCATTTGGTGAGTTTATAGTAAAAGATATGAAAGGAATCTTTTGTCGTTTTTCGTACGAGGTACTTTTTGACTTTCCGACAAAAGTACGAGAAGAATGTTTTCTTAACTTATACGGCATGAATGGATATTTAAAAAATTATTTCCAAGAAGGTTCCTTTACAAGTTTTCAAGTTTATTTTTAATCAACTTCTTTTCGTTTATAATTGTATGAAATATTAAGAAAGGAAAAGTGTTTTTGAAATAGAAAGGATATTTTCCTCAAGAATGGAGTTCAAGTGTTTTATCAAAATTATTTTCCATCTATGATAATAAAGTGTTCTGTTTTTATCCCTATTATTACCTTGATTTGATTATATTGTGATGGGATTATTTTTATGAATTGATTTATCTTATATGAATTGTTTTATGATGTCACGATGTTTAAGAGTCCCATTTTTATTACATGGGTTATGCAATGATGTATGATTTTTGATTTTGTGGAACACATAAGAATGGTATCATTATGAGATGGGTGGGACATATATCTCCCTCCAATGCATTGGGTAAAGATTTTATATCTCATGAGATAGACATGGCTGGAACAGTAGGTTATACCGGTTTAGTGAAACACGACTGAAACGAGGAGTGAACTCGGTTCAGAAAGGGACTTTGTCCACTAAGATAGTCTTGGAAATGTGTCTTGACTAATAAGAAATGATTCTATATTATTATGTGTGTATGCCACGAAGTTTCATGTTTTAAGTTATTATTATTGGGATTACATTTCACTACTATGATTTATCCCATGTTATGAAATTATGATCTCTTTTTGCAGGTTAAGATTTCAAAAGATATGTTCTTATGAATATGATGTGATTGATATTTCTTTTGTTTACCCTTACTGATCATTTGAGCTAACCCTTTTATGTTTTCTTTTCCCCATGGTATAAAGAAAGGATTTAGGTTTAAAAAATGATCTTTATGGGATATGTTGATGATCTTTCACCACGATTAGAAGATTATATTCCGAGTTTCCAAAGACACTAAACTATTACGGTCCGTGTGTGTGTGTTTTTGTTATGTACTAAGTATTCCGCAAAATTAATGTTATGTCTATGTATGTTAAGCTCTGGGTCTCTACAGTTGGTATCAAAGGAAAGGTTTAGTCAACCTTTGGAAACTAGGATGCGATAACTTTAGTGAGATCCCTAGAGATATTTCTAAGGTATGTCTAAGGATGTCCCTAAGGTTAAGTATACATATAGGTTACAGTCCTAGAATTACGCTAACGATCATATAATTAAACCTAAGATGTTAGATATTAAAGGTACTCCCCCTTTATTATGTTGTTTTCCCTAGCATGATTTTTCCTCTCACACTATTCTTTTTGGGTTTTAGACGATGGCTGGAACCCGAAGGAACCATTTTTATCAATGAAATGGGAAATGAAATGATTGTCCTCCTGAACAAACAAATTTTATGGGAGATAGAGTGAAAAATCTTATTACTATACTTACACAAGCTATGAATCATTATGGACTTCAAAATGAGGATAGAAGGGAACAATATTCTATTGAGTCCTTCATGAGGCAACGTCCAGATTCTTTCAGTGGGTCTTCTGATCCACTTGTTGCTGAACAATGGATCAGTACCACTGAGAAGATATTTTCAGTTCTTCAATTTTCTGAACATGATAAAGTCATCTTAGCGGTATATCATTTGGAAGGTGAAGATGATCAATGGTGGAATCTTACCAAGAATACGAGGCAAAGAGATGAAATTGAGTCCATGGAATGGGACGAGTTGAAGAACTTATTTTTCAATAAGTACTTCCCTCGTATTCTTCGAACAAATATGGAGAAGGAGTTTCTTGAACTAAAGAAAAAGGATGATGAATCTGTTGGTATATACAAAGAAAATTTTACAAGGCTTTCAAGGTATACATCTGGATTTATCATCCAACCTGAAAGTAAAGTTGATCGATTCTTCAGTGGCTTATAAACAAGTATACAAAGGGCATTAGCTATAAGTGAATTCAGTACCTATGAAGAAATTGTGCGTTGTGCTATCAAGGTAGAAATGTAAGTTGGTGTTACTTATCCATCTCATAGTTCCGATAAGAAACGAAAGATGGAGTTCAAGGAGAAATCTCAGAATAATGGTGAAAATAAGATGAATGTTTCCTTATGCTCAAAGTGTGGAAAGAAGCATGGTGGAGATTGTCTTAAAGGGACAAGTAAATGTTTCAAATGTGGAAAGGAAGGTCATCAGGCATTTGAATTTCGCAATGATGGGAAGAAGATGTCTAATGATGCAAACAAAGGAAGGGATACACAACATTAAACTACTACACATAAATGTTTCAAGTGCAAGGAGATGGGACATTATGCCAATAAATGCCCTAATCCAAGGGTTTGTGATGATCTACATGAGAAACAACTTAAGTCAAAGGACAATGGGAAGTCACATGCGATCACCATTGGCGATGTTGAATATGAAAATGATGTGGTGGAATGATTAAGTGTTTATGTAATGGGATTCCAAAATATTGTTGAGTATTGGAATATTTATGTATTGGTCTATTGTGGTCTTCAATAATTTTATGGTACCAGTAACCTTGGAAAGTGATTGAGATATTTTTGGAAAAAAGCTGATATGCCCATAATGAAGGGAAAGCGAGAAAATGACATATTTGATAGTATTCATGAGCTCATGATTGATATAAGGACTAAGTGATATCATGTTCTGAGTATATATAATTTTGATGATTTTGGTATGTGGAAAGTGTTAACTTTTAACTGCATTCAATTTTTCACTAAGGTTCAATGGGTATTCAAGAGAACACATGATTAAGGCCTTTGAATGTTTGGAATGTGTCCAAAAATACATATCTTATGATATATGGGGATCAACTATGGTATTAAATCTCTGGTAATCGTTTTCACAATATTATGAGAGTGCACTGCAGTATTATGGATAAGCCTAAAGATTGGAATGGGCTATGTTAGAAATAAGTTAGTATTGTTTAAGGATAAACGTTTTTTCGATATTATTGATGGTATGCTATAGTAATATAGTTTTAGAAAAAGGACAACCTACAGGATGGACGATAGCCCATCGCGTCGGACAAGGCCATGGGAATCGAACCCACAACCGAAGTGCGACTGGCCTTTATCGCCTACCACTAGCCTACAAGAAGTCCATATTTAGTAGAAACTAGTTTTATTATATTAAGTAGTATGATATATGAAGTATAAGTCCATTTTAGGAACCATATATGATTAATGTAACTATTGATGGACTTATGTATTTTTTGATAACTTGTCTAACCTTTTGTTTGAGACAGATGGAATGACCCATCATTCTATCACATGATCTACTATCACATCATGAATGAAAAATTCAACTTCATTTATTTAAGATATGAAGTGTAAATTGTCCAAAGAACGACCAACGGTGAGACTATACCGAAATCACGAAAGTATTTCGTGTAATTCCAATTTCATCAACTTTAGGGAAACGATCTTGAAAACAAAAAATGTTGTCAGACTGCTCTTATATCTGATGAATCAGATGGTACATTAGATCGTCACAAATTTATGGCTTTGTGATTGCTGGCTTTTCCATAGCCATGTTCTCTACCACTCTCCATTAGAACATGATGGTTAAATTTCTCTTCTATATCCATATTTTCACCTATGTGGAAACCCAGTGATTAGTTTATTTGTGTAACCGTTACGTTTCATTCTTTTGTTTTTAAAGATTGGGTTTTTTATTCCTTTTTACGATGTGGGTTTCTATCAAAGAAACATTCGAATAGTAAACCATTTATAACACCGACGAATTTCAAGGGCGAAATTCATTTTATGGGGGGTAGAATGTAACACCCCGAGATTTTATGAAAAATATTCTTTTCCTTAATGTCTTGGGATGTATTCTACACCAAAAGGATCTTGCACAACACTCATCCTTGACTTGCCTTGCATTACACGCAATCATGACCTTCCTCAATAGCATGTGTAGTACGCAATACCGAGTTTCACTAAACAACGATATGCTATTAAAATATCATTAAAACAAGCAGTTATGATTAGTAATAACCACTTTTTAAAATTTTGTAAATTTTATTTTTCAAAATGGACTTCATTTTTGGATTCGGAATTTCGAAATTAGCTTAGGGTGAAATTTTTGTAATTTTCGGATAACTTTCATATTCTGATGAATAGTGAAAATTACTAAATTTTAATTAAAAACAACTTTTTTAATAGATATAATTTATAGTGATAAATTATTAATTTCAGTGGGTTTATAGTATATTTAGTATATATTTTTACAATTTAATATAATGTTGGTCATTAGATGTAATTTCACATTTAAACCAGTTATAAACAATTCTCACTCTTTTGATAGTTATTATCTCTTAAAAACAGGCTATTTGTTTTGACGACGGGAATTAATTTTTAAATTATTTCATTTAAATGATATGTTTTGAATTCGATAAAATAGACATCATTTTTGAATTCATAATATCAAATATAACTTAGGCCTAATTTTTGGTATTTTTCTGGAAACATTAATTTTTTGATGAATAGTGAAACCACTAAGTGGTAGTTAAAAAATTGAATTTTTCATAAAACATAAATTTACCCCTTATGTGAGTGGAATTTCCAAAATCCGAGAGACACAGTTAATATCAAGGACTAAAATGTGGTTCAATGAGATGCAAATAAGTTTTGGTGAATAGTAACTTTTTACTTTTTTTACCACGGTTAAAAGTAAATAGGGTAATTAAGGGTAAAAATGATATTATTATTACACTAACACAAGTCCAAATTCTATTGGCTAAGTTTAATTCGACCAAAAAAAACCTTAGGAAGAAAATATGACCATTTAAGCCTACTTGGATTAGATTAGAACATTTATTATTAATTTATTTAAAGAAGGGTTAAAATAGTTAAAATCAAAGTTTAATAAGTAAATAATTTTTAATATAGGGTAATACATAATTTAAATTAGACTATAAATATTAATTAGAAAGATAAAAAGATTTCATACATAATGGTATTTTATTTGTAATTTTTAGACATTAAATAATTTAATTTATTTATGACACAACGATGATGCAGTAATTATCTTATTAATGAAATATTGACATAATTGATGTTATAAATATCCAAATAAATGTAATTTGAGTCTTTTTATGAAATAAACTAATTTAATAGGTTAATATGACATGTTATTATTGATTTATGCAACTTGGATCGAACTAATCATTCTTTTATGATTTTCACAAAAATCAATTACTAAATAGTGTCAAAATTGACATAAAATAGTTTTTTAAACAAATATTATATTATTAATTGTTATTTTATTCCTAAAAATCTAAGGTTCGGCCAAATGACTTATATAAGGTTATATATATTAATAATAAACAACTTGGGGTTCGTTTGGCTTTATATAGTAAGTTTATTAACCTTATTGTGTAAGAACACAAGAAGATACGATAAAAGTAAAATTATTTAACTTAATGATAAAACTAAATGATAAGGTCAAAATAAGAACCTAAACTTGTCTAAATTCTATTGGATGAGAGGATTTAGACCCATCAACACCTTATCTTCGAAATAAATCAATTTGGAGATATTTAAAACCGAATTTGGCTTTATAATAAGATAATATTTTTAGTTTTCCAAAGGTGCCCCTCTCCTCCCTTATAAAAGGGCAACTTCTCCCCCACTTACTCACACCAATTTGAGCCTTCAAACTCTCCCAACCCCTACCAATTTCCTCTCTCCACTTCCCTAGAAACATCTTAGAGGTTTTTTGCTTCTTCAAAGACTTATTTTAGTGCCCTAAAAGGAGGTCTCAAAGGGGCACTTCAAAGAAGAGGTAAAGTCTGTTACCGATTCTTTCAACTTTATTTCTTCTTCCACTTCTTCATCATAGGTTGTTTAATTATGAAGTAATAACATAAGTATCATTAATATAATAATATGTTATTATAAGTAAGAAACAAACCTATTTCACCATCTATCCATCCTATGGAAAATGAAATCACCACGCATGCGTACGTCCGGAATACCGTTTCCACGCCGTGGTGTAATCTATTTTCCACCACCACATTACTTGGATGGGTATAATGGTGTAAATAATAACTATATATTATTATTTTAAAGTGATATTGATTCTGAGATAGTATACATACACTCCAATACTGTCCCACGATCATGATAATGATATCATCGCTCGTGCGTACGTATGGACTACCGTCTCCACGACGTGATGAGATTCATTCTCCTCGTTAACCATTCATGAATGATTATAAAGTATATATAATAAGTAATCATGAAATATATGATATAATAATACTGGATTTATGTATATATATATGTATGTCATCCACTTAATTCCATTCCACTCAATAAGGAAACGAAAACAGTGTTCATGCGTACGTACGGCCGACCGTCTTCATGAACGGTGTATTTCTTTCCATTTACTGATCTATTATATATATGTATATTCTGAATATATATTATATATAAATCATTTTTTACATTCTGGATTTAAGTAATCATGATCTATGTAATCATATGAATAATTACAAGTTAAAACACAAACGACAAATGATACGATTTTACCCAAAACTCTCTTTAACATGGAATTTAAAAAAGAACGGGTAATATAAAGTAATAAGTGAGACATATATGATATCATAACAATTAGTATGATTCTGGAATAAGTCAATGACATTATTTAGATCATTATACAATAGGTTCGGACACTTACGAAGCAAATCGGACCTAAGGTAAGGGAAATATCACAATCTCATTTTTATCCGAGATTCTTTATACTTTGGTATTTACTGGGGTGTATTTTATCATCCAAATCCATGTTTCCTCAATATGTAATATTATTTCCATCCATCTACAATTGTTTAAATCTAATTTTACCCTTTGGTGAGTTTATAGTAAAAGATATTAAAGGAATCTTTTGTCGTTTATTGTACGAGGTTCTTTTTGACTTTCTGACAAAAGTAAGAGAAGAATGATTTTTTTAACTTATACGGCATGAATGTATTTTTAAAACATTATTTCCAAGAAGATTCCTTTATAAGTTTTCAAGTTTATTTTTAATTAAATTCTTTTAGTTTATAATTGTATGACATATTAACAAAGTAAAAGTGTTTTTGAAATAGAAAGGATATTTTCCTCAAGAATGGAATTCAAGTGTTTTATCAAAATTATTTTCCATCTAAGATAATAAAGGGTTCTGTTTTTATCCCTATTATTACATTGATTTGATTATGTTGTGATGGGATTATTTGTATGAATTTATTTATCTTATATGAATTGTTATATGATGTCACGATGTTTAAGATTCCCATTTTTTTACATGGGTTATGCAATGATGTATGATTTATGATTTTGTGGCACACATAAGAATGGTATCATTATGAGATGTGTGGGACCTATATCTCCCTCTAATGCATTGGGTAAAGATTTTATATCTTATGAGATAGACATGGATGGAACGGTAGGTTATACCGGTTCAGTGAAACAGGACAGAAACGAGGAGTGAACTCGGTTCAGAAAGGGACTCTGTCCACTAAGATAGTCTTGGAAATGAGTCTTGACTAATAAGAAATGATTCTCTATTATTATGTGTTTATGACAGAAAGTTTCATGTTTTATGTTATGATTATTGGGATTACATTTCACTAGTATGATTTATCCCATGTTATGAAATTATGATCTCTTATGCAGGTTAAGATTTCCAAAAGATATGTTCTTATGAATATGATGTGATTGATATTTCTTATGTTTACCCTTACTGAGCATTTGAGCTCACCCTTTTATGTTTTCTTTTCCCCAGAGTATAAAGAAAGGATTTTGGTTTTAAAGAAAAGAAGATATTTATGGGAGGTGTTTAAGATCTTTCACCACGATTAGAAGATTATATTCCGATTTTCCAAAGACACTAAACTATTACGGTCCTTATGTGTGTGTTTTTGTTATGTACTTAGTATTCTGCAAAAGTAATGTAATGTCTATGTACGTTAAGCTTTAGGTCTCTACAATTAAGGGAGTAATATTAAGGTAAAAATTGAATTAAAAATAAAAAACTATTTAATAAAAATTTATTTATTTTATTGATAAATATATCACAATAGTTTACCATAGAAATCCTAATAAAATATCAATCATGAAAAATAATGAGATAGTAACAACAAAACCTTGCAACTTTGTTAAATTATGAATCATAATATCAATTAAAGATTAAAAAAATAAAATTTAAATATTATTTATATAATTATATTCATTATATAATTATATTCATGATATAAAAAACAAATGGGTTTTATATACACCTAAAATATAAGATATGTGCATTACACAACATATGTCTCAATGAAGAAAAATGGAGACAAAATATCTTACCACTTTGGATATATTTTGAATCAGAAAACCCATTAAAAAATAAGATAAAATGAACATTAAGAATCTTAAAATATGGATATTCAGGAAAAAAATTTCAAAAGTGAATTATATACATCCAATAAAAACAAGATGTGAATTTGGAATAATTACTCTAAAAATAAAAGTGATACTACAATTCCATTAACATAAGTCTCAATTTTCATAACACAGTATATAATCATATATAATAAATATAGGTTTATTATAAATATATAAAAAACATAATAACATGTATCATACAATATATTATATACTTATGACCTTTTATTACATTTTCATTAATAATTTTTTCATAAAATCATGTTTTTTGTAATAAAAACATTATTTTTTTCATGTGTGTTTTGGTTTGGTACCTTTAGTCCATTCATATTGATCTGAGTTTAATAATCTAGAGAATTTTTACCACGAATCATATGTATTAATTTTATAATTATTTATATTAATCAATTATATATGGGGATAGAATATGAACTACACTATTTATGTAGATGGTAGGCCATATATACACATGAATGTTGATTCTATTTTTCCGACACATGAAAAAAGAAAGTTAAATAATATATTACCTTTATATAACCAATATTATTTCATATATGTCATATATATTAATTAAATTTACTTTTATTACCTTCCATTGATAGAGTTAGTGAAAAATGAATCAATCGCTTTATGATGTGGTATTCCACCATACACACAGATGGCATTTGTCGTATCCCCCATGAAAAGAAAATTCTGATATCTTATGTGATTAAAAACTAATTGAAGTATAATTAATTTTAAAATAACATATATATGTATATAAATTCATTCAATATATCATTTCTAACATCCAAATAAAGTTGAAATGAAATATACATCAGATTAGTTTGTAAGTAGGTTATTATATGTACACAGGAACGGATTTATTTTTTCTAAAATGTTGGAAGGTAAGAAGGTATATGTTTTATTATAATTACATAGTAATAATAATACATTAAATATATTATATAAGAATTTAATATATCATTATATTCTTCCCTGAGTGGTTGTGATGAAAATAGAATAACATCAGTTCCCGAGGTGGTAGTCTACCATAAACACGATTGAAGATTTAATTTCACATTTGATAGAAGAGGATATGGATATATTATTTCACATTAATATTATAGAATCTATTTATTTTTTAATATTACATTATTATATAATAGAAATTTTAGAATATTTTATGTTGTTGGAGGAAGAAATAAAACAAAATGAATTTTTAAAAAAATATCATTTTCTTTGGTGAACCACTTTTTGTTTATACTTAAATCATTCATAGAAGGGTTTCCTATTAAAAAAAGGTATTTATGAGGGGTATATGTCTGTATATAATATACTTATATATATATTTTCTAATCCAAAGGGTTTAGAATGAGTGAATTAGAGAGGAGATGGAGTCTCATTTTATAGGTGGGGGAGTGGACACCCACGGTATTTTTGAAAAGAATAAAGTGTACTCACTTTTTCACATTACGAAGGGATATAAAATGGGATATAATGAAAAAATTAATGATATAAGGTCTAAATATGGCCATAAAATTGTTTTTGGATTATTTTGTTTTCTCATTTTACATATTTTATTTTATATATTAACCACTGGTAAAAATGTTATAACATTAATTGTGGTAATTAATTTTTTCAGTATTTACTATTCATATTAAAAAAATAAATTTAACTTTTTAAATAATTATATTTATTATAAATACAACTGTGGAATAAATATTTCCAAGTTAAATCGACATAAGTTCAAAAATTCAATTAAAAAGTAAACCCACAGACGCGTTGACAAATAAGTTTTCCAAAGATAATATCTATAAAAGGTTCAAATGATTTTAAATTGAAATTGCTGTAAAAATTTTAAAAAATGAATCTGATGGATTAATATTAATATAATTTATCTAATTTTAATTTTTAATCTATTTTAGATCAAAACTAAACCATATAAATTATGAAAATAGAAAGGTAGCTTTGAATGAAAACAATTATTTTTCAATTTTCATCAAAATGGTAGCCTTCTATGAAAAATTTTAGTAATTCCGTAAAAGATAAATTTTTAATTTTTTTATTTAAAAATTAACATAATATTTTCAAGTAAAATTTTCAAAATTTTAAATAAATATTTTTTTTATTTTTTTGAAAAATTAGACAAAATTTTTTTTTAGAATGTACATAAATTTTGATTAATATAAAAACTTTATTAAAAATTAAGAACTTTTATGTAAGTCTGAATTATTTATATAAAACTAATATACATAATTTTTAATATTTTTCGATTCCAATAAATTATTCAATGTTTAATGGAATGTTTATAACTATCACGTTTAAATAATAATATTAAATTTTTTAATTATTTGTTAAGAATCATCATTGACTGTAACACTTGCCATCAAAGAAATTAAATTTCTTTAAAAAAATATATTTCATAAAATCATAGGGAGTTACATTATAAACCATTAAAATTAAATTATAACATGATATTTCATAAATTATTCACAATGAACTAAGGATTATTTTTCATCATTACATCATCGGGTTCCCACATAGCTTACACAAGCTGGTGTTTTTTTCCAAAAAAATAATGAATTGGTGAGTGGTCTTACTTCATAGAACATTATCTATCTGATCCTGAATCTACATAGTTTATTCCTAAAAATAATTATCATGATTATGTGGTGTGAAAACATAGTTCAACAGATGTTACGTATTAGGTATGTACTTTCTCATTAGTGATATGTGGAACACATTGTGAACCTAAGAGTGGGTACATGGAAGCCCTGTGTGATTATCTATAGTCTATATAAAATCATTAATTTACACATTTCAAGTATTTCATGGGATTATTTTGTACTTATTTCCAAATATCATAACATTATATCATGCATAAATTCATAGATAAACATGTTCACCTAGATAAAAAATCCAGATCACAACATAGATTTTCACCATAACTTTTATAATGATATTCTATTGCCTTTATGTGTTGTTAAATGAATATAAACTTATATGTCAATCCATCAACCTGTTATTGTATTAATTTAATACTCTCCCCAAATTAATCATAATATGTTGCAGTTATACATGTGTTTCCATGAATGTATTCATAAGGATCTATCTAAATGCTCAAGTAAAATATATTATTATAATAAAATGAAACTAGTGGAAGGTGATTATCCCCAAAAACCATTTATATCCATTGAACATGAACTTATAATATCCTCTGGGGATTGAATTGTTCTCAAATAATGAACATATATCTAAAAATGATATATAGTTGTGAAAATCATCTTTTTATAAAGGGATTGCTGATGTATTTTCTAGAACATTCAGATGCACCTCAAATCTCAATCAGATATAATAGAATGTTATACTTCATGCTAACATACAAAATTTTTTGTATATATATTGAAACGATTATCATGAAATAGTTATTCTACTACAGTGAGGATTTATTTTTATTTTTATTAATATTGACTACTACACCTATATAATTACTCACATTAGATTTTTTCATGAGTCCAATTACAGAATCCATTATGATGTTTTCCCATTTCTATCATGGTATGGATAATGTTTGTAAAATCAAATTAGATATGTACCTGTCAATATTAATTTTTTGAAATAGTACTAATCATGATAAATATTTACTAATATAAATATTTATGTTTTCCCACCATAAATGTTTTTTCACATAGGCTAGTGGTAGGTGATATACCCTTCTCATCCATTGATTCTGGATTCAATCAATGAAGCTTTTTTGGATGTGATAAGTTGTCAACTGAACCACATGTTTTCATTAATATTTTATAATATAAATATAATTCCTATGAAATTCGGAATTAGCTCAATAGCAAAGATATGATAAAAATTAACGGTTAACAACACCTCTACTCTTATATCAAAAGATGTAAAGGAATTCCTCATAAAATAAATTTTTCACAAGAAGACATAAAAAACCAAATGGTTTTATATCAATAAATGTTTCAATAAAATCCACCAACCAAAAAACTCAAAAATAATTAATGCATAGAAGTTCTATATATTAATTTTAACATATGATCAATATTAAACTCAAAAATCCTTGATTGTTACCATAACTCTTCGGTTAATCATACATGGAGATGCAAAATCATCCAAAATATTATTCAATATTTTTTCCTTAAAAATGTTATTAGCTTATACATAAAAATTTATATTGGATTATTGGGTTTATCCTCTATCTGATTTAATATCAAAGGTAATTTCATTAATTTATAATCCATGTAAAGGGGGGATAATCAATGATTAAAATCACATCAGTTTCCATTAAAAGATAAATAATAATATTTTAATTGGGATCCCTCATACAAAACGACACGTGATATTACCAATTAATGAGTGGAGGATATGTGTGCCCTAATTATCATGGTTGACTTCATCAGATGTGATTGGATAAGCTTTCCATTTTTCATTTCTCTGCATATGTTTTTATGTATTTTCAACCTCATTAGAACATAGATTAGGGAATTGATACTCATAATTCCAACACTCATTGCACTTGAAGAAGTAATGTTTGATTTGATCATTATGGGGATCATTCTCTCTATTTTCATTATTAGTTAAATTATTATCCTCAAATCAGAATTAATATATTTTATAACCATAATATTCAAAATTAAAACATTTATATCCCCTTAAGATAATTTAATCCATAATTCTTTCCACACATTGAGCATTATGTAACGATCATATTGTTTTCAACATTAATTTTAGTGTTTCCCATGAATAATATATTTCTTTTCATATGAATACCTTGTGATTGAAAGTTAAATGTAATATCTATTTCCCCCATTTCTTCATAGATAGTTCATTATACAGTTTTATAATATCTATTGAAGTACATTATTTATATCACCCACCAGTGAAATAGTTTGAACTCACAAAATAATTGATCTACCTTACTTTTACGCTATATTATAATACCAAAAGTGTATCATATAAGTGTTGTAGAATTTTTCTATTAGGTACCAAATGATTCACCATCATTTTTCATTAACCCAATGAATTACTTCCCAATATTCATGTGAATAATATTAGTAATTTCCATAATAACATATAAATTCATAAACTCATACAATTCCACGTAGCCAATTTCATATTTTTCACTTCTAATCAGGATAATATCACACCATTGATCTTATTAACTATATAAATGATTGAATAATTACATATTAATTCTTATGATAATATAGAAATGAAATATATTTCTTGCAGTATTGATCAATTTCTCTGTAAATAGAGGATTATGTGAACAAATAAAATATTTGGAATATCCTGCCATAATGGACACAACCTAAAATTATTACCACTGTTGGTATTTTGGATGTTCAACACAATTAATATATTGGAAAGATTATGTAGTAATAAAAAAGAAATTGTTAATTCTAGATCCCATGGAATTTGGTTTCACTGGAGGTAAATCATTTCATTTTATTTCACAATCAACATTAAAATGGTATCGTTGGGATCCAACCATTGACTACATCCAAATAGAATAGAGTTAAAAAACTAGTCATTGAGGTGTAATCCCACAGTCATAAAAAATAATTTCTAAAATATAATAAAAATGTCCCATAATTTTCAATATATTTAACTGTGGGTTTATCCTTTGTCATTCATGGTCACCATCTATTTAAATCCTTTATAATCATTCACAAGGAAAATGTGAATTAACAAGAAAATATCCCATAGGGGTTTAGAACTACGTAGATAGTAAGGATAATTTTTATATACCAATTAATGATTTAGTTAATCCCAACACACCTTTTTCATAGTTACTACCCCTAAATACATTGGTACTAGAGCCAAATCAACTTATAGTACCCAAAATGTGATGTATTTTTATGAAAATAAAATAATCTCTTAGTTACAATAACATTAGGATGTTATCCTCTATATAGTCTCATAATAAGGGTTCTTACTAATGTTTTCTCATTATTATTTCTAATTGTTAACTAATCATTTATCTAATAAAAATTGAAAAGTTCCAAACTTCACATACATAATTATCAAAGCTTAATATATGAGAATTAATTAAATAACAAAAATATCTATTCCTGAATCATATAGGCATTTTTCATTTAGAAACATGGATGGATAAAAAACAAGTTCATACGTGAACTAAGTTTTTACCCACTATGTTACTAATATCTAACACTCTTTTTAATATTACTATTCATAAAAAATCTCTTCATAAATTGGTAAATTAAAAAAATTAATGGTGATATTTGATGCTTAATAAGGGTAAACAAGGGAGATATCATTGATCAAATAATAATGACATGATCATAAGGGTATGAGATCATAATCTAACCATTTCAAAAACATAACCTACATATCATAGATCATAATATTAAGTCATGGAATAAATACTGTATGTTCTTAAGAAATATATCAAAGAAGAATAAAATTAAATATTCCACAAGAGCATAACCTTAGAATAAAACATTGATTTAAACTTATAACATTTTGAACAAGTATATTTTAAAACGGTTTCAATCATTTCATTGAGGACATGAAATCAGGTCCGAACATAATTTTATGGACATTAAATCTGTTTCTCATATAAATTCATGAAAGCGACATAATTGTTTTGAATAATATATCATTACACAATTAATTTTATGGAGATGTATGTCCCACTCATCCATTGTTATAATGTGACTACTATCATTTGTTATTACGTAACCACAATACATGGTTGTAACATAAACATCATCCTTTGTTATAATGTCACCACCACAAATGATTATAAGTATACCACAAAAACAATTTGAAAACTACATATATAGGTCTTAAATGATCATAAAACATTTATCATATGAAAATCCAGGTAAGGAAATGGGTTATATAAAAATTTCACAATTGTATAACCCCTGAAAAGGAAACAATTTTCATAAAAATAATGTCGTGATAAACATAAAACATTTCATGGAAGAATTAAGATGTTATAATTGATTAATATCCCCATTAAAACATTAGTAACATCATGGTATTTCATATTATATAGAAAATGATTTAGAATGATCACCTGTAAAATTTATTTAGAAGAATAACCATTCTATTAAAATCTTATTTATAAAATAAAAATTAATAAAATATATTTTAAAAAAATTGCATTCAATTTTTTTTTTGAAATTGTAATGGATACTATAAAACATATATTGATTATAACAGTGGAAAATTACATTCAAGATGCTTACATTGAAATATATATTCCTTTCACATTTTTTGTAAAATCCAAACATGAAATATTTTTAAAACAATATTAATAACCATATTATTTTTTTTAATAATTCTAATATTGGTAATAATTATTATATACAATATTCATGTAATTGTATAAAAATTAAATCATTTTTAGAAGACATTGGCATGAACGAAAAATTAGATTTTGACAAAAGAGAGAAATGATATCAGTTTTCATTAAACAACACAGCAAGGAATTTTGAGTGTATAATGAGATAAAATTGAAGTGAAATGATATATTACTAAAGGATAAAATTAAGATTATAATTATTATTAATTTAATTTGAATTATATCATAATATTTCATCATCAATGGTAAAATAATAAAAAAGCCCGACATACCCTGAGATTATAACATCAAACCCTTACAACTTTTGTAACATTTTAATAATAATACCCATTAAATAATATAAGAAAAACAAAAAATATCTTTAATATAAGTTGATTCATGATATAACATTATAATGGGGAAATGTATACACCGAATAAAAGAAGACAGGTGGATAACATTACATAAATCCTAAGGAAGGAAAATTGAGACAAAATCTCTTGCTACTTCAGATGTATTTTTATCCAAAAGATAAATTAAATAGTAAAATAAAATTAAACATTATAAAACACGAAATCAATTATATTTATGATATAACATTTAAAATGATTAGTCTATAGACCACATAAAGAAAATGAATGGTGATTTGGCATAAGTTTCCTATAAATAAAAGTGAGTATATAAATCCCTTACATAAAGTATAAAATTAAATCCTGAATGTTCAATAAACATTTATAATGAATATATATTAATTATAAATCATTAAAATATCTAAAAAAATATTTTTCATACCATATATTATGTATTTATTAGATTTTGTTACATGTTTATTGACAATTCCTTGTTAAAATCGCATTTCAAGTGATAACTTCTTCATTTTTCTGATGTAAGTTTTGGTTTTTTATATTATTTCCTATAATTATTAATATATTTACATTATAATAAAATTTATGTAATAAAAAAATATCAGATATATTAATTCACTAAATATTTGGTGTTATCTCTAAAATATAAATTTAGAAATTGAATTACATATTTCAGGGAGACGGTTGGTTGTACGTATGTAGGAGCTTTATATTCATTTTCCATATGGATGAATGAAATGGAAGGTAAATAATAAATTAAATTTATAATTGAAATTTTTATTTAATAAATATTAAATATATTCAGTAAATTTTAAAATATTTGCTTCTATTAAAAATAATAGTGATGAATGAGTCACATCGCTTCACGAGGTGGTATTCTGTTTACACACGAACCAACAATAATATATCCCCCACATATTATAAATTAATAACCTATATGTTATTTCATAATTAATTTTTTTTTTTCGAATATCTTATATATTAATTTAATCTATATATATTACCATACAAGTAATACATTAATGTAAAACAAATCACATCGTTCTGTGAGGACATATTTGGCCGTAAAAAAGCGACATTATTGTTTTCCAATGGTTTTGGAGATAAGAATGTTTTTGGGATATTATAAGGCAATATGTGTAATAATATCAATAATATCAGACATAAAAATAAAATCCATCAATATATCATTCGGTGAGAGTTGATGATAGCAAACGAATAAAAATGGCTCATGAGGTGTTAGTCCACCCTAACATGATTCAAAATTTTGTTTCACATTTGATAGAAGATGATATGGATATATTTATTGAGTTTAATATAATAAAATAACAGTTAATGTAAAATATTAGTGTTAATATTTCATTATTATAGAAGAATAATTGAATAATGATGAGGTACAAATGAAACAGAATGTAAGGTTTTGAATAATAACTATTATATAAAGAACCTCCTTAGGTTTATACCCCAGTCCTTATTTCAATGGTTTCCAAATAAAAACAAGGAATGTATGATATTTATATTGTATTGGGTAATATATTTTTGCAATTATTTTGTAGAGATATGACTTATTTCGAGATTTTGAAATTTGAGGAGAAATTCGATTTTATGTTCTCAGGTGCTCTTGGGGCGTAAAATGATCATTTTATATTTTTATATAGACTCCTATAATTTTTTTGTCCACACCATCAGTCCGTAAATAGGATTTTTCCCGAGGACATGTGTTTGGTGGAATTCTGAGCAGTTGGAGTTTTTACAGAATATTTAAAATTTAATTAATCAAATATAAAATTAGTCAGTCAGTTTCAGGTGGATATATCTCTTGAATGGAGTATCTGATTTAGATTTTTACAATGTTGTTGAGTATGTAATATGGGTTATTTCCTAGGAGATTTATAAACAAACATAAGGTATCAGGACATGGGATATGTCTCAAATGGGTAATTAATTAAATTTAATTAATAGAGTCCCCAACCATTTCGGTTTATCACACATAGAAATATAGGGGAATGATTCTCCATTCACGGAATATGGAAATTTTTAAAATAAACACCATTTACTCTGTTTACATTTTGTGTAGTATTAAATGCATGTGTTTCCGACCATGTGAAAATGAACACAAAATGATGGGGTTTGGAAAGTACATGTCGTATAAAATGGGTGCACGCCGTGTACATTGCGTACACATAGTGTTGTTTTACACAAGAAGACCCTCTGATAACCTATACATGTAAAATTTCATGTCCTTTTGGATATATTATAGTACATTCCATGTACTCTAATGCACATGCAATATAAATTTTCTAGCATTGAGGTTTTGGGTATTTTGTGCCTTGGAAGTCAGAATTCGGTGTGCTAGTAGTCCATTAGGTGCATATTTTTTAAATATATCACATTGGTGGAATGACTTTGACATATATAGGTAATATAAAATGCATTCTAGAAAATTTTTTATTTATAACAAGGATTTCCTTGATGTTTTGGTTCAAAATCCATTAGTGGGTTGAGTTTTGGGCTAGGAGACCCGAGTGAGGGTTATAAGTTCATTGTTGATCTAGAATGAGCATTACATGGTGTTGTGAATGAGTTTTATTGGAAGAATCCCATAATATATGATTTGAGTATTAGAAATGGGATTATCTTAGTGTGACCCTACATATTAGGACTCGTGGATCGAGGGTATATTTGTAAGGGATTGAACTATATTATCAACGATAATGGTGGATATAGACTTTGGAGTATCCTTAAGGACACTAGATCGTGGATATGGAAGTGTGTCATTCTTTTTTTAGTTGATTTTGAGGTACACATGATGATCCCATGGAGTGATTTCTTCTGTTTAAGTGATCATTGTATTATGAGGTTGATGGTTAAGAATGCATGTGTGCATGAGATTTATTTTTGATGATTTTTTAGAATTTCATTGATCAAGGATCAGTTGGAGGCTATTGTGGGAATCATGAAAATTTTTTCTATATATTGGTTGGGCCCATGATTTTGGTGGTCACCTAGGATTAGGGATGATTTCATTTCTTGAGAACCTGTTCTATGGATCCAATATGTGATTCCCCAACTTATATATAGACCCATAGTGTCTTGTGTGGGATGATCATTAAAAAATCTTGAGCAATTTTTTGTTATTATGCAGTTTAGTTATGGGTGTTTCATGGGACCTTGGATGATGTAAGAGATAATGGTACTAAGATGTTAAAAACTAATATGGACATACTACCATCCATTTTCATGTTTTAGTTCATTGTGGTTTAGATCTATATTACCCCCATGGAGTAACAAATCATGTTTGGATGACATGTTTTAGAAATCAGATGTCTGGTAAGGTTTTTGATTGTAGATAGAGATGGAAATATGATCCACATGTATGGTTCGAGATATCAGTTATTGATATTGTGAAACTATGTCTTAGTATCGATACTAGAATGTGTTTTATGGTTTGAGTAATGGAATGAGGTTTACTGCACATTCATTTATGTTGTTGAGCATAGTGGATGTGATGTCACATGTATGTGGTTTTGTGAAGGTCTAATGTTTTATGCATGTGTAGTTTACATATTGATTTAGAATTTGGAATGATTCTATAGGAACTACTTTTTTTTATTTAATGATTGGGGATGGTTGGAGATGGAGTTTTGAGTCCCAATTTGATTCATTGACAGATGATTCATGTTTTCTAACCTATGATTAATGGTGTTTGGAGTTTGGAGTGATGCCCCACTCCCTGATTCATCATAGTTTTTGGAGGATGGAATAAATCTCATGAGCTCAAGGGTATAGACTTGGAATTCCATATTAAGGATCGGATAGTCGAACATAGAATTATGAGTCCCGATTGAATTCATGGATTGATGCTCTGTGTTTACTAACAAGTGACCTAGTGGTTGGGATAGTTGTACATGGCATACCAGATCTCAGTTGGACACTTGGATTGCGGATCCTTGTGTGTTGATCAATGAGAACTGTGAATTATGGTTATGATGTTATACTTATGCTTTATGAATGGTTGTTCATTATATATGGTTTTTGTGGTGGAATGATGTATTATACATTATGGTCATGATACATGAGATTGATTTCAACCATATGTTCTGGTCTTTACAGTACTCTTTTTTGGTAATGGGTAAAGATGATTCAAGGATCCATATTTGAGACAATGCTGGGTTATGAGAAATGGCATGGGATGGATCAGAATATTACCTCATTTGAAAAGACAACCAAAGGATGGGTTTATAATTTTTTTAGGTAGGTTGAGGCCTCCAGTGGTATGGAGCTTGCAGGTTGTTCAGGATTCACCATCCTTAAGATGAGATCAGAGATATTATAGCATTGGCCGAAGAAGGTATGGTTAGTTGAGGACTTGGACCAACAGATTGATGGATTTTATACTTATAATATATTGCATTCCAATTCTATATCAGATATTCAATGAATATTGTTTGAGTATGTCCTTATGTATCATATTATATGCTCACTGTTCCAGGTGGTGTACTATGATTTATTTCTCACCCACCTATACATGCACATTTTTGTGAGAACATGCCATATTACTACTTACATGTTGATAATAGATGCATGATGGATATGGTAGAGGCCCTAGATTTTATGGTTGAGTTAGACGCTCTTATTGATTATATTGGTAGGGCTAGACCTGCTTGACATGGTACTTGTTACTGAGTATATGTTACGACTAAGTGTTGGTAGTGGGGACTATTTTATTTACATGTTTGTTGTTTATTTTCAAATATATGATCAAAATAGTGTGAGATCATTTCTATATATGTTACATTTATCTACAAGCCTTTACTGCATTTTAATTTTTTATAACTCCATTCAATTTTAGTTTATTTATTCATCTACATTACTCTGATGTGTATGATATTTGGTTATTTACTTATTTTTGTGAAAAATGATATGTGGGTATAGTCTCCTCACATATCCCCCTAAGACCCCCGCTGCTAGTTAGTAGCTTCTGGTGTACAAGGCGGAGCACCTGAGGACTTGTGATGAACCGGCTCGGAGCACCAGTTTTGTGGCTACTGGTCCGAGATGTTACAATGTTGTATCAAAGGAGTTAATTTCCTTTTAAATCACTATTATAGGATTATTATATATGATATATAGGAATGTGTCAGAGAATGTGAAGGATACTGTGATGTTGTGTCGCTATCACATGTTCTGGTTGTAATTTTTGGTAACTAGGAGTTGGGATTGATGTTATAGATATGCGATGTTTAATTTTGTTAGATTTTTTCTTTTAGAAACACACATGTGGATAGAATTTTATCTTTTATGATGTATTTTGGGTTCTTGAATATTTGGAATGGGGCATGTGAGTTATTTTTACTCTTGGATTATAGATGTATGAGGCATCTCATGCATTATCATATTCACAAAGGATCCATAGGTTATGGGATTTCAAGTGTGTTATTTTATGTTTTTTCTTTTTATGGCAGTTTATATGGATCTATAGAGTGATGCTCAATGGTGGAAATACTGGTGTGGTTTTGTGTGTGGTTGGTGTATTGACCCTGGTGGGTTTGTATGGTATAAATGAAATGTTGTAAACCCCTTGTAGAAGGTCTCGGTTGAGATCGGTAGTGTGTTTGGGTCCTCAGAGGACTGATATGATATGTAGATGCTCAGTGAGGAAGGATTCAATTATTGTGTTTAGTTATATGGAAGATAACATTTTTATGGTGTGGGATTATAGAAAAGTGTTTTTTTTCTTATAGAAGTTGTGTGGTGAGGAGCGGGTAAGTGTTTTTTCCCATGAGTAATGTTCTTATTTGTGGGGATGAGAGGGGTTCTTATTGATTCCCAATTACAAATGACCCATTTCGGTAAAGATAATTTCAAATATTATTATTTGCGACGGTCTGTACCATCGTCGCAAATAGTTTTTCCTTTTAAAATAAGCCGATTACAATGGGCTATTCCGTATCACAATAGTATGCTGATTATTTAAAAATTATTTGCGACATGACCTATCGCAATAACCTCATTAATTTGGACTATTTTCAATTGGACTCTTTGCAATTACTTGAAAACCATTTAAAAAATTAAATTCCATAAAACAAAGAAAAAACTAATATAAATCTAAAAGTAAAAAAAATTAAATAAGAATATTATTATTAGAAACATAAATTAAATTATCAAACTATAAAATTAAAAATAATAGAAAAAATTTTAATATTCATTAAATAATAATATAAATATTACTAATATATTAAAAACCTCAAGATTCATATAATTATTAAAAAATCAAATAAATTCTAAAAAAATAATATTCATAATAAAATTCAATAAATTATAAAAATACTAATAAGAATATAAAACCAATATAAATAAAATATTAATACTACCATTAGCATCATAAATTAAATTATCAAATTATGAAATGATATAATAATAATAATATTTTTAAAATCATAAAATAACAATATATGAAATATTCATTAAATAATAATATTTTTAATACTCATTTAATGATAATATTTTTAAAATTCATTAAATAATATTATTATTAATAGCCATATATTAAAAATAATAGTAATGGAAAAAATAAAAAAATGAATTAAATACTAAAAAATACAAAATTTGTAATCATATAAAAACAAAGTATTTAAAACCATAATTATTTAATATTACCAAAAACAATTACATGCAATTTATTTTCATAAAAACTATACTAAATCACAATGGGGAGGGTCGTCTAGAGGATCTAGAGGATACGGTGGGGGGAACTCCATCACTAAACTCCATGTCAGGCATCACAGGTACTCCATTAGTAGTAGCTGCCATCGACTCATCTCATCATCCTCCTGCTACTATCGTCAGATCTATTACACTTGTTGCTGCTGCCATCAACTCATCTCCAGCTTCTCTCTATGTATTCTATTTTTAAGCTCACTCTGAGCTTGCATCTCATCCTAATATAGTGTTGTAGATGATGATGTCTCACCATGAGATCCTCTCATGCTATATGACGACATCATAGTGATGCAATAAAAACTAACAGACATCAATCGAGAGCTGATACCACCAACTTGGTTGTTCTCAAAGGCATACTGGGTCACCTTAATCCATGTTGAATCATCAAATGGGTGGGCATGGGTCTGAGAAACAGTCTCCACCATACTCTCATATTGTGAATGAGATGTTTCATCCTCATATGACTCCTTCAATTAAAATTTAAAATTTAAAATGTTAAAATATATATTATAGATAAATTTGAAACAAAAAAAATAAATGATATTGACCACAATCAGAAATTGGCGGGATCCTCTAGTCTCTCTAGTGGTCATATTACTTTACATCCTCTTATACAAATAAAACACTATAATATTGGGTTCTTCAACTACCTATATAAATATTAAATAAACAGTTTACATTTTATTTTATATAAAATATTAAAAAAATTTACATACCACATGCTATCTAAGTGAATGGAATATACAGCTATCGACTTGACGTGTCACTTTATGTCTCTCCCGACTGTGGTGACCTACTGGCGATCTACTATAAAACTGTATAGTCGAACACTGTGTACATAATACATCCCAAACTTGGGATTAAATATAATCTGGTGGGTGGATGTGATATGACTCCTCAAACTCTGTCTATCTAACATTCTTCATTTCACTCTTTCTCAAATTGTTCCAAAACAAACTACAACACAAACACATAACCCCCATCAATTCCTTCTAGATAGCTCCACACATGCTGTCATCAATGGGATACCATAATCCGTAAAACTAATTTTTAATATAAATTATTAAATAAATTTATTTCAAAATAAATATATATTTTTTACGTACCATCCATTGATCAAACATGTGGTGCATAATATCATCGGGAATCTGATCCCATGAGACCCATGCCTCAGAAAAATAATTGGTCAATATAGAACCCCATGTCCAATGGATATATGTGTTATGATTTTAATTAAAGACAAATAATAATACAATTAAAATATAAATTAAAAAATGAAAATTCACTAAAACTCACAATTAAACATATCTCGACATGAATGGATCAAACCTAAGACATGAACGCCCCTCAGGGATATGTTCATAAATCATCAGTCAGGAAAGAACATGCCCCCTCCAAGTGCTCGTTGAAGTTACAACAGCCTGAGGGTCAGATGACTCATTATCCTGCATACCTAAAGGTCAATCATTCTCCTATAATAGATGATACAAATCTTGGTCCATCTAAAACATTGAATGACTATTGTTAGAAATCATTTGAAAAACCCCATTTCATATAGATATGAATTATATTCTTTGTAGTTGGAATTCAACTGTCTCAATGTCCATCTTCATCCAAATCTTCATTGTTGTCAGGGTTAATGTATTCATCTTCCTCCTCAATATCATCAATTTCTATATTAGTTTTAATTTGAACATATCTTTTCATTTTATGTTCATTTGATACAACATTAACATCATTATCACCATTGACCATAAACTGTGGGGTGTAATCATATATATTCATGTCTCTTTGTGAATTTTTTTTAATTAGCCTCTTGAAAAATTTCATTTCATTAAACTTCTATGGAAAGACATTCACTTTGAGTGAACTGATTGTCTTAAGATTAAATTTTTATAATGCTCCACTAATCACCAAAATCTCTTTCTGAATAAAAATATTTCATATAATAAATTTTATGGTTTTGAGGAGCCAATAAAAATGGATAATTTACTTCCAGGAGACATTTATATTTAATATAAATGATTCTATGAGTCGAATGAACACACATGCCTCTCTCAGTATCCAGTAATTGAAATTTAGTCATTATTATGTAATTTTATCCCAGATAACATATTTCAATAATTTATTCAATTAGGTCATACAAGACAACATCATTCTTAACATGATGTGATCACTTCAATGAAACACTACTATTCAATGTTTTTTCAGTTCCCTATATGTGCATGTATTAAAGCGAAAACTATTCACCACATATGCATTAAAATATTTAACCATTTTGGACAATGGGTTACTCAATATACCCAACTGATTATTGATCTTATCAGCATCTAAAGATATATGAAAATTTGTAAAAACGTTATCACTATTACATGTTATGAATTTATTTTATATGTTAAACAAAAAATAATCAATGTTACCTATTATTGAAAATTGTAGGCAAATTTTTTTCTGACGTTCTTCTAGGGAAACTACTGTAATTTTTGGAAATTGTTTCTTTATTTGATAATCATATAACCTAAAAATAAAATATGAATAATTTATTGTATTTAAAATTATAGAATAAGTGATAGGAGCACTTACTGTAAAACTATTTATATTTTTCATAGATGAGTAGAACATATGTTTGTGTTCTGTGATGTTCATCATCTGAAATCCATTGTTCATGAACTCCCCAAAGCCTTGTTCAGGGTGATTGAAAAATAATAATTGATTTCTTATGTCATCGTCATCATTTACCTAATTATAAACCATGAAGTTGTGTTTTTATAGGTATTCAGATTGAATGTAATTAGATAATAATAAAGAAATTTCGACATGTATATAAGCTTATGAAATTAATCCTTCAACCGATTCTTTGTTACAAACTTTTTTCATCAATTTCTACAAAAAATCTATCAAATGGGTGCATCCAAATAATCAATACTAGACCTCGACATTTTTAATCCTGAGGAATATAAAATATCAAATGTTCCATTATGTCAAACAAATTCGGAGGTATGAATTTTTACAGTTTAAATAAAATTTAACCAAAGTCTTCTGGAAGTCTACTTATTGCATTGTAGTCAGTTGGTGAGGAAAAAATTTCTCTAAAAAAATATGATATCTCTGTTAAGAAATCTCAAATGATAGAATTCAACAATCCTCTCAATCAAATCAGCATAATTATTTCCATTATAACATTACAATCAAGACTTTTTAATTCGATAATATTTACATTTCAGATACATCTTCTAAAATTGGAAGCATAACCGTCTTGAAGTCTGCAATTTGAAACCCATTGAAAAAATAATAAGAGACTCTCTCTGGATAGTGTAGTATATTTTTTTCTCTTCGTTAACTTCTGTGATCTGAAATTTTCAAAAAGTTATTATTCAAGTTGCCTGCAAATTTGGGCAAGATATAATCATACCTTTAAATTATAATTGGCCTTACATTGTGTATTGATAACTGTATGCAAAAAATTATCAAAAAAAATTAAATATGAATTAAATCCATCATGTTATGGACTAACAGGTCAGACCAATATGGAAAATCCCCAAAAGTGGTTTGTTTTATCCAATTGTTCTCTTTTCCAGGGTGATCAATTTTTATTGGTTTATTATTGGCCCAAATGTGATCAAAGGTAATGATGTGATGGCTGATTTTAACTCTGTACCCAAGATCATTGTCTAAGGTCAATCTTTTTTTATTTTGACTTTTATTGAGATGATATTTTTTTCTGAAAAGGTTGATTCATTGAAAGGAATCTGTGATTAAAGTCAAAGAAACAAGGTTTTTCTCCATTGATGAGAATAACCACTTTTATGTTAAGGAAAACATTACTTTTCATCATCATCAAATATACTCACACCATTACTCCATAATTAATTTTACTCATCAATCAAGAGGTTCAAATAAATATCAAAATTCTTTTTTGGATGTCCATGAATTAATAAATTAAAAATTATATATGGATCGTTCATCAACATCTATTGGGGTAAATGGTACGAAGTTATAAAGATAGACCAACATTAATACTGACTACCGTAAAAACCTAATGGAAAGAAACCATCAGTATATATACGCAATCGAAAATTTTGGGATTTTAATGCAACAGACTGCTGTACATGATCAAAATGTCTCCATGAATCACTATCAGAGTGATGATTTAAGATTTTACCAGTTGGAATATTGGTTTTGTGTCATTTCACCAATGTTGTTCTGTTCGGAGATGTAAACAAACAATGTAATATAGGTGTAAGTGGAAAATATCTCAACAACTTTATAGAAATAAATCCAAACTATCCCACTTGAGAATCTTTATATCTCGATTTTCCATATGGGGGGAAACTATTTTACAGCTCATTTTCACAATAATATAAGACGAAATCATTATAACATGCATGCATTTTCTGATAATCAAACCCCATATTACAAAACCTCCTCATCCTCTTATTAAAATTAGTAGGTAACATATTTCCTTAAGGTAGCAGTGTTTTACCAAATATAATTTCAGATTAAAAAAGCTATTTGACATTCCATTATCTGATTTAATAGCTATAAATTTAGAAACAACATCGAAGATTCTTATCCTGAAACCAATATATATGGAAACCCTAACAGATGTCAACAGTAAATAAAAATTATATGGTTCCAACTCCAGAGTAAAATAAATATCATTTAGTGTTCCAATTTGTTGATTATATGGACTTGCAACATTATTTAGTAAATTTTGAAACCTTTCTAGATTTAGAACCAAATTATTAGTATCTTCTAAGGAACAGTGTTCACCATGATGATAAAAAAATACATAATCTCTTAATGTCCTCCAATGTTGTAAAATGTGTCAAATTTTCTTAGAGAACATTTTTTACAAGGATGCTTAATTTTCCCTTCTGAAGCAATTTATTGTTTCAATGACTGAAATGATAATAAATCCTGAACACCCTCAATATATACAAGATTTAATCCTGAACCATTTGGATTCATGAGCTTATTTATCCAACCACGATAATCTAAAAATGAGTATTGTCATCATCCTTGGCGTATAGTTTTTCTAAAAATATAAATAAATTAGTTTTTAATAATTTCATAAAAAAAGAAAAAAACAAAATATAATTAAAATCCATTTTCTAGAAATTTATAATAATTTCTCTTATTTTATTGTTATTTACACAATATTTTTATACTTTCAAACTTTTCTACATTAATTTAAAATAATTAATACTAGTTACCAATAATCAGTATTAATTATAATTAGTTTACACAAATTATTTTTTATTACCAATGGTATAATTTCCAGCAGTTTAGCGGTAGCCTTTTTGCCTGATGATTCATCTTCTTTGCAAGGAGATAAGTTATTATAAAAAATATCATCTTTTGTTTGATGGATTATCTCCTTGCAACTTTCTCCCGACTGAAAGAAGTTTGAAAAACATCATCCCCCTACGTTAAATCGCATTTTTCCAACAGATTTTAGTGAGATGAAGTCCCATGGAGGTGAGACATCGAGCAAAAGGAATCGTCCAATCTGTTATAAATTATTCCAATTTATAACAATATAATAAAAAAATTTCTTTTTTTAATATTATTTCTAATTAATACTAATTATTACAAATTATTTGTGATTATTCCTAATTATTCCTAATTATTCCTAATTGTTCTTATTTATTCCCAATAGTTCCTAATTATTCCTAATTGTTCCAAATTATTGAATTTTTTTGCTAATTATTCCTAATTATTACTAATTATTACTAATTATTTATAATTATTGAAAATTATTTCTAATTATTTCTAATTATTGTTACTTATTCCTAATTATTTCTAAATATTTCTATTTATTCATGAATATTATTAATTTGTTCTAATTATTCTTCATTATTCCAAATTAGTCATAATTATTGGAAATTAGTTCTAATTATTTCAAATTAGTCATAATTATTTATAATTGTTGCTTACTATTTCTAATTATTAATTACTACTAATTATTTCTAATTATTAATAATTCTTCATAATTATTAATAATTATTACTAGTTATTACTCGTTATTACTAATTATTTCTAAATATTAAAAATTAATCGTAATTATTCACAACTATTCTTAATTATTCCTTATTATTAATAATTATTTTTAATTACTACTAATTATTTCTTATAATTACTAATTATTAATGAAATTACTAATTAACGCTAATTATTACTAATTATTAATAATTAACCTTAATTATTAATAATTAATCCTAATTATTAGTAATTATTACTAATTAATCCTTATTATTAATAATTAATCCAAATTATTATCTATTATTACCTATTATTACTAATTAATTCTGATTATTACAAATCAATACTTATTATTAATAATTAATACTAATAATTACAAATTAAGCCTAATTATTACTAATTAATCCTAATTATTACTAGTCAATCTTCATTATTACAAATTATTACTAATTATTACTAATTAATCCTCATTTATTACTAATTAATCCTAAATATTAATAAATAATCAAATTAATAGTAATTAGTCAAAATTATTTATAATTAATCCTAATTATTTATAATTAATCCAAATTGTTACTAATAAATCATTATTATTACTTATTATTACTCATTATAACTAGTTATCAGTAATTAACACTCATTATTACTAGTTATTACTAATTATTACTAATTATTAGTAATTATTACTAACTTTCACTAATAATTACAAATTGTTAATTATTATTATAAATTATTATAAATTATTACTAATTACTACTAATTATTACTACTTATTACGATTTATTACTAATTATGACTAATTAATCCAAATTATTACTAATTAATCATAATTGTTTCTATTTAATCATAATTATTACTAATTAATCCAAATTATTACTAATTGTTAGTAATTATTACTAATTATTACTAATTATTACTAATTATTACTAATTATTACTAATTAATCTTAATTATTACTGATTAATACTAATTATTACTAAATAATCCTAATCACTGCTAATTTTTACTAATTGTTACTAATTAATCTTAATTTTTACTAATTAATCCAAATTATTACTAATTATTACTAATTGTTTCTAATTATTACTAGTTATTACTAATTATTTCTAATAATTACTAATTAATCCTTGTTATTAATAATTATTCTTAATTATTCCTAGTTATATCTAATTATTAAAAATCATATCAAATTAGTAGTAATTATTACTATTTAATCCCAATTAATCCTAATTGTTGCTAATTATTACTAATTATTAATAATTATTTCTAATTATTACTAATTATTTCAAATTAATCTTAATCAATCCAAATCATTCTTAATAATTCCTAGTTATACTTAATTAAAACTAAATATATGAAATTATTACAAATTATATCAAATTATGTCAAATTATTAATAATTATCTCAAATCATTCCTAATTATTACTAATTATATCAAATTATTACTATTTATTAGAAATTATTACAAATAACTGGTAATTATTATTTTTTCTAATTTTTTACTTATCATTATTAATTTATTGAATTTATTACTAATTTTTTGAATTTATTACTAATTAATAGAATTTATTACTAATTTTTAGAATCCATTTCTATCTTTTAGAAGGTATTACTAATTTTGAGAATTTATTATGAATTTTTTGAAATTTCTAATAATTTTTAAAATCTACTATTAATCTAATAATAATTTAGTACTAATTATTTATAACAATAATTATTTATTGGAAATTATGACTCATTATTTCTAATTATAACACACTATTTTTAATTATTACTAATTATTTCTAATTATTTCTAATTATTTCTAATATATTCTAATTATTTTTATTTATTTTTATTTAACACAGACACAAAATTATTGATAAGAAATAAGAATTGATCAAAAAATATCTAATTTTAACTCAATTTAATTGAAACTAATTATCAAAAATTATTAATAATTTAAAATTAGAAAAATTAACTATACAATAAAAAATAAATAAATAGTTAGAAACTGATGCTTTCATAGTATAGAATACACAAACAATGCTCTGATTGAAAACATAAAACTATGAAGATGTTTATAATTTTATTCCAAAAGAAGGGTAGAGAGAGATTAAGAGAAGAGATGAATGGGAGAAAAAACTGATGGAGTTATATATAGGTTAGATCATTTGCAACTAGCTTCCCATCGCAAATGCCAACCACCCACACTAATTACATCAACAAATAATAGTCATATGTGATGGGTCCAATCACAATTGAAAACCTGCCGACATACGATTTGTGACATGGCGAGTTCATGTCGCAAATAATAAAAACAAAATCTGGTATTTTCGATGGGACTCATCGAAAATTCCAACAACCCGAAGTATATTTATGTCGATGGTTAAATAGTCATTTACTACTGGTCACGTCACAAATGAAAACCCGCTGGTATACTTTTTGTGAAAGGGAGAATTCCCATTGCAAAAAATAGAAACCAAATAGGGAATTTGCGACATGAATCTTTTATCCATCGAAAATGATCTTCCCACGGTTTGGCGGGAAAGTCTCTACAAACATTTTGATATGGTCCCCTTCACTCCCAATGAAAATGGTTGTTATATGCTACAAGAAATTTTTTCCATCATAAATAACCTGTCACAAATGAGCGTTTTTCCCATAGTGCACACATATGGACTACCACATTCAAAAAGTGTAGTGATTAGTTTTTCATTTATTCTATTAATGGATAGAAATAATGATGTTTTAAATTACTATATGTGATATTTTTTAGATAATAAGAATTATATAAATTTTAATAATTATTTACCTTTCTTTCGTTCAATCTTTCTAAAAGTGTAAAAAGAATCATGAATATAAAATACTTATCGTCTCCATGAATGATGTGATGCATTATTTTGCATCAATAATTCAAATATGAATATATTCATATATATATATATTTATATTTATATAATTAATATGTATTATATTTATAGCATAATTTTTATTATGGATATGATGAAACTAAGATCAATGTAAAAAGACCAGAACTGTTGAACTAAAATTCTAACACAAAAAAGAAATATTTATCACCTAGAAACGAAAATATTAATATTAATTTATTAAATAAGGTGTGTTAAAATTTTATATGTCGATATTATATTATATTATAAGTATATAAATATATATGGTATATATTTAAAAGAAAATCAAATATATTATAAAGGCGGTTGATGTGCTTTAAAAGAATGTATAGCTCTATATAAGTGATATATGTTAACATATCATTGTTTTTCAAGATTATTTATGATTAAGGTTTTGATGATTAAATATGATTATATTATTATGAAGATAAATATTAATTTTCATATATTAAGTTTATTTCTATAGATTAAGTGTTTTCCTTTCGTTTTTCGCATTTTATGAACTTAATAGATCGAAATAATATTTTAATTAAAAAACCACATTGTTTCTCTCTTCAATAGAAAATCCATTTCTTAAATATGATTGTTTTGTAAATATTTCCTCAAGAATGTTTTTAATATTAATATATGATTTATTAATGAAAATTTTACCATTGATTGACTTTTTTAAAATTTGTAAAATGAAATATTCTTGTTATTTATTAAATGCGGTACATTTTATAATTTACCGAATATGTGAAAGGAATAATTGTTTTACTATAAATGGTATGACCACAATTTCCAATTATTAGGACTAAAAAATTCATTTAGTAATTCTTCAACAACATCCGAGGTTATTTTCATGTAAATGGAAGTCCTTAATATTCAAAAAAATTTAATATTTTAAAGATGTTATTTCATAATAAAAAGGGTATTTTCATCAAGAAGTATTGCAATAATCTTCTATTATAATTTTTAATATATGAAAACATCCATTGGTGTTTTAGATATTGAATTTTATTATAAATTTATTAATGTATACTTCATTACATTTCAATAATAGACAAGGAATCTTGACCCAAGGCATATAATAGTTTAGTATTATCAGTAAACTAGATACATGATTGAAATTATTATTACAACTTAAAAAAGAAAATAAATAAATAATTTTCAGTGATAAAAACATTATTCCTCATAAAGTATACATGCATATTAATCAAAAAACACTGCCTCGTCTGATGGGGAAAATAAAGAAGAAGATAATGGAGAGCTCAGATGACACATAAGGGTAAACATACCACAAATATAATAAATATATAATACATAATCAATATGGGGTGGAAAATAACTACATCACATTCTATTTAATTAATTAATTGATAATAATATTATAGTAAATATTGATGACTAATTATTTCCATATAAATAATCACGTGTTTTTGAAAACATAACCATTGATATTCTCAATAATTTAATGATCACATAGAAAATATATAACTGAACTCATAATGATGTAATGGATAAAGTGAGACATCTAAAATATATCATCAATGCCACATACTAGGTCTTATAAATACCAATGGGGAATTAATATAATAAGTCAATATAAATGTGCAAGGACTTAGGAAAACCCCAATTAATTTGTCTCATGAGACATATCGATGCATTAAAGGGCTATATCTATCACCTCCCATCACATTTTAGGTCCAATACATTCATCATACGAAAAGGGTGAAATATAATGGATATAAAAATTCTTATTTAAACTAGCATACAGAATGTAAATATTGTTTATAATTAATATGAATAATCCTAAACTGTCTAATGTAAAATGATTATTATCAACATGGTACCCCCTAGTCAAACTAATAATATATTTTCCAAGGATATAATTAGAATTTTATATCCATAGTTTATCCCTATTTAATCATATGAATCATAAAATAATATATTCTCAGATGGAAAATTATATTTAATGATCAATTGGACATTTTTTTTGAAAATAACCTCTCTTTAAAATCAACCCTTTATTTTAAAACTATAAAATTCATAAAATATTTCCAAAATCATTTTCATTAAAATAAATATAAAAATTAATTTAAATAATATTAGGAAACCATTTTCTTTAAATAATATTATGTAAACATGAAATAAAGCCTTTAATTAAATGATAATCATCATGGGGGTAATTTTATACATTTTATATTAATTAAAAAATAATATTCCTTTTACATAGAAAAAAGTATAGAAAAGTTCCTCATTTAGAAAATTAAAAAATTATTCTATTTGACCAGTTTATTAAAGAGTAAAAAAATGATCAATAAATTATTTAATAAACCATTTAGGGAATTCAATGTTTTTTTAATGCATTTTAAGTAGCATTGTTTAAAAACGAATTTTTTAACAGAATAGATAAACAATGTAAGAATGTATAAAAATACTTTCTTGATCACATGAAGTACCAAAGATAGGATAATTGGTACTATTAATTGAAAAATATAATGAATATATATAGGAGAAAAAAATATAATTATTTTAATATATAATTTTCAAATAATTCCCCAAGGGAGAAACAATATTGAATAATGATGAGATTGTAAAATAAAAACTTACCACAATAGTAACATTAAGTTATAAGATCAATGAAAGAAATATAATTAAATGAAACATTAAAACCTATAAATATAATTGAATTCACAATTTAACTTAAAAAAGTATATTATATAAACTTCATAATCCAAATAAGATGTGAATATGGTGTATGTCTTAAAAAATTAAAAGTTATATGAGAAACCCTTTTTGTTATGTCTGGCTCATTATGTATCCTCTTTATCATACTCAAAAATAAAATTATCCTAGTTATTTAATTTCTAAACCATAAATTTAAAGTTTACTACTATGTTGTAAACTTATTAACATTATATACATTTCATTAATTTTTGAATTAAGTTTATGTATGATGTTTTGCTGATATTTTCCCTATGTGTCAAAAATTAATTTGATAGGTATACTAATTTCCAAGAGGCTATTATTTAATTATATCCAGAATATATATTATGAAATAATTATCATATTTATAAATATGTTATAGTTTTAAATCCAATCATGAATTATGGTTGTAAATATATAACCATATTATAATCATGGAGATGGTATGTCGTACAAATGAATGAGTAGTAAATAAATTTTTAAATGAAAATTATTCAATGAAGTGAAGTAATATTTTACCTTTCCATAATGATGAATATATCATCAATAGAATATTAATAAATTAAATTTAAATAAATACATATAAATATATGTCTGCATTGTTTTTTTGTGACAATAATAGAGTCACATCAATTTCAGAAAGGTAGTAGTCCGCATGTACACGAACAGTGGTATCATCTTGATGTTATTGAAAAAATATGAAATAAAATGTTATATTATCTTTTAATAATGATAAAAATTTCATTAATATCATAATTATGACATTTATAACAGTATAATCATAAATATATAATTTATCCTCTTCCATGTCATGTGTTATTAAAAAAGATTTCATCTCATTTCGTGAGGAGGTAGTTGACCATACACGAGCGATGTGATCATATCCCATACAGAATGGAAAGTAAAATGATATATGTGATATAATGAATCCAATTAAAATTTTATTTTATAAATTTCATATATATATATAATATCATTAAACCAAATTTTGGATAATTTACAATGAAAAAAAATTAAATCGGTCAGTGAGGTGGTACTATGATGTACACACGAATGATGATTTTTAACACATTTGATAGTATTTAGGGTGGTTTTAGGTCATAAAATGAACAAACAAATCTCAGTATATGGAATATTTTTTATATAATTGTGGATTAAAAATAATTTATTTTGTAGGATGTAGAAATGAAGAAGAAATATTATTGAAGAACATTACATCTTTTTGGGATACATCTATAGGTTTGCACCAAAAGCATTCATAAGAATGATTTTTGATGAAAATAAATATTATTGGATTAGGGGATATAATTTTGGAATTATTCTAGAAAGGTATCATTTGAACCAAAAAAAATTTGGCTGTGAATAATTGAGGATTGTGGGTTGCCTTTTATAAGTTAGGTGTGTACCATAATTGTGAATTTTGAAATGAAAATTGTGTAACCATGTTTTTCACATTCTAAAATGTCCTAAAATGTACTATTATATATATTTATACATTATTTGGTAAAAATATTTCTGTATAATAGATTTTATAAATGATTATAGGTTATTTTAATCTTGATATTTTATTTCTAACCATGTTAAATCAGTTTTTACCATAACCATATTAAATAATATTTACTATTTTTACTATTCATTATGCTAAAAAATTTATTTTAACCTTATTATTTAATATATATAACTATTATTCCATATAATGAAATAATTTTTCCAAATTAAATTAACATAATTGTAAAATTTTAATTTAAAGTTAATACTATGGACATGATGAGAACTTTTCTTTTAAAAAAATTTCGAATGTATATAATGTTTCTACAAAAAAATTATTAGAAAATTGATTCTAATGACCTAAATTGGATTAATAGAAATATAATTTAAATAATATTAGTTTAAAACCAATTTAAAAATTAATTTATCATTTAAAAAATTTAAATTAAACATTAGTTTTCAATTATAATTTATAAAATTTAATATTCATAAAAAATTAAACATTTGAAGAAAATACTAATAGGATACAGTAAGATAATTATTATGTGGTGATTTCCAAAATTATTTTTTATTATTTAAGATTAATCATATTTTTTTTTTTAAATAAATTATATTATGTCAACATTGTATGAGTAGTCCCCCTATCAGAAAAATATATTTTTCTAGAAAACTTTTCAATCTCTATCAAAATATATATTTTTTATTTTTAATCAATATATAACAAATTCGTTTATTCCATAACTTAGTTAATTTTTTTCATAATTTACTTATTAATATTCAAACCCACCATATTAATGGATTGGTTATAATGTTAATGTTTAAATAATTGTATTTCAATAGAGTTATTTGTTTTATTAAAACACTGTGTTCCTTGTATTACAAGCTATTGAGGTGATGGAATTTATTTAAAACTAAATATATCATAATGGTTCATAGAGTTATTTTATCTTCTATTTTTTCACATGGTATATACTCTATAAAAAATCATGTTACAGTTTTTATATCTTTATGTGATACATTCTACCCTCCATAAATAAGTTTTGTCCCCACAATTTAATCTTAATATCAATAATCAGTGGTTTGAAACATGAAAATTCCTTCATAGGATCCCAAAATATACAAACAACTCACAGAAAACTATTTATAAGAGAAAAAGTAGTGAAAAAAGCTCATATAGAATTTTACCAATATATGTTTATATATATGAGAACATTGGTGGAAGGTGAAGACAATAAAATGTATGAAAAGTGTAAATAATAATAAAGAGTGATATGGGTAATTTATCACAAAAAGTTAATGATCAATTTAATTTTCAGAACATAAAAACAATAAATATATAATAATATAATAGATTATTTGTTCAACATAAATATTTATCAATTAGATATTTTAGATAAAATCAATGAAATATTAACTATGAAATAAATGGTAGATTCTACACCATTATCATCTATCAGTTTTGGATTTAGGCCCCATGGCATAGCCAGAAGTGATGAGTTTTCCCCCATAATGTGCGTCATTCTTTTTATAAAACCATATTAACAGAATTAAAATAAGGAAACCAAATTTTTATATTCCATAATATCCTAAAAAAATAGATAATCTTTAATTTTTACCAACATATTTATCGTAATTTTTCCATCACTGGGAACATATTTAATGTCATCCTGATTTAATCATAATTTGGCAAGAATGTAAACCTTACACATGTGAAATTATCATTGAATAATTCTATACATCCTTTCATATCCAAAATGAAATAATATATTATATTAATATATACACATTTAATAATTCTTATAATCAGAATATAATTAATTGAGATATACTTATAACTTAATTCCAAAATCCAATGACAATAATATTAAAAATTCAACTTCATGTACAGTAAAATAATAATTTTGACCATGGTCAGTTAGAATATTTTGATGTATATTCCATTAACTCATGTTAAATTCATTTATTGAGATATACATACACTTATAGAGGAAGAATTTAATATTGGAAAATTTATTATTTCCCCTAAAATCACCATTATTTTGGCTTTTTCTCTATTAATAAAGAAAAATAATTTAACCTTTATGCATGAAACAATGTTTCTCCACCACAAGTATCACATCATGGTAAATCACTATTTCACATCATCACTTTATCTATATTTTTCCCTTATATTATCTTATTATTTTAATTCCCTATGAAGTCATATGATATAATGAATTACATCTATGACTAGGTAGCACAAGATATTATATACTCATATTATGTGAATGGTCAATAGACTCGTTCTATTCAAGGTATTGAATGAATCCCCTCAAAAAATAGTAAATTATTCTCTTTGGATAACGTATGTTGTCTGAATAATGACATTATAAACATATAGTGTTAGAATATAAATTTAAATATTTTCATATCCATTATGTTTTATACTAACAAAATTTCATTCCAAATATTCTCATCGGTCACGAGGAAAAAATATTTCGAGGAAGAGTAACGTGAAACTCATCCACTCCATGTCTTCCATTTCTTCCACATCCTTATTATTTTGAATAAATTACCACCATTGATCCAAATCTCTAGAGTGATGATAATATATCATGAAAACATTCACCTGTGAACTACATCACAGATGGAGAAATATCTAATATGAGGAACTTATTCATTAATTATCTATAAATGGATTTTTTATCCTATTTAATGATAGAGGATAATAGTTCCAGAAGAGGTATAACAACATTACACCTTTTGTTGGATTATAATAATTATACATATGGGAAATTTGATTTCTTATAACCTGATTTAGCCGTTCAAATATGGCCATACATTTATCAATTCCAACAACCACTCCAGGTCCAACAAGAATATCTGGTATTAGAGGGAAATACATTCATAGATTGTGTGAATTGGTATTTATTTCATTAATTCCATTATGAACCATTTTCAAATAATACGATACATTATTTTATATCATAACATTGTGAAGCATAATTTATAATCCCATAAATTTGGGAGCACATTACATATATTGAAATATTTAGGCATAGATATTCTCATAATCATAAAAAGAGTTTCATTGGAAGTATTTTTAAATTATGAAAATATTTTTAATTACATCATAATGGTTTATAAATAATATTTTAATTATTCTAATAATATTCTATAGGAGTGTCAGACTAGGTGCAAGGTAATGCCTGTTGTCGTGCACCAGGTCACAATTGGGTGAAGAACAATGTCATACATCTAAAAAATATAATCATTCCCTTGATCCTAAACATCTACCTACCATATAATACTTTGACCAAGGCATATATATCAATGGGAAAGGCCAAATAAAAAAATGAATCTATTTTATCTCATGAGATATTCTAATGTATCATGGGGCTATTATGGGGCCCACCCAGGACATACTGTGTATAATGTATTGGTCATATGAAAAGGGTGAAACATAATGCATATAAACATTAATATTTTAAATAATATATGAAATTTAAATACATTACAAAATAAATAAATAAAATAATAAACCATCCAGTGAAAAATTAACGGTATCAATAAATTACAATAGAAGTCAAGATGATGAAAAACCATCCAGATACATAATAAGGATGGTATCATTGTAGTATATCCCCATTAATGGAAAATTAATATCAAACAATATATTATTAGATGATAAATTTTTTAAAATTTCACATATAACATATATTAAGGAAAAAATGCTTTCTATGAAAATCACACTTTTATTTTAATATTATAAAATTGCAAAAATATTTTAAAAAATAATTTTATTTAAAAATAATCATTTAAAATAATTCATTTTTAAAATATTATGAGAAATCTATATTAAAAAATACAATATATTGCACAAAAATGACGATTTTGAAAAAATATTGTCATGATAATTGTAAATTCCAAACACGTTGTATAAGATAAAATAACAATCCCTTAAAACTATGAAAATGATAGAAAAGTGTACCATATAGAAAATGGAAAGAGGATTCCTTTAAAAACATTATTAAAAATTAAATATTGAGAAAATAATTCATTCTTAAAAAATTTAGAGAATGAAATATCATATTTGAAAATTTTTTAATGAAAAATTATATTGTAATAAAAAGGATTGTTGACTGATTGGGAAAATAAAGTTGGATATAATAGAATAAAATCTATTTATTTTACGATTTTATTATAAAATAATTCTCTTAATAGGGAATTAAAAAAACTTGAATAATGGTGAGATTGTGAAATAAACTCTTACCAATTTGGTAACATTTGAATATTGATACCAATGAAATACATATTGTCAAATGAAACCTTAAATACCATGAATATAAATTATTTCACGATACAAAATACAGAAAGGCATGTATATACATCACACTAAACAAATAAGTGAAGAATAAGGAGCATCTCTCATGGAAGTAAAAGTGAGATAAGAAACCATTACAATGAGTCTAACTCATCAATAATATTATTTATCTCCCAAAATAATAAATTTATATAAATTATTTACTTCATTATGACACTTTTCATTTTTATTTTTCTTTATTTACCTTATTTAATTTTTATATATGATTACACAAAAAATTATGTTTAAATTGGATGTTTTAACGATAGTTTTCTTGCATGTCAAAAATGACTTTAGTAGGTTGAATATGGAAAAATAAATTATTATTTTAAGATATTAATAATAATAGTAATTAAATAAACATCATATTTATATAATATAATTTTGAAAAAAATCATGAAATAATTTTTTTCAAATTGAACTATTTTACCATTATGGTGATTGTAGTTCATATGTATGAATGAGAAATGTTTATAATTTTGAATGATCATTGTAAAAAGAATTTATTTAATATTTTAACATTTTAGAATGATTATATTATAATAAAATCAATATTATATCTTTTAATTTAATTATATAAATCATATATTTTGTGTGGGGATGAAAAGAGAGCTGCATCACTTCATGAAGGTGGTAGCCCACATATAAATGAACGAGGATATCATCATTAAGTGAGTGAAAACATAAGAAATAAAATTCTATATTATCATTTAAGAAAGTTCAAAATGGCATAAATATCATAATTATTTCATGTATATAAAATTTATTCATTTAATTTATCCTTAACACCTTCCATGTTAATCGTTAGCAAAACAATAATCACATCGCTACTGGAAGCATTAGTCAATCATACACACCAGTGATATTCTCCTTTCCCCAACAGAATTGAATGTAAAAAATATATATATGTTATAATTATCAAAAATTTATTATTATTTTATAACTTTCATATATAAATTTTATATCCATCCTCATAATAATTCATGAGATGTTTTAATTGAAAAAATGGCGTTGGTTTGTGAGGTGGTAGTGCACCACACACTTGAATGATAATTGTTTCACCCAATTGATGGAACTAGAGATGGTTGTATGTCAGTAATTTAATATCACATTCTATAATTATATGGATAATAATTACGTTATTAAATCATAATTTTTTAATAATAATTTAGGGATGATTAAGATCATATTTAATAAAAAGACTCATTGATGAATGTTACCTCTTTTTCTAGTATCCTCCTTAGGTGTGTACCAAAGGACTTCCTATGTTGGATTTATGAATTAAGTAAGGTCTATAAGATTACGGAATGTAATTTTGATATTTATTTTTAATGGTTTATTCTGAAATAAAATGGATATAATGTGTTAATAAGGGAGGAGAGGGGGATGACATTTTATATGTGAGGTGAGTGGCACAATTATAATAATTGAAATGAAAATGGTGTAAAAACATTTCTCACAAGCAAAAAATCTTTAAAAAATTGGATATTAAAGATAATTATAAATTATAAGGTCTATGTATGGATAAAAATAGATTTAATACAAGTATATAGGTAATATTAACCCTTATCGTTTTATTCTAACCCTATGGTAAATCAATTTTTACCTCAATCATAGTAAATAATTGTTACTATTATTAATTTAAAATTTGGCCAAAGACTAAGTTGAACTTAATAGATAATATATATCATTATTATTTCATATATGGACCCATTTTTTTATATTTCATTATGATTATTGAAAATTTTTATTTTAAAATAAATCCCCTTGATGTGATGAGAAATCAGGGATTTAAAAATGAAATAATCAAATGTTAAGAATGTTTTTCTAAAAAAAATAAAGTATAAAAATGTTTACAAGGAACTAAATTGGATAAACATATATGTAATTGAACTATGTTTACAAGAAATAAATTTTGATGAAAAATTAAACATTATCAATATTTCAATCAAATAGATAGTTTTCAATTTAAATTCAGTATGATTCACTATAGATTTGAGAAAACGAAATTATTTAGAAAAATAACAAAAATATTCTGTAAGATAATTTTCATATTATGATTAAAAAATGAAGTATTTTTTTGATTTAAATCATCAAGAAGTGGTAATAATAAATTTCAAATTATGTGGGTTTACAAAAAAATCATTTCTTTCTCTTTAAAATTACTCTTATTTGTTTTCAAATCAATAGATCACCCCTGAATTTTTTTTATAAATTTGTAAAAAAAATAAATTTTTCCTAATTTATAAATTAATATTAATATCCTCCATCGTAATTATTAGGTTATATTGTTAATGTTTATATAATAATATTTTAGTATAGTATTATGTTTCATTCAAACTCAGTATTGTGTTCATTACATGATATTGATTAAATATAATTTACTTAAAAATATATATATCATAATGTTTTAGGGAGTTGTATTCCATTTTTTACTGGTGTGTTTATCATAAATAATATATAACATGTTGTTCCTATTTTAAGATCACAAGATATAATTGATTTTACTTGTGATTTATTATGGAAATGATCCATTAACACAATCTACTTTAATTATTCGGAATATTTATAGTGATGGTGATTTAAGGATATATTTTGAAATTAATTTCCATCAATTAGTTATTTTTATAATGATAAAACCTTTATGTAATCATTTTCTTATTGACATGTTATGGTATGATGAGATAATGAATGTTTTTGAAACAGATTTCCTTTCTTGGGTAATATTATGATGAATGTTTTATGACAATATGGAACAAATATACATGATATTAATTATGTTATTGGTTGGAAAAGAATTATTTCCCTCCAATTTATTTGGTAAATATAGATATATCGAGATAAAATAAGGATTGGAATGGGATGTGAACATAGTTATGTAAGGGACTTTGTTAACTATGAATGTATTGGAAGTAAACCTTGACTATGGACATACAAAAATGGGGAATGAGAAACAAACATTATAATAGTTTTGTAAGTTGGACATCACTAAATAAATTAATATCTAGGCTTTTTTTTATTCCCCAAACTTATGTCTTATTCCATTATAATACTCTCATGGATCTTATTCTTTGATTCCCTTATGAATCATGTTTTTTAATAGTTATGCATTGTGTCTTGAGTATATATTTTGATATATTATTTTAAAGGGTATGGTTGTAAAATGTTAAAATCGTATCCTTGAACCCTTATTCACGTTTTATTCTAATGTGATCATTGATCCCTTCTTTTTTTACCCTTGTTGGTTGTATGATCCCACCCATTCTTATGTTTCATTTCACCTTTTCATGAAGAATGTTTTAATGTATGATATGTTTATATAGAGTGTTACTTTGGAATATATTTGTGGGAGTTGATTTAGGTATGTTATGAATATGTTTTTTAAGAATCCATTTTTCCAAAAAAAACTAATCTTCTATGATTGTATAGTGGATTGTAATGTTATATATAGAACATTTATAAAATTGTTTTTAATATTTGTCTATAAAAAGTATGGTTCTCTATACAATTAATGGGTAAACAGATAAAAAATTGGTAAATAATGATGTTTTATGCATGTAACTGATGAATAACCCTCGAATACTCTTTTTAATAAATGTTTTAAACATATTTCCTTTCTTTTACAGCCATTTTTTTATATATTAATATTTTATTTTTTACATTTGTAACTAGTATTTACCCTATCTATTTATACTTTATTTAAAATATATTTAAATATCTTGTACAAAATTGTCATTTTCATAACATATGTTTTTCATCCATTTAATCTATTTTAATTTCAATGTAATAATAAATTAATATTATATATATAATATATTCTGTAGAAAACAAATGTTGTTTTAACCATTAGGTGTTCTTAATCATATATTAAATTAATTACCAATTATATTTCATATTTTATGTTTGAATATATGTGTAAAAATAATATCATATTCATTATATAAAATATAATTATGTATTTATTATTTAGAAAATTTACAAAATTAATAAAATTGTTCATTAAAAATACACTTTTTTTATTGTTAGGATGAGTATCTATAATCTCATTAATCATAGATTTATATAAAAAAGTTCATTTGAATTATTAAATAATATTATATCTATGATCCTAAATATGAAATCTATTTTTTAAAATTTTTCTTCTATAAGTAACAAAAAAATATTTTTAATATTAACAAATAAAAATTGATTTTATAACAAAATAATATGTACATATTAAAAACGTTAAACATGGGGCTTATAAATTCAAAATAGTAATTTTATATACATCATTTTAAATTCTATATATATTATTAAAATAAATGATTCAAAAAAATTCAATTAATTATTGTATTATGATAATGTTATAAAACTGATGATATTAACAAGAGTGTAATTTTTCTCTATTCACTTAAAATATGTTATTTTTTTAAAAAAAATAATCATTTTACACTAAGATAATTTTGAAAATATGGATTAGGAATCAATGATTAATTTAATAAAAAAAATGTTAAAACATTTTTTATTTTTTATTTTATATAAAAATAATAAATATTACGAAAAAAAATTTCTGTTGAATAATTCATTTTAAAATTACAAGTGTTAGTAATCTAATATTATATACATTTGTAATAGATACCAATTCTTTTGAGAAGTTGTATTATTAATAAATTTTAATAATTATATATATCTAATATTTTAGGGATCATTTTATTTTTCCATTTACAGTGAATAAAATATGAAACAATGTATTAATTTATATAATAATATATTTCAAAATCTCAAGGTGTTACATTCTACCTTATAAATAAATTATATCCCAAAAATTTAATTACTACTCCCTAAAGAAAATATATTAGGTTATTAAAATTATAGAGGTGAATTAATAAAAAAAATTATTGAGATATATCTACCTTCTACACTTTGGAAACCTATATTCTTCTTAAAAATACGCTTATTTACAACATAAGGCATTACACAATCCATTTCTAGCGAGATTATATTGTTATTTTACATTTGGGCCTACATTACATAATTTTCATCTAAAGATTTATCATAATCATCCTTTCATTAAAACATTACTACCAACTTATGCAACATGTGATTTCCTCATTCCAAATAATATTTTAATTTTATAATAATGATCTGATCCATTTCTGAAATCACATTACGTTTATCTAAATGATGATAAAAAAGACTTCAATAACATATGATTCCGTAAACATGAACATGGGATACAATACTATAAGAATTTTTCTTCGATAATCAAATCATCCGTATATTGAGTTAATTACACATGAAATATTCTTATATACACTATAAAAAAATCCAATAATTCATCCACACATATATACTTGATGATTAGTGTTAATTAATTATCATGATCCACTTTATCAGTTGAAAATGGATATTATTTCTCATATTACCTTTTCAGAACATTATTGATATATATAATCCGTTTTAGACATTATATTGTTGAATTTAATTGTTTAAATCCCAATCTCCTTGAACATGATGGATTTTATTGAAGTTGGTGTGGTAGTTGTAGCACTAATAAAATCCATTTTATTGACCAGCCTCTTTATCTCACGTTGAAAATCATGAGTTTGATGGATAAATCTTCCAAATGTCAAATATCTTCTTACTCCTTCAAAACATAACAGTTGTTCCTTAAACAACATATTTAAGATTATATAAATGAATTATATATAGTTTATCATCATTTACACCTAAGATCATATAAAACTCTTTAATTCTCTTATTTGGGGTTCTGGAGAGTTCATAATGACTCATGTTCTTACTAATATCCCAAGATAGTTGGATTATAATAAATATAATATTTTCCACAACACCTATAAGGATATTCATTCCTTTATTACGTACATGTTTTTATAGTACAACATATCTATTTTTAACATGGTTTATCTTTAATAGAACATTAATGAGAAAAGGAAGTTAATGATGAGAATATAAAATAATAAACATAATAAAAAAACTATTGATTTAAATAGAAATAATCATAAATAACATATGTACCTTAACATATCAATTTATAAGTTTCAAATTGGGTTATTCATTATATATTACTTATTAGTTTCATCAACAATACAATATAGATATACTCACTCAACTTGTAATAGTTCATTGTTATAATGTTATTAAACATATAATAACTCTTAGAGATTCCATTCTAGGTGTGAATTTTTAGTATCAATAATCATGAAACTAGTAAATATCAATCCAATTATTAACTATCCATTTTTTATGGTTATTACCCCTTCGTTCAACTATGTCACCACTGCATCCACTTGGGTGTATGAAAACAATGGAGTAATTGATATGAAAACACAATATACACATTACCAACACCTCATAATGTTCTCAAATACTTAAACTAATCCATAAAATTTTAAATAATATTCTCTTATAGTATCGTGAAATAAACTAAAATAATAATAAAAACTAAAAACCATAAATTAATACATAATGATGTTACCTAAAGTATCCCTTGGGTGTCCAGTGCGAAAGAACCATTCTTAAAAATGTATATTATATTAAATGTGAGAAGAACCTATCTTTATTTTATAACATTAACATATGTTAAACATAATATAAAAATAATCATCAAATACATACAATTGATGCTTTAGTTTCTTCAATGATTATCCATTGATGAAATTTGTTTTATAACACCGATGAACATTTCTCAATAATTGAACCACACTAGAAGACATTGTAGAATTGTCATAAGATAAACACTTATTTGTAACATAGTTAATGAAAACATTATAATTGGATGATATCCAACACTCAGCAAGGGAAAAAAATTTCAATATTTCATAATGATTTAGATCAATGGTATATGAAAAAATATGAGCATAAGTGAAATAATTTATTAGAATAACATTGAATAATAAGAGTTTCCAAAAAGTCATGATAACAAGACATGTTATAAAAAATAAAAAATTAAAGCTATGTAATTAGAGTTTGATATAATATGAATGATCCATGGGGAATAAAAATAATGATATAAATAATTTTTCTAAATATAATATTACAATTAATTATCTCATTATCCTAAGCATCGATATCATATGAATAAATCTAGCTACATCACACTCATTCAAAAATCCAATGAATATTTCTTCCCACATCAAATTCAATCAATTTTTTTAAAAATTATTCATGAATAAAACTTACATATAAAATGGTAATAAAAATTATTACATCATGTTTATATAATAAACAGTTGACAAAACTCCCCACATCATTTTTCAGAGGATAATTTGGTTAATGAAGCGGGTTCTATCATTTTCGTGAAAAAATGTAGTGAACAAAGCTGTCCATATCTTGTTTACAAAAACACTAGTAGTGTATGTGATATAAAACCCTATATAATTAAATGTAGGTATATATAAGGCCACACCCATCAATCCCACATAAATAAGTGTGAAAACTGGATACAATGCACTAACACTTTATTCAGCTCTCATGAAAAAGAAAATTAGTTTTGTAACTTTTATATATGGTATCAAAAAAATTTACATCAATAATTGAAGTGGTCTCTCACCAAATTTAAATTAACCCAAAATATTATTTTATTTGATCATTTAGAATTATTTTTCAATTAAATATATAATTTAGATATAAATTGAACATAAAAGTGAAATGTTAACATATATTTCAAATTAAACTGTCTAAACATTAGTGTAAAATATAAAGTTAAAATCACATTTAAATTTATATTTTTAAATGTTTAAGTGATTTTTTTAAAATATAAACTTTAAAAAATAACCTTCAATATTTTATCCATTAAAAACAAAAAAATATATAAAAAAAGTGATGTTAAAACAACTAGAAAATAAGCAATTTTTTTTACAAAAAAACAGATCTCTTAAAAATAGTTAAATTTTTCAAAAAGGGGATGTTGAAACATTTTATATATTTTATTCATTTAATCATAAATATTAAAAATAAATCATTAAAAATACTGAAAGTAAATCTAAATAGAATGTGGTTTAGAAGGAAAAATTCTTGATTTTTATTAGATAAAAACACTTTTTAATATTTTTAAATACATTTGTTGAAATCCTAAATAATAATTAGAGGTAATAAAATCACCCATTGTAATTAAATAATAGAAAATGTTATGGAAAAAATATTAAACACATATTTTTATTTTCAAATAAGATGGAAAGAGTTAAATGGAAAAAACAATAATGGAGGAAAACTATCATTAATAATTATGAGATCCTTTCATAAAATTGTTTCAATTTTATGAGAAATAAATTCCATGATAAAAACTTTTTTTACAGGAAAATTCATTCTACCCAGAGTGAAAGGATGAACTATTTTATGAAATAGATATAATAATTTTTTCATCAATGATGTATAATGCTGATGTAATCATATTTTCCCTGAAAATGAAAATTTTTTCTATTAAAATCCCTTATTTATATAACAATTCCTGAGGTATGAGACTTTTAGAATGATTTTTTTTGTAGTTTAAATGTAAATTACTCAAAAAGAGGAGAAAATAATACAAAATAAAATAAATGAGGATAATGTTCCAACCATATAAGAAATAAGTTCACGAAGAGCATTCATAATATAATGAATGACAATTGTGTTTCAGAAAACCCTTTCAAAATCACTGTCTTTAAAATTGAAAACACATGAAAGGAAGAATTTAAGATGGTTTTTAAAATCACATCAATTTCATGAAAAATTATGATAAATAGAATCCATGGAACACATGACAGAAAAGAAGAATTGTGGATAAATATCATATCTCAATGAAGAAAAATTGAATTGAAAAACCCCTTAATGAAATTGTAACATAAGAATAAAAATAATGATATATATAACACATGAAGTCCATGGTTTATTTAGTATATCATGAAAAATATATTAAGGTGTGTAATATCAAAAAGGTATCATGGAATTGAAAATAAATACTAACAACAGTTACATAACATCCTGATTCACACTATGAAAGTATATAACTTACTAAAAAATAAAATTAATTATATTAAAAAAATTATTAAGAATATTTAAAATCTATATTTTTTAAGGCTTATTTATTATCATATTTTAATTATATATTGAATAGTTTTCTCTTATGGTGGTTACATGGGGTGGTTCGATCGATTTTTCTGAATTATTTTTGGTACATTGACTGTGGTAGTATGTGTTGTAGAATATATTATGAATCAATAAAAATTTATAATTTTACGTAATTTTTTAATTTCATTACTAAAAAATTTATACAATATATTAACATTTCTCAAAATAGCCTCATATTATCAAATTTTTACAGATGTTTACATTTTTCATGGTCATGTTTATATGCCCATTTAATATTAATATTACTTAAATAATTTCCAATATAATTTCCCAAGATTACTAATAATTCCATAAATATATTTTCTTCATATATTAAAAAAAATTTAAGTCATCTATGTTAAAAAGTAATAAAATAATAGATTACATATTTCATGGAGGTGATAGTATGCACATATGCATGACAATGTCTTCCCTTTTGAATTGTTTTTAGAATATGTAATAAATGATATATTACCATACAGTAATATAATAATTGTGTATAAATAATAATTATTTTAACATACATTAATTGAAATAATATATTTAATGTGTAGAAGAGGAAAACAATTAAGAGAGATCATATAAGAACATTACCTCTCCATTATATGTTCTATCCTTTGTAACAAAATTAGGATATTTTCCTTAGTCTTTTGAAAAGATGATGTATTATATGAAAATTTGGTAGTTTATTGCAGATACAGTGAAATATTTTATAAATATTTGAGTATTTATAAATTGTAAATAAAGTTATTGGATGTGATCTTCGTTTATTTGTGAAAGAAATAGAATATCTATAAAAACCAACTACCTTTTCCTTGATGGAATAAACATATTAACTTTTAAAAGTATCAACAAGTTATATATAATGAATTTTTTGTTTATATATGAACTATCATTTTAATTCACTCATTTTCACACATTTTTGGATCACATTTCAATTATTTTATAACTAATTTCTTATACACTATATTTTTTTAACCATGGTAACTATTATTTTACATTGAAATTTATATTTAATTTAAAATAAAAGTTTATATCTCATAAAAAAGTTAAATTGTCTAAAAAATATTTTAAACTCAATTTAATGCAACTAAATTTAAGAATATGTTAAAAATAATATTTTAATAAAAAAATTATATATTGATAAACTATTTTATAGGGAAAATTTTTATTCACCATAATGTCTTCCTCATATTATATAAAATTAATTACAACTTATATTAGTGATAAAAAAATTTATATATTTTTAATCATGATATCAAATTCAATGGATAATTTTTTAATTAATTAGTTAAAATTCAATCAATATTAATAAATAATTCATTGTTAAAAACCCTACTACCAACATAATGTAAATCAATAATAATAGTTGTGATCCTATGTTTATGAACAAAAATGAAATTCAATTTATTACATAATATTATATTTTTTTATCAAAAATGTAAATTGTAATTTTTTTGTGATTTAATATATAAAACTAATGAAAACAGAATTTTAACATAAGCGGATAAATTTTTTTTGATATATATATTACTTATTATTCCAAAACATGAATTTTTTTTAAAAAATTCCTCAAAATAATTTTTAAATGATTAATTTTTTCTTAACAAATTTATATTTTATAGAAAAAATGGTTTCAAAAGAAATTATGTCATTCCTGTATTAGGATAATGATACAAAAGTGATGATATTTTCAAACATTGTATTTTTTCACTATTCAACTAAAATTCAACAATTATAGAAAAATATAAAAAATTACTATATGATAATTTATAAATGATGAGTACAAAAAAAGTATTTTTTAAAATTTTAATTTAGAAATTTAAATAAAATTATTTAAATTAAAATAATATTTTATGTGGAAATTGGCTTTTATTGAGAGATGACATTTTAAAACATCAATGTTATTAATACATTTTTTTAATTTATAATTTATTAAAATAATTTCACTCATTTATGGGTAAAAATATTAAATTTTTATAATAATAATCATCTAATATGTTTTTGACCATTTTTGTTTTGTGTTGTGAGCAAAGAAGATACTGAACATAGTGTTAATTTAGCTAAAAATATATTCCAAAATTTGGGGTATTACATTTTACCCGCCTAAATAAATAAAATCTCCATGACTTTAATTATTAATGAATAAAAAATATATATAAGAGTATCTAATATATAGATGTGTAAAACAAAATATATATTGAGATATATAATACATACAAACTTAAGAATCATATCATTTTCCTCATAATATGATTTCCCATTACATTATGTTTTCATCTAACTATTTAAAAATATTCCGTATTTACTAATTATTATAAACTATATTTGTTAATATTATTTTAATGGATTCTCATAATAATCGTTTCATAGATAGGTTACCATACTTTTATGTGGAAATTTATGTCCTTTTCCATTTTTTATCTAATTAGAGAGAACCAATCCAGTTATGATAGGACATTATATTCTTATTAGGGAAGGGTAAAAATATTTTTCACAATATGTATTCCAAAAAAACAGGGGTTAAAATATAATAATAATTTATCTTCGAAAGTCAAACATAAAATATTGTTTTTTATTTACCATAGAGAAATTACAAGATACACTAGACCATAATCTAATAAGGTTTCAAAAAATAGTCAAGAGGATATGTGATCCTTAATTATGATACACCAAATTAGTAGTTGAGATTGTATATTATTTTATGTATTCCCTTTGTTTAAGATGTTTTAGTTTAATATATTATTTTTTTGACATTGGATTCGGGTATCTATTTATATTATTACAAAACTCCTTTCACATGAAGCATTGACATGTGGATGATGTATTAGTTAGAAATATAATATCTTTAAATGTATTGGTGTACCTATTCATATATATTTGTTAATAGTGAGCTCTATGTCAAATATCTCCAGACATGAAATAGTTTTTTTCTTCTTTGGGTCAATCCATTCGGTGCTGTTTTCCATATTTTTTATATAATGTAATTAGAATCAACCCTCCTTCATCATCTTCATCATTTAAGATCCAATAAAAATCCTTAGTTGTATTTGTTTTGTTTTCATGTGTTTGGAAAGACCCATGTTTCTATTCAAATCAAAATATAGTTGGTCAAGCATAACCACACAATTTTCAACACTGTCTTCAATTCAATTTGGTTATATATTAATATCATCAGCATAATTCTTAATATATCCTTTGTAAAATTGGTTTTTTTAACTACCCTTTAATTGAATAAGGTAATTTAAGGGTATGAATAATTAATTCAATAAAATTTTAAACATGAAGGCAATTCTATTAAATGGTATAAACCATAAGTGACATATGTACCCTTACTTATACCTTTATATATTTCAATATAATGTATTTGTATGAACCCGAGTTTTTGGAACGTGTCAAAATCATGACCCTATTTCAATTTTTGACTGGTTTCGGAGGAAACTAGACAAAATGCAAAGTTTCTAGAAATTTCTAGACTACATGCTGTGTACTTAAAGTACACGCCATGTATGCGTAGGCGAGTGATCATCCTTGTGCTCACTGAGTACATGTCGTGTGATGATTGTGTAGTAGTTTATTAAGACACGGCGTATAGTTTTGAACACGTCGTGTATAACCTCGTCCATGTGAGGCCATACATGGAGTGTAGGCCTGTTGGCCGGGTAGAACCCGGGGCAGGTCATGTTCCCTTTGGACACTCCGTGTAGTCTAGCTGTGTATAAGAGAATCACATGGCATGTGAGTATGTTGAAGAGAGGAGGATGAGGAACCAAGTACACGCTGTGTACCCATAGGTACACGCCGTGTACTCTTGTCGGTTGGTCTAGAAATTAAGGCGGTGGAATATTCCGTCTTATGAACAATTAAATGAACTATACACGGCGTGTAGTCCTAAAGTACACACCGTGTACTTTCTTTTTTTTTTTCACTGAATCGGGCAGTAGCCTCATTTTTGAGGAAGAACACTCGTTTTTCATGGGGTTGAGCGGGGAGATCGGGCCGAACCCCTTTTCTTCTCCCTATCATCCGTCCGAGACCCGATTCGAACTCCGATTAGTGCGTTGGAACCCCCTCGGTATGGCCTCGATTCCTCTTTGTCCGTTTTTCTTGATTTTCTTTCTAGAACATGTTTTATCCGTTTGAATGGTATTGAATAATTATTAGATTTACTGCGTTTTAGACCTAATTGAAGGTTTTTACCAGAGGAGTAGCATCGTATGAGTCCCAGGTAGGTGGTGCATACTTCATTTTAGGTTTTCGTGGTTGTTTGGGTGATACGGCCTTTGGCGTATTTTCAGGTATTTTGAGCGTGACCTTTTTATCTGCTATTTTCATATTGAATTGCTGGTTGGACCTATGTGGTGCCTTTGGGTAGTCCCTGTTACTAGTTTGGGCGAGCTGGCTCGGTGAGGGGCTGTGGTTCATCGGGGAATTTTGGCCGGGGAATTCCAAAATGCTATTAATTGAAATATTAAAGTGTCAAACTATTTAGTTTAATTTATTTAAGAATGTTATAATTGTTTAAGGAATTTAAGACCTCAGTACTGGTATGGGAAAGCAACTGGTAGAGTACAATTCATCTATTTTGATTGTTTTTCCAGTTTATGTTTTCTATATAAATATATTATATATGCAATTTCTGGATTGCATCTGTTGGACCTTTTTCAGTTGTGTTGGGCTTGGCCCGGTTACGCTTGAGTGATGTTGATCACATGTTGGGGCTTTACCCGGGTTACGATGGGTGGTTTTCACCACCGTATTGGGCATCATGGACGTTGGATTGAGGAAGTAAGACTGTCAGGTTGGGCATGGCCCGAGTTACATGGATGGCTAGGCCATCGTACTTGAGCAACATAGATGCAGGGACATGAGGTGTCAGATGTTTTGGTGGCTTAGGTACATTTTGGTGATTACTGCTCACCCAAGACTTGAGTAGTTTGCATATAGAGATACTCATTGATGAGGTGGTTTTGACCACTCGTGTGGGTTGAGGCCCCCATTGTTGTTGGTGGTTCCTGTCGTAGAAAGCCACATGGGAGGTGATGAGCCTTTGAGGGATGGGTGTGCCTTCGGGACATCGGTACTTGAGACATGAGGTGTTAGGAGGCACGTGGTGCCAAGTTAGTATTTTTGGGAGTGCCTTCAGGATGTCGGTACTTGACACACAAGGTGTCAGGAGGCACGTGGTGCCAGGTTACTGTTATCGGACGTGCCTTCTGGATGTTGGTACGTGAGATACGAGGTGTCATGTGGCACGTGGTGCCGAGTTACACGATAGAGATTCCGGCATTGGCCGAAGCAGGTGACACTTCATGGTGGCTGTCGAGAACCAGAGGAGTTTCTGTTTACTTGTTCATAGTAGTATTTACTTCTTTCATTGTAATGCATAACTACTTAAACACATATATTTGGTACGCAGAATTGGGTGGTATCCTATTGAGATTTGTCTCACACTCTGCATGGGCCCGTTGTGACGCATGCAGACTTTATGGATTTACGTGCATGAAAGTGGAAAGCTTCAGGAGCTGGCCTGCATTAATTGTTTCATAAAGATGCTATGGACCTTGAGGTCATGCCGAGTTGGGTTTTATTTTGTTATGTTTATTTTCTCTATCGGCATGCTTACTAGTTGAATCTACTGTTGGTTAGCCATTGGTGCCCTTTTTACATTCAGTTGTGTATGACCTGCTTTGGATGCATGTTTTATTGTCAGTAGTAGTTACATGTTATCATCATGTTTTTCTGTTTACTTTTTGCTTCTGTTGTTTCTATATTTCTTCCTCTTTTTATCTATATTGTTTATGCTTCTACTCTATGGGTCTGGTGCGAGTCTGATGAGTCTTTATTTCTACTGCATCTTTACTGATATACTTGGACTAGTACCCTTAATATGATCCTCCGAGAGGGTAGAGCCTCCCCACTATACCTATTTAGACCCTTGCTGCTAGTCTGCAGCCTTTGGAATTCAGGGGAGGTGAACCTACAGTAGTGACACCCGACCCGTTCGGTACTGTTCGGGTGGCTGGCCGGGTCTGGGACTTTACAAAGTGGTATCAGAGGTGTTCGTGACAGGGATTTAGTAGAAACGTTTTACTGGCTACTAATGAGTTTGAGGCATCTCGTTTCTTTCTGTATGTTTTACTATTTGGGATATGGTAGAATAGAGATAGCTTGTTATAGGGACTGTGTTTCTAGCTTGTTATTGGGTGCATGCAGCCCCATGTACGAGGGATGGACCTAGTTTCCGCGGGTGGGAACTATTGTTTGTTTTTGCTCAGATTATAGTTTATATGATTTCCACCTCAGTGTCTCACTTGGTGTGTGATGTTCGTGATTGTGATATGTGATCCTTGACCAGGTTTGGTAATGGAGAATTGGACCTTGGCCCGGTATGGAATGGCTTGGTTTCTTGGATTTTTATAGGAACATTTTTAGGGTATTTAAATTTCATAATTGCATGTATCCTTTGTGAAGTGATAATGGCATGTGAATGAAATATCAATTGAAATACTTTATATGTTTCAAATGTACATTGGTGAAATTCCTGATTGAATTTCTTGTATGTTTTAATGTGTATTCCATGCTTTATTTTTGTAGAATTGCATGTGGCGGAATATTTGGGTCTGACTCTTATGAGAGCATGCGGGTACTATTTCTGAGGTAGTGTAAATGTCAGGATTGGGTGACTCGGTCGTCGATTTGAGGCAATGTGGGTTGTCAGGATGGGCATAGCCCGAGGTACTTTTGATACTTGACACTATTGAGGGCGGGTAAGGAGGCCATGATGCCGGAATGTCGTGGGGCATGGGTTGCGGTGTGGGGGTGTAAGGGTAGTTGTTATCCACTGCCTTTTACAGACTTCTTTATCTGTGTAGAATATATTGTTATATATATTTATATATGAGTTGTCTGACCATTTATGGTATTCAACGGGTTAATCCTTCCCGACTCGATGGAGCGTGAGGAAGGAGATGATACAGTGCCGCAGAATCAGGGTCAGAATTCGGTACATGCAGAGCATGAGACGCAGGTACAAGCTCATGGATAGGATCAGGTTCAGGATCCAGTGTAGGTAGGATATCAGCTGGGTTTGGCATTTTTCGGGTCGTGTCTTGACGAGAAGTTTCGAGCTAGCCTGGTACATGTCTTGTAGGGGATTGATAGAAGCCTGTAGGGTACAAATCCTTCTACGACGTATCTGACGCAGGAGTTCTAGTCATAGCACCTGCCACTTTTTCAGGGGGAGGGTGGTCCGTAGGCGGCTGAGAACTAGATAGAGAGTATGCAGATGATTTTCGAGCAGCTGGAGATGCCTCTAGGGCCGAGGGTCAAGCTGGTGACGTACATTCTAAGAGGACCGGCGAAGTGTTGGTGGTACATACAGGTTCAGGCTCCTAGGCACGATGGACTGTCTTGGAAGGACTTCGAGGACAGGTTATACGAGCACTTCTATCCTGAGACATTGAGGGCCGAGAGAGCTCGGGATTTCTTGAGTCTTCAGCAGGGAGATTCCTATGTCATGGTCTATGCAGCTACCTACACAGATTTGTCCCATTTTCACTTGGTATGGTGAGCGATGATGCAGCTAGGGTAAGGTGCTTTGATGATGGCTTATGACATGCAATTAAGGTCCATGTGTATATATTTAGGAAGGGTTCCTTTTTCGAGGTGGTGAATCAGGCGCTCATAGCCTAGGGAAACAGGAGAGAAAAGTCTCGCTTTGGCAGGGTGACAACATCAAGTGATGGTTTAGACAGCCATAAGTGAGGACGGGATGAGTTCCAGTAGGGAAGTCAGTCTAGGGATTTATTTAGACCACCTCGTGGTAGTTATTCGGTGATTTTATTCCAGTCTGGAGAGCCAGGACATGTTCGGGTGCAGTGCGATTGGCCTCCGAAGGAGTGATGGGCATGTGGATAGGACAAGAATCTGGAGAGGTCCTACAGGTAGCCTTCTCAGATAGCCAGCAGGAAGGGACCTAGACATTCTGTAGTGTTTGGAGTTGGTTGAGGTTCGGTACCCGGAGAGCGTAGTCGAGGTTTAGCTGTGCACGGAGGTCGTGACAGAGATGGTGGGACCCAGCTAAGGGTTCAGTGGACGGTGACTGGAGCAGCATCGGGAGGTCAGGCGTCAGGTAGTCGTGTTTTAGGCTAGGTGCACGCCGTGGAGCTTCGAGAGACTGAGCAGGCTGGTGAGCCGATGATGGTTAGAGGTACACTACGGTTTGACCGTGATCTCCAAGTTTCCTTTTTGGCAAGACCAGTAGAGGCATGTCTGTTTTGAGTGCACGTGGTGTGCAAGATCTTTGTGGACGGACTAGATGCTAGTCAGTGGGATTGGCACCATATCGAGTTCATGATATATATATATATATATATATGTATGTATGAGATGTGTGGCATCAGGGCATCATGGATGCGGGTTACAAGAGGTGTCGTGGGCATCGAGGCATCGAGGATGCAGGTTACTAGAGGTGCTAGGACCCGGGACATCATGGAGGCAGACACTGATGCGATCCAGGATACATTGGGTGTCAGAAGCGACACAGGAGCACCAATGAGGTGCAGGGGTGACAATGAGTCTCGGAAGGACTATGTGTCCGAATAATAGGTTAGTAAACCCTGTTTTCTTTACGTTTTTTTGGGTTTATACCGGGTAAGGCCATTCCTAAGGTGGGGATCCCCCTTGAGGAATTTAGCTAGAACCTTGGGACCGAGGTAGTCCAGGTTGTTTAACCGGGATGGGCATGTTCAGTTCCATCTTCGGTTTTTGTTCGGTAGCTCGGGGACGAGCTACGTTAAGGTGGGGAGTTTGTAAGAACCTGGGTTTTTGGAATGTGTCAAAATCCTGACCATGTTTGAATTTTTGACTGGTTTCTGAAGAAACTGGAGAAAATGCGATGTTTTTGAAATTTCCAGACTACACACCATGTACTTATTGTACACTCCGTGTATGCGTAGGCGAGTCACCGACCGTGTGATCGCCGAGTACATGCTGTGTGATGACCGTGTAGAAGTTTCTTATGAAACAACGTGTAGTTTTGAACACGCAGTGTATACCACCGTCTGTGTGAGGCCATACATGGCGTGTAGGCCTGTTGGTCGAGTAAAACCAGGGGCACGCCATGTTCCCTTTGGAAATGTCGTGTAGTCTATCCGCGTAAAAGGGAAACACAGGGCATGTGAGTACGTCTGTGAGGAAAGGAAGCGGATCCAAGTACACGTAGTGTACCAATAGTTACATATAGTGTACTCTTGTCGGCAAGTCTTGAAAGTAAGGTGATAGAATCTACCGTCTTATGAATAGTTAAATGTACTATACACGGTGTGTAGTCCTAAAGTACACGTTGTGTACTTCCTTTTTATTGCACTAAAACCAGAAGTAGCCTCATTTTTGAGGCAGAACACCCGTTTTTCATCTGGTTGATCGGGGAGAGCCGGCCGAACCCCTTTTCTCCTTCCGATCGTCCGTCCGATACCCGATTCAAACTCCGAGTAGTGCGTTGGATCCCCCTCGGTAAGGCCTCGATTCCTCTTTGGTCGTTTTTCATGATTTTCATTCTAAAACATGTTATATTCATTTTAATTATATTGAATCTTTTTTATATTTATCGTGTTTTATATCGAATTGAATGCTTTTATCGGAGGAGTAGCAACGTACGAGTCTCAGGTAGGTGGTGCATACTTCATTTTGTTTTATCGTGGTTGTTTGGGTGACGTGGTCTTCAGCGTGTTTTCAGGTATTTTGAGAAGGACCTGTTTATCTGCTATTTTTATATTGAATTGCTTTTTTGACCTATGGGGTGCCTTTGGGTAGTCCATGTTACCAGTTTGGGCGAGCAGGCCAGGTGAGGGGTCATGGCTCATCGGGGCATTTTGGCTAGGGAATGCCAAAATGGTTTTAATTGAAATATTGAAGTGTTAAACTGTTTAGTTTAATTTATTAAAGCCTATTATAATTGTTGGAGGCATTTAAGACCTTGGTGCTAGTATGGTAAAACACCTAGTAGAGTGCAATTCAACTGTTTATTTTGTTTTTTCAGTTTATGTTTTCTATTTAAATATATTTCTAGATTGCATCTGCTGGACCTTTTTTTGGGTTTTGTTGGGCTAGTCCCGGTTACGCTTGAGTGATGTTGATCATAGGTTGGGGCTTTTCCCGGGTTATGATGGGTGGTTTTTACCATGAGATTGGCCGTCATGGATGTCAACTTGAGGCAGTACGACTGTCAGGTTGGGCATGGCCCAGGTTACTTTGATGGTGAGGCCATCAGACTTGGGAGATATCGTCGCAAGGACATGAGGTGTCAGATGTTTTGGTGGCTTAGGTATTTTTTTGTGATTACTACTCACCCAGGACTTGAGTAGTGTGCACACATAGATACTCTGTGATGAGGTGGTTTTGACCACTCGTGTTGGTAGAGGCTCTCGTAGTTGCGGTTAGGAAATTTGGTTGGGGGTTCCTGCCTTAGAATTCCATGTGGGATGTGAGGAGCCTTTAGGGGATGGGTGTTCCTTCGGGACCTCGGTACATGATACACGAGGTGTCAGGAGGCACGTGGTGCCGGGTTACTATTTTTGGGCGTGCCTTCGGGATGCCGGTACTCGATACACGAGGAGTCATGAGGCACGTGGTGCAGGGTTACTATTATTGGGAATGCCTTCAAGACGTCGGTACTTGAGACACAAGGTGTCAGGTGGCATGTGGGGCCGAGTTACACGACAGAGATTTCGACGTTTGCCGAAGCAGGTGACACACCTTGGTGGTTGTCGAGCACCAGAGGAGTTTGTGTTTACTTGTGCATAGTATTGTTAACTGCTTTCTTTGTAATGCATGACTTTATAAACACATATATTTCCTACGCACCATTGGGTGGTATCCTACTGAGATTTGTTTCACACCTTACAGGAACCCTTCAGGACGTGTGATGACTTTATGGATTTACGTGCAGGAAAGAGGCCAGCTTCACGAGCTGAGATGCGTTAGTTGTTTAATGGAGATGGTATAGAACATGAGGTCATGCCTAGATGTGGTTTACTGTGTTTTGTTTATTTTCTGTATCGGCATGCTTATTAGTTGTAGCTACTGTTGGTTATCCATTTACACCCTTTTTACATCATGTTGTGTATGACATGCTTTGGATGCATGTTTTACTATCAGTAGTAGTTACATGTTATCAGCATGTGGTCTTATTTACTTTTCACTGCTGTTATTTCTATATTGCTTCCGCTGTTTATCTATATTGTTTATGCTATCGCTCTGCGGGTCTGGTTCGAGTCTGCTGAGTCTTTCTTTCCGCATCATCTTTACTGTTATACTTGTACTAGTACACTTAATATGATCCTACGAGAGGGTATAACCTCCCAACTATACCTATTCAGACCCTCGCTACTAGTCGGTAGCATTTGGCATTCAGGGGAGGTGCGCATAAGGTAGTGACACCCGACCCCTTCGACACTGTTCGGGTGGCTGGCCGGGTCCGGGACGTTACTGTATTTATTTTATATCCAATATTACATTCTCTATGAATACCATAAATATGTTATCAATTACAACTTAATGGTATATATACATAACATAATTAATAAATGAATATTCATTAATATTTTCCAATGAAGGGTTTAATATTCTCTCAACTGATCATTCACTGAGTAATGATAGATTCCATGATCAACCTGACTATTTTTTGGATGACTAACCCCTGGATCATCTATTCCAAAGATGCAACCACATGACTGTATCCCAACAAAAATTTAATTTCTAAGAAGACATAAAATAAATACTGTTCTAAAACATCATTATGTTTTTTTATAATTATACCTATCCATAGGGAAATCACTAATTTGTAATTATCATAATTCATAAAAACTAAACTCATCCAAAAAATAACTAAATCCCACTCTTGTACTAGATGAATCACACCAAATCTATATTCATAGGTCTGATGTTAAAAATAATATCATTAAATATATACTTGATACACTGTGAAATGAACCTATCATTATTTTACAACATTATATTTGTATAAACATTGAAACTCAAAATAACCAGTAAACACCAAGAATGTATAGTTTGGTGTGTTCATTGATTAAATATATAAGAAAATTATTTTACATTACTATTTGAACATTCAACCCTAATAAAACTCTGATATAACCCTTTTAATATTCTCATAATTTATCCACATCATCATAACATGAGGAATTTAAATATAATAAATTGATGAGATCAAACACTCAGTAAGGGAAATTCGATATTTCACCATGGGTGATATCAGAGGCATATAAGAAAACATGATCATGAGAGATATATCATATTAGATGATTATAAAACAATAAGAGTTGTCTATAATTATTGATATATTAACATGTTATATAATTTGAACAAATATATACCATGGAATAGTAGTTCATGATAATAAATGTAATACAGACATAAAAATGCAAAATTTCATTTAAATAAAATATAATAAGTATTTATATGATAAATATAAAAATTTAAAATCTTATAAACAGAGCTACATATATCACGCTCATGTAACAAACCTGTGAAGGGAGTTATAAAATTCACATTCAAGAAAATATATTTTGAAAAAATATCCCCCAAAAGTTCACAAATAAAACATATGAACAATGATTCACACATAAAATTCACTAAAAACATGTGAATAATTATACCCATATTATGTTCACAAAGTTTATTTTTAAAAAATATTTTAATATCACGTTCACACAAAAATTAGTTGAGTTTTTTTCCAATATCACGTTCACATGATAATTCATCATCTTGTGTGAGTTGTAACCATAATGATTTCATTGGATATCCATAGATAACAACACCCTTGTATCATCCATACATATGTCTTACAAAATAAATTATTACTTTGTAACTTCAATAAAAAACCATAGAAATAAATATGGGTTTAAAATCATTTCTATTTGGTATCCCCAAAATTCTGCTAAAGGATATAAATGGTTTATAACCAAAATTAAATCGCCAAAAAATATTAATTTATATGAAAAATTAATGGGTGATTCACAAAGATGATTTACAAGAAATAAGTCCTTTAGAGATAAAAATAATATTTAAGAGAAATCATAAATTGATTTTTAAAAAAATACTTTTATCATTTCTGTAAAAATGAATATATATTTACATTGAAAATTTTATTTTTGAAATGGTTGAGTGATTTATTTTGAAATAAATTCACTTTTAAAATTTATATTCAATAGTAAAACATTGAAAAATATGTAATTATTTGAAATAGGTGAATTTAGAACACCTAAAAAAGTATTAGTGTTTTAGAAATGTATACAATAAGGAATCATTCGAAAAAGGCATAATAGTTTTAAAAAGGCGAGGTGATGTTTTTTGGAAAATTTTAGATTCAAAGAGAATTATAAATTATATATATTTAGAAGGACATAAAGTAATTCTAAAAACAGTTTTGGAATGTAATATAAAATGAATTATTTTTAATGTATTAAAACACATTTTAATATTTTTAATGACTTTTTTGAAAACCGTCATCATAAAAATACAAAATAAAACTACCCTTTGAAAAGTTTTATTGGAAAATATGAGTATACCAAAATTGAACATATATTTTTATTTCAAAATAATAAATGGAATCCTATTTAGGAATAATAAAAATGTAATTGTATGATGATTACTTTAAAATTGAGGTTCTTTTTTTAAAAGTATTTTACTTTTTTTTGAAATCAATTCATCAATATGGATCTTTTGAATCAAAACATTATTTTTAATAGATTAAAAGAAGATATATATTAATAAATATTAAGTGGATTATTTTTTAATATTTTATGAATTATTATCTTGGAATAATATTTTAAATCAATGATATGGACTTTTATTTTAACAAATCTCTTATGTATATCAAAACTCATGGAAAAAGAAACCATTATAAAGGTGATTAATTTGATAGAAATGTGAATCCATTAGAGAAATAAAAAGTACTAAATGATAAAATCAAATATATTAATTAGAGCATCTTATATATAATATGTTTATTAAGAACAATTTAAACTCAATAGATGTGATTTGAGTTTCAAAAAAACCATAACATCATTGATATATTTGGAATTAAAAATACTAATAAGGTAGAACATGATATGGATTTGTAAATGAATTAAATTTAGTGTGAAATTATGTGTTGGGCTCAATTATTTTGATAGTCCCAAACCATGTTTCATTTATGTAAAGAATCTATTTTCTCTTATATGATAATCAATTACGAGAAAATCATTTTTATATCCAAGTAATAATAATTTACATTTAATGTCACTACTCTCTTGTTTAATCTCACAATGAAAAATTTATCTATGTGTAGAAGTCACTGATACAAAGGTCATTGATGCAATGGTCCCCGATGAAAATTTCAACGATTCAAAGGTCACTAATGAAAAGGTCACAGATGCAAAGGTCATCGATGAAATGATCACTGATGCAAATGTCACCGATGCAAGGTCACCATTGCAAAGACACCATTGAAGTCCACCGATGAAGGTTTCCATTTAGGGATACCATTGAAGGTTACTGATGGAAGGTCACAAATGAAGGTTGCAGGTGTGCACTTACTATTGAAGTCTACCATTTTCCAAGCTACCATTACTAGTCTACCGATGCTTACCCTTCCATAAATTTTCAAACTCTTAAGATTATTCTTACTGTCATATTTGATAAATTAAATGCTTCTATCATTAATTAATTCTAATTGTAGACCTATTATGTGATCATATCTGGGGATAATATGAGGTATGATAAGGATCACACATGATGTACTTATTCCTATTGTCGAACCTCAAATATATAGAATTGAAGAATGAGGAAGAATGTAAGGATGCATGAGTGCCTGAGTCCAGAAGCTATGAAAGGGGTGATAATTAACATAGAAGTAGAGTATGAAGGAGATTATTTGCTATATCAAAGAAGAACTATCCTAAACATACACTGTGAACCAACATGAATCACAAAGATCATTTGAGACAAACTCACTTCAACGTTATGCTCCTCAACAACTCTTGATCAACACTAGAAGCCGAACACCCAAAGATAGAGAGACACTCTATTTTGAAGACAACAGTTAGGGAAAGACATGAACATAATATTATTTACTCCATGGAGTCAAGAGCTGAATTGAAAACACATAAATCTTTCTATGCTCAAGCTTATAATCTTAGCTCTATTATTTTTCATCTTTTTACATTTCTAAGAAGTTTGTTGGTCTGTTTCACAAAATTTATCATCTGATGAACTGGAGGATACTAAAAATACTCAAATAAAACATATATTACATATTGTTTCCCATGTATAACTATAGAAGAGATCGTGTGTGGTATATATTATTTGTTTTTCCTGCATGAAGAACTGTGCTAGAGGGTGTCAACCGTAGACAGTTTGTGAAAACAATTATAAACCCTGATACTGGCTATGTATCATGTTTTTTATTAATATAAATTTTTTGGTGGCAGGTGATCACCATGTGGATATGGTTATGTCTTGGATTGAGACTAAACCTCTTATTTAACAACATCGTTCTTTGTATTTTTTTGTACTCGGTTTTTATCTATTTTTTGCTGCTTATAAATGATAAAACATTAAATAGTTTTGCATCCACTTTGATAGTATTTTTTGGTGAGTGTGTGTTTGTGTTTAATTTAGTGAAAATGTTTTAAATGTAGAAGAAGTTATTTACACTAATTCAACTGAGGACTAATCACCCTTTGAGATACCTGTTGTCCAATTGGTCATCTATATCACTAATGCCTAAATTAACTAGGTCATTTCAAAATTTGGGGGATCTTTAATATAATGTTCTTAACAGAAATTTTATGTAGGAACACAATTAACCCCTATTGAGATTCAATATAACCAAAATTTTGATAAATGGATCCAATTGTATTATATAAATAAAAAATAGAATCATTCTATGAATATTAATACCATCTTAATGATGTAAAATGAGATTATAAAAGATATCACAATAATGGTAATACAAGATTCAAAATAACATAATATGGTAACCCTGAAGTATACATTAAATTATCATGAAATAAAATATATCAGTTGAAAATGAAGGCAATATGATATTTATTATAACATGAAATTAATTTATGGGGAACTAAATAAAAAATATCACATGAAATTAAAGATAAATAAAAATAACCCTTAGAATAGTTCAGATTTAAAATTCATACGCCCCAAACATTAAAAAAATTCAGGATTATTAAAATATGTATTAAGAACCATTATATAAATGATATTTTATTCTCATTTATTTTAGTTTATATTTTCTTCATTGGTTTTTCAATTGAGTATTTTGTGTTTCATATCCCAATCCCGAGCTATGGAAAGGTTTTCTTTAGTTGCATGGTTTGTGTGCACTGTTAACTAGTAACCGTACAACCTCATAATAATGAGTATATTTTCTATGAATTATGAACATTCCATGATATATTTTCTAGGGTATCACATGGTAATATTGGAACCCACCATATCCTAGGAGTAGCATTTTCAGTCATGGGTTTCATTGGCTAAGGGAGAACATATGGTCACAATTAGTCCAAACCATGTGAGTTGTGTTCACATAGTTCAGAAATTTTCAAAAAAGACTACACAATTGGTGCATGGTTTCAACAAAAATGCGGGTGTCCTATGTGTCTAGTAAGGGGTTTGTAGTTGGAACATAATTTTGTAAACCATGAGACCAAACTATTCAGTGGAACCAAATTCATTAAAAATGGTGGGTTTTCCCTTTCCCATCCTTTATTTTTAATCCCAAACCATCCCTCACATCCCTCATTTGGATTTTGATACTTAAAGGGTGCCCTTTCCCCCATCCTCACACATCTCATCCTCCTCTAATAGTGAATATAGGGAGTTTTTTCATGTATCTAGGTAATTCTATATGGTAACATCCTACATTCACCATTCGCTACATCTTTCCTTCATTAAATTCATAGTTCCTATCATTCTATTTTCTATTTGGTATAAGTTTCTTAGTTCTTTTTTTAATTGGGTGGTTAAAACTTCTTATGTTTTTTCTTGGGAATTCATACATCATTGGACCCTCCTGGAGTCATTTTGAGTTGTTGTTTTTGAAGTCCCTTCAGAGTGATTTAGGTTTTCCAATGTGAGGCACATTAAATATAAGAAAATTTATTTCATTGTTGTTTCACCTTGTTCTAATTCAAATCAATGACAAAATATATTTTTATTGATTATATAGAATGAAATAAACCATATTTATATTGAATTGGAATGTGGAAAATTGTTTTATTGAGTTTAATAAACTATGTGGTTGTTAAAAGTTCTTGTTTAACTCTTGTAAATGAGTTTGTATTCCAAAACTCTTACTTATAATTTTTAAAATGGTTTCAAAAGAAAATATGAATTGATTAGAAATGTGTTATGTTTCTATTGTAATTTTTTGGAACTAAAATTCCAAATTATTCCTAGTCTGAACCCTTAAAAATGGATTTTATTTAGAAAACTCCCACTAGTATATATATATCACCTTATTCATTTTTAAATGTAATAGGGGGTCCTTGTCATGGGAATTTCCATGTAAATTAATGGTGGGATAGAAATGGGATTATTCCTGGGGTGGATCGGTGGTGAAGCTTGGATGTGTGATTTATTTGGTGGCTTTTGTGTATTCTATGTATATATGGTATGATTTATTCTTCATCTTTATCTCGCCACTATTTTATATAATAAATGTAATAATAAAATAGATTGTGAATTATTTGAAATTATTTTTTTCAACAGTTTATTAATATTTTCTATATATTGTTGTTTAATAGGGTACTTGTTTAAAACTAGTATTATTCCCCATAGTTGGGATAGGTAGGGTATGACTAAGAATTAAATCTATTTGACATCATCAGTGGTTCTGATATGATTTATTTTTTTAGTGTGTTCTATATTTTCCCCTTTTATTATTGGTATTTTTATGTTCTCATGTAAAATGTTATCTAAGGTAGATCAAATCAGTGAATCATCTGGTTTGGTTACAGGAGTATTTCTTTCCCATTTCTCTATATGAGGTTATATATCGTTTTTTTTTCAGGAAATTTCTATCCCATTTATGAATTTAATGTTCCGGTTGTCATAAATTTTTTCATTAAAAACGTTTTAAAAAATTCTTCACATATCAAATAGCAATTTCTATCAACTCCCCATTCTCTTAAATTTTTTAATACTCCCCATTTTAGAAAAACCCTATTTTAATTAATATGAGAAATGGACTATAATTATTTTTTGAAAATAAATGGGCAAAAAAACTATGATTATATTATTGTATTTTATAATTACTGTAAATGAGTCTTTTATTTAAGATAAATTCATAAAAAATAGTTTACTTGGCCATTCCTAATATGTTTTAATATTCATTCCACAAATTATATTTTTATTTTATCCTTATGTTTAGGTTACGATCTGATATTGATCTCCCTGTAACGATGATGAGTTTTGGGGTTATTGAAAGTACAATGGGGTCACATGAATATCTTTTTGGTCAGAAGGTTTATATTTTTTATTTTTATTTTTAATATTTTTCTTTACGTGGTCATTTTTTTTGTTTGGATACTCATTTATGAATCCACAACATGTTTTTATTTATGTTGTGTGAAATCAATCCCACCATTAATATTTGATTACCTAGTTCATGTTTCCACAATGGTAAACTTGGGAAAGAACCATTATAATGTCACGTGATGGATTAGGTGGCTGGTTCATGGTCAACCCTAAATAGTTCCTAAAAAATGATATTAGAAAATAGGTACTTTATAGGACCCAGATTCTAGAGTTTTCTTTGTGATTTGGGGATGTCAAGGTAGAAGGAGTATGATTTTTAGAACATTGGGTGTATGTATCCAGATGTTTTTGGGCAATAAATTTAGTTCAAACTATGGGGTTCCAAGGGAAGTTGGGTTTTGATTTTTTTTATTTTTTTATTTTTTAATTCATTTTTTTTATTATTTCACATTTGTTGATTAGGTGTAGTTTATTTTTATTTTCTGGAATGTTTATGTTTTTTTAGTTATTGTGAAATAAAATGGGTGTTGAGCTCTCTGTTTTGGGTGATATCCCAATGCATTCAAATACATAAATATATCCTAGGGAAATGGTCCAAAATAACTCTAGGACTGTGGTGTGATGTGCATTTTTCCTCCTACCATCTGTCCATGTTATCCCTCGATAATGGTTTCTCCCTTATGAATTTATTATTAGTAATTTTAATTTCAATAGTAGATTTGGAAAAAAAAAATTGTGCTGTAAAACCAGATTATAAATATTTATATTTTCATTTTAAGAAGAAAAAAATTAGTTTTAATATTTAGTTAATTTTTTTGGAAATTGGATTTCTAATTCAAATGATATTTTTCAAAAAATCATAATAAATATTTTATTCCTAGTAGAATATGGTGAAAAACATTTGCGAGTGTTTTTCGTTTAAAAGATATGTTTTAAATTTATATTAATGATAATGTGGTTAAAACTAGAAGGGTTGGATTTCTTGATGAAATTTAATGGATTTTAGTTGAATTAAATGGATTTAAGTGTGGAGTTTAAATTTTTTTCAAAACATGTCTTTAATGGGATGTTTACATTTTTTTGCAAAATATTTTGGATGTTTACTAATATGCTTGGTAGTTAAAAGTGATTAGTTCTTAATGGTGAGAAGTTTTGTGTGAGATTTTGATTTATTATTACTCAGAATACACACCATAAAATGATTAAATAGATATTATAGGGGAAAAAATGGGCGATTCACAATGTCTGAACCCTCCAGTTGATCAATATAAATAAATACTCCCCGAGTTTTGGAAGTTGAACCATCCACTATTTTATGTTAAAAAGGATCCATTAATGAAGGAAGAGTGTATGTGGATAATCGAAAGGATCATTGGGAGGTGTGGTGTTTGGGGTATATTGTTCATTGATAATATAAAAATAATATTAATGCGGTGTGATTTCCACCTTGGAATCCCATGTGGATTGAATTGAATTACTTCCTTGTGTATTATTACATTCCATGTCTTTTGATGTTTTTTGGGTAGTTATATTTGTCCTCCCATGTTCTTTGACATTGAGTTTCCCTTCCCTTTGTGAATATTGTGAACCTTGAGTAGGCCTAATGGTTTTCGTGTTGGTAAGGTGTTTGTCTTTTAGTATTGGACTGTCTATGTCCTTCAAGAAGTGATTAGAGTTTAATGGGTTTATCTTGGTAGGAATATAAATTTTTTCATGGTAGTCCTCGAGGGGTTCTTTGGTTTTAGGGGTTGAATACTATGAGTGTGTTCACCTTTTTCTTTAATTTCATAAACTAGTAACATTGTTGATTTATTAGGGAAAATATTGTGATAGTGGGATGAATTTTCACACCCTGGTTTTTGTTTTTCTCTATTATTTATTTTTTTATTTTAGTCCATGGATATTATATTTGGTATTTGGTGTTACAAAATGAAAACATGAGTTTCAGTATCTTAATCATTGGTTTTAGGGTATGTGAATCTAGTTAAGGGGTTTCCATGTGGCTTCCAAATTGTATGTCTAATTTAAGTTTATTTTGAATGTCTATAGTTAGGGTTTCATAGGTTGGACATAGTTGGATTAAATTCTTGTAGCTCCTTGGAGTAGTTGTATAGGTCGTGGGTGCCCCTAGCCGAGGGCTATCAACATGATAATGGTTTTTTCAAACTATTTGAGAAGCATGCACATGGTTCTACAATTTTTTATAGAATCATACCTCATTGTTGGCACATAGTTTCCCACATAGTGTTTCCAACCCATATTGGTTTCCTGTGATCCCAATAAGGGGTAGAAATTTGCAAAACTATTTTCTAAGGCTTACGACCTAACCATAAATAGTTCTCAGATTCCTTAAAATTGGTTTTACATTTTCCCCAACTAATTTTTAACACCAAATCATCCATATTCTTCCTCATTAGGCCTATAAAACTCATGAGGATCTTCTCTGCTCATCCTCCTGCCACCCCTCACCATTCAATAGTGAATATAAGGTATTTCTTTATGTTTTGAGGGTGATTTATAAAGTTAATTTTTTTCTTTTTTATCCTTTTTATTCCTTCATCCACTATCTTCATAGATAATCGATTACCTTGTTCACAATTTTCTTGGGTTCTTGATTACTTTTTTTAATTTTTTGTTTTTCATTATTAATGTTATCATTGGTCGTTATTACCTCTGTAGACCGTCCTATGGTTTTTTGAGTTTCTGTTGTCAAATCACCTCTAGTTTGAGGTAATTTTCCCCATGAATGGGACTTTAAATTTAATAATAATTGATTTCTTGATGTACACACATTTTTTGAAAAAATAATAATGATATGTGATGTTTACAAAAATTATTTGTAATGAAATAATGGGTTTTTATCTTAAATTGAAACATGAAAAATTGTTTTATAGAGATTCAAACACCATGTAGATGTTATAAGTGCAGGTTGGAATAAATAAATGTTTTTTTATTCCTAAATGATGATTTAGAATTTTCACAAGGTTTTCAAAATGAAAATTTTGATTTATGAAATTTTTTTTAGATCATTTGGAAATAGTCTGTCACTCGAAGGCTATGTGATGCCCGGTTGGTACTATTAAAAATGGGGTTTATTTATTAAACTCCATAAGGGATGAATATATTTTTTATTTTTATTGTTAAAAGGAATGGGTGGTCCCTCACACGGGTCATCCAAGGTAAATTGATGGTGGAATGGAAATGTGATTAATCATTGGGTGATTTGTTGGGTGATTCTTGGATGTGTGATTAATATGGCAACTGTGTGTATTCTTTATGTAAATGTGATGCTTTTTTATTCCCCTTTAGATCAACAATGATTTATAAATTACATGGGAACCTGGAATAGCTATTGGATAATCTATGAATGTGTAATATAATATTTAATTATTATTCTCTTCTATGTGTCCATTAGTATAGACATTGTTTTGGTTTTGGATTATACCCCTCGGTTAGGCTATGTAGGGTATAAATGAGCTATACGGATTTCTAATTTCATCAACAATGTTGACAAGAAGGTTCATATATTAGTGTCTTCAAGATTTTCACCTGAGATCCATAATATTACCATGTTTTTAGAAACTATTTTATATATGGTGGAAAATCTCATGGCCTCTTCTGGTTTAGTTACATGTTTATTTAATTCCCATTTAAATCAATATAGTAATATCTCTTTTTTTCCTTAGGGATGTTTATACCCTGTGAAAATTTAACCACAGGTTTTGCAATCATGATTTAATGAATCATTATTTGGAAAAATACTCTCAAACCCTCGATCTATATTTCCAAAATATTCTTTCTATTAAAATTGTCAAACATCCACTTTTTAAAATAACCAATTTAAAATAAATATGGTAGTGGACCATTTTTTTATATTGAATGGGTGAGAACATATTTTTATTATTTTATTTCGAACATATTTTAAATTTCACTTTTATTTAATGGAAATGAAAAGTGAATATTTTGCATAGATATTCTTAATGTGTTTTCCATTCATTATTTAACCGCTGTTGTAGGTTTCATCTTGGTAGCAATCACCATGTAGCAATTTTGGGTTTTCGATTTGGTGAGTGACATACTGGGTCACATAGAGATCAATCTAGTTGTTAGGTATGGTATGGTTTCATTTTGAGTTTATGTTTTGTTTATTTATTTAGTCATTTTATTTATTTTCTTCTACTCATTTAACATTCTTGTACTTTTCTTTAATTTTTTGGGTAAAATAATTCCCACTGTTACACTGTGATGCCTTATTACTTGTCATTACCCCCTGGATTTTAGGAACATGGATCAGGGATTTCATAGGAAAGCTCCACTGATTAGTTCTGTATCAAATCATGTTGGTTCTTGAAAATTTTACGAACATATTTTATTTTATATGGTATATTTGTAATAATATTTTATTTATTTATCAAATAGTTTTTTTTTCTTTTGGTGGTTACTTGAGGTGGGTCATTAAATTTCTCAAAAACCATATTTTTAAATAGACTACGTTCAAAAGTGATTTAATATAGCTTAATAAAATATTATTTTTAGGATTATGTAGTATATTATAATACTATAAAGTAATTTATATAGTTTTTTTATTTTGACCAAGAACATACTCCAATTAATAATGGAGTCATGATATTATAGATAAACAATAAATTGACCATTTATAGTAAATATAAAAAATAAAATGTCCAATATTATATTTAATGAATATAAATAATATCAAAGATATAAATTTTATACATAAAATATGATTTAATTTCTTCCATATTTGGTAGAAATGGAAAATTATAACATGTATTTCTTGAAGGTGGTGGTTCACCCAAATGCACAGAAATATCTACCTTTTAAAAATAGTTTTGGAGGAATATATAAAATTTAATTTTAGTAAGTATAATAACATTTCTGAATATTAATAATACTAATATTATTATACTTTCATAGATAAAAAATATTTAGGGTGTATAAGAATAAAATAATTAAGAGAGATCAGCTGAGAACATTATCTCTCACATATCATGTTCTCTTTTTGGTAACACAATAAGGGTACTTTATTTCATATTATAGAAAGAAAAAAATATATGTGACACTATTATAGTGAATATCATATAATATAGAGAATATTTGGTGAATACATTCCATTTTAATGGATATAAGGTTATTTGGATGGTATCCTATCATATTTGAGGAATATTTAAATTTTGTAATCACACATAGATTTTTCAATAATAGGATGACACTATTCAAATTCAAATGGCTCAAAATGGGTGAAATAATGATTTTTTGTTGGGATAGGGTTTATATATCAATAAATACTATTCAAAGACATTTTTTAAAAATGATTCATGTATTTTAGAAGTAGTTTCATACATTTTACAATTTTTGTTTTTACATTGGTAAGTTGTTCTGAACCAAATAATTAGTATTTTATTAAAAATATATTTAAATAATTCTAAAAAAATATTAATGTAATATAAAAATAATTAACCTTCATATAATCTAATTCAATATTAATATAAGTGAAAATTCTCAAGTAAAATATGGAATATTAAATATATAAAAAACATTTTGTAGGAAAATATTCTTTTACAATGAATTTTTGTCAATATTATATTAATTTAACTATTAAATGAGCGATAATATTTTTTAAATATGTGTACATATCATAAAAAATTATAATAAGTATAAAAATTTATCTTATTTGTTATAAATTTCATAACATTAAAACAATTATTATTTAAAATTATGTTTTATAAAATTATGAGGGTCCTTAACTTTAACATTAGTAATCAGTGTTTTATTAAAAAAATGAAATTTATCTTATTATATAATTTTAACATTTTAATTTAAAATAATACATTTATATTTTTGGATTCAACTTCTACAAGTGATGATAACTTATTTTTAAAATAAGATATTAAAAATAGTTTTTAGAGTATAATATAACATATGTTTACAAAAAGATAAAATTATGTTTTATAAATTTAACATAGTAATTTTAAGGAATCAATTATACATTCTAAATATAAATTTTTTGGAAAAAAAGTATTTCTATAACTTTTTAGTCATTGTTATATTATAATAATTTCTTTAAAGAGATGGTATTACGAATATCTGATTTTTTATAATATTCAGCAAAAAAATTATTTATGAAAAATATCCATAGTCACACTAAGGTAATTATAACATGATAAGTTATCAAAATGTGTTCATTTTGAAAAAATAAAATAAGAAGACATATAATTTTTAATTCTGACTACAAACATAATATATATATTTTTTGAAAAATTACCTTTTAAAACAGTAAGTGTTTACAATAGTATATTATATGATTTTTTTTACTGATTCTAGTTTTGTTATTTACTATAGGTTTTATTATTATTATATTTTAGATATAATATTTACCTAATTTTTTTGGATCAATTTATTTTGGGTTTCCTTATAAAATAAGTTATCGAACAATGAACAAATTTATGAGAAAATATATTTCATAATCTCTGGGTGTAACATTATCCCCTAATTAATAAATTGTGTTTCGGAAAATTTAATTACGACTCACTAATGAAAATATAAAAGGGTACTCGAAATTTATATGTTATGTAACATATAATTTATAAAACAATTTGAACATTACAAACTTATGAAAAAAACATTTTGGTCACAATAGGATTATTCCTAACATTGTGTTTATCACAATCAATTTTAGAAAATGTTTATCATTATTTTGTAATAGTAATGAAAATATAAAATTTTTTCTTAAAGGGTATTCATAATATTCCTTTTATATAAATAACTCCATAGGTTGACATGATGTGTTATTTCCATTTTCCAAATTTGGTTTTCTCTATGTAGAGATATCAATTCCATTTTAATAATAACATTAAATTAATTTAAACGGTGTATAACTATATTTATATATGGCATGATCCATTAAATATCAACTTGGGAAAAAATAATTCGTTGTTATATTTGATAATCATTTCATCAGGATTATGATTTAATTCTCCTAGAAAACAACCTAGACACAATAGAATAGTGTGTAAAAAGTAATCCATAATTATAGAGTGAAAGAGAATTGTTCCCCTATAATCATGATCTTAATAGTAGTTGTGATTGGATAATCTTTAACTTGTTCCCTTTTTCAGAGGTTTTCGATATAGACAATCATTTTTAGACCTTATATAAGGGAATTAATTTTCCTAATGACCAAATCCTGGTTTTTTAAGTATTGGTATGGGTATGGTGTAGTAGTTGGGGCAGTAATACTATCCATTATATTGAATGAATTAATCATATCTCTTCAACAATAATGACCTCGATGTAAAATCCTTTTATATATGAAACATTTACTTGTTCATTTTAGGCATCACCATGGGTTATAATTTCCACTTTTTGTCATTTTAGAAATTTAATATTATTTATTTCACAATATTCATCACCTATTATTTAATAAAACATGATCAATATCTTATTTAGTGTTTATGAGAGTTCAAAAAGTCTCAAATTGTTATTCATAACCTATGATAGATTTATGAGTGTATCCAAATAAGTTTTCAAACCAACTTCTATCCCAATTTTTCATAATTGGGACCATCAAATAAATTTTCCACCATTTTATATATTAACATGGTCTTTCCTAAAATCTTCCAGAACGTGAATATAATAATCCTTATATAATAATGCATAATTAAATTAATTTTATATTACAATGAATAAATTATATATTGAATATGCACCATAACATGAAAATTTCTATGTTTCAAAGTTGTTAATTCATTTTTTATCTATTATTATGTTCTATTAAAATTTCATAATGATAATCCTAAATCCTTCATAATGGTTCTTAATTATAATGTGATAAAAGTTCATATTCATTAGAAGTTTCTATCTCGGTGTTTGAACTTATTTGTACTCATCATGCTCTAATTAAAATTTATTCTGTAATCAACTTTCATTTTTTTGGGTGATTACCACTAGGTTCATTTGTGTCACAACTGAATACACATTCTAGAATCCAAACAATTATGCTAATGATGAGAAACCACACAATATAATCTTTAGGAACTCATTATATTTGTTTCTTATAAATATAATTATCTTTAGGTTTTCAATATTTTTACGTAATATCTAATTTATATTAAATAATACTTAAAAAAATTAAATCATGCTACAATAAAAAAATTTCATTGCCGACCATCACTGCAAGGTTAGGTGCTAATTTTTGTTTTTAAACACTTTATTTGAAAAAAAATTGAGTAGAACATTCATTATTTTAAAACAGTATTATAAGATAATAATTGCACATTATAATAATCAAATAATCTCATTAATGGAAGGTATAATTTATTTGAGGACCACCCATATAAGAAACTTATTTTATGATTCTAATGAAACATGGTCTATATAAAAACTATACTAGACCACCTTTGAAACATATCATATATTATACTCATCTCAATAAACAGAAGAATAGAATAAAAAATAGGTAATCTAAAATTCACTATAATATAAAAACTCATTAATATGTCATCAAGGGTTAGATAAAAGGTATATAATAAAACATGGATATTAAAAAAAATATTATTTTAAGATCATTTAATAATAAGAGTTATCCATAAGTCATGATAACATGATAAACATTCTCATGTGAACAAATATATACCATAGAATAAGAGAATGAGTTTATAAACATAATTTAAGTTTAATATGAAATTAAAATTATGAGATTTCATTAAAAATGAAAATATAATGTGTAATGGAAAAAATATAATCATTAAAAATCTTTTGAATGTAGCTACATATACCACATTACAACACAAAAAATTAAACAAATATATCCACATCATGTTAAACAAAAAAAACCTGTGAACAAAGATTCCCAAAAAATAGAAGGAAATTTAAATTATGAAATAATATTCATATATAATCCTCACATAGAAAACTATTAAAGAATTATTCTCAGGTCATTATCCAAATAAATATTTAATCAAATATTCAAACAACATATCCACAAATAATTGGTGTCAATGTTTCCCATACCACATTCATGAAAGAATTCATTATATCATAAGATTTAAACCTTATACAATGCATTAGAGGTCTATATAATACAATACCCACAAATAATTTATTAATAAGTGATATAACTCAAAAAAATCATTGGATCATTAATATCCAATGGGAAGAAATAGTTTTTTATCATATCTAGTCGATATCACTAACAATTTCTTCAGGAACAAACACTATTTTCACCATAAAATGAAATAAAAAATTAGACTATTTTATATGAACATTGATTGGGTGATTCATGAAAAATACTTTCCATGGAAATATATCCATTATAGATAAAGAAAAAATTAATGAAAAAGTATAATGTAATTTTGTTGAAAATCCATATATCATTATTTTCAAAGATGAATTTATAGTCTCAATAAATATTAAATTCAGAAATAGTGGAGTGAAAACATTAGAAAACAATGTACTTGTAAAAATAAACATAAAGAGTGGATACATAATAAAGTTTATAATATTTCAAAAAAATGTTTTCAAAAAAATATATAAAACTATATCTTAATTTTCAAAAAATACCCAATAATTGATCATTGAAAAAAGACAAAAAGAATTCAATATTTTGAATTGAATTTTTTAGAAACATTTAATATTAAAATCAGTAAAAATTAATATATATTTGATTTCAAATAATATGTATCTAAATAAAATATGGAGTATAATATTAAATTTTTTATTCTAAAATGATTGAAACCTTTTTAATATTATGAAATTCTAGTTTTGAAAACCCACAATAAAAAAATATGTAATAAAAAATCGCATTACAATGTTGAAATGGAAATAGGAAGTTCACATTATAAAATAGATATGTGGAATTAAAAATTATAAATATGATCATTTATAGAAATAATAACCATATAAATAGTGTAATGATTTCATTAAGTGAGATTATATTTTTTCTTAAAAATGTTTATCTTTTATAAGAATTAAATTTGACGATAAATTATTTTTCAGTTGATAAGATAATTTTACCCTAACATAAAATATAACATATATTCTTAAATATGAAATGGAATATTTTAAAAAAATTAAATAAATATACACATTGAATAATATTTTAACTCAATGAATGAAATTTCTGTTAATGAAAAAACCTCATAGATACTATAAATCATGAAGTTAGAGACCATAAAAATAGTTTTTATGTGATTGTAATGTAAATTAAAATAAAAAATAATATCATCAATATAAAAAAATAAATAGGTGAAATATTACCAACAAATAAGAAATTAATTAAATAAGAATAATCATAACACAATGAATGAGAATTGAGTTTCTAAAAAACTGTTACATCATTATATCTTTCGATTTGAAAACCCATGAATGGTAGAATGTTATTTGGATTTGTAGATCCAATATAATTTATAAAACCATTGAAAAATGAAATCCATGGCTTTTATATACCCATATAAAATATGACAAGTGGGGACTACATATTCCATCTGAATGAGGAAAATTTGAGATGTAAAAAACACTTATTATAATGGTAACATATGTATTAAAATAGCATGAGAGGGTTATAATGGAATTGATATTAAAATAAAATAAAATTAAGGATAGTAATTTTTTTTAAATAGTTCATTGAATACAATATATAAAATAAATGATGGCTTTAAATATCAAACATATCTCATGGAATTGAAAACCTGAAAAAAATATACCTTACATTTGTTTATAATTTTATTTTTAGATGAACATATCTCCATAAAATATAAAATAAATTTTATTAAATGAATTCATATATAAATTTATTAAATATTATATCATTTTTTGTATATGTATAATCATATATAACTTATTGATTAAATAGTTTTTATTATAGTAGTTACTTGAGGATGTTTAGTTGATTTCTCTAAAATAATCCATTATATATTACCAATGGTGAAATATTTTATATAATTTATCCAAAATATATATTATTAATGTTAAACATATTTTATTATTCAATTAAATTTTTTTTAAATATTTTCGTATCTTTTCCCATAACATACTCTAATTAAGAAATGATCCATGATATGCTCATTTTAGTCAGTAAAATGTACTATGATCATTTATTCTTAATATTATTTTATTATATAAAATATTATCTTTATATAATATTAATATCATTATAAAAATAATTTTAATTAATATTTTTTTAAGTCTTCTATGTTATGGGACAAAGGGAAACTAGAACACGTCATTCATGGAGGTTGTAGTACACATATTTACATGACAGAATCATCCATTTTAAAATGGGTTTTTAGGAATTTAGAAAAATGAGATGACAATATAATAATAAAGTGTATGTATATATATAATACTAATTTTATCATACATTCATGGATGAAATATATTTATGTGGTAGAATAAGAAGATAAATAAGAGAAATCAGGTCAAAATGTTATATCCCCTTTAAATGTTCTATATTGGGTAACACATTATGGAACCATTTCTCGGTTTTTTCGAGAGTAAAAGTCCTATAAAACACTGTTATATGCTATAGGATAGGTTGAGATAGATTTTTTGGGATTATATATTATTTTTAACGGGTAGAATAATGTTTTAGAAGTGGTCACGTTTTATAAGTAATGAAAATTTATCTTTTGAACATAACAATTATATTTTCAATGATCGGTTGACAAAAATCAAGAGTAAGTCACTAAAAAAGTGGGAATTAATTATTTATGGGGTTATTTAGGGTTGATAAATCCTCCATCAGTCATTTTCACATTTTTATCTTAACAGGTTTCATGTATTTTACTACTATAGTTTACCATTTTTTGATTTTTGGGTATTTCCATTTTTAATAGTTTTTACCCTTGCAATTTATATATCATTAAAGATATCAGGTATCAATTCTTAAAAAATTTCGATTTAATAAAACTCAAATTATACACCATATAATTTTATTAAATTTATAAAAAATATATAATTAAAATTAAAAATGAAACATTTAGTCAAATGAAAAACCCTTTTGTAGAAGAAATATTTTTTTTACGATTGAATGATCTTAATATTATTTGAAAATAAAAAAAAAATTAAATACATTATAATATATATTTAGATATGTGTTAACACAATATATAAATGATTATATAAAATAGAATAATTTAATTTATGACATAAAATTTACATAACATTAATAAAATTATTAATTAAAATAATAATAGTATCATTATCATAGTGATTAAATTTAATATTAGTAGCCATAATATTATTTTTAAAAATTAAATTAAATTTATGAAATAATATTAAAATGAATATATAAAATTTTAAATCCTTTATCTATATTCAACAACCATATACGACAAAAAATTATTTATTATATAACTGAATTAAAACACTTTTTAGATAAAACTAGTACTTATATTTGCAAAACATTAACCATGGGTTTTATAAATCCCAAAAAGATTATTTAAAAGACTAAATATATTTAAAATATATATTTTATTTTAAAAAATGTTTTAAAAACTTTTATTTTAATATTTTATTATTATAATTTCATAAATGTAAAAAAAATAGAAAAATATTTATTTTTTCACTATCCACTATAAAAATATTTTATTATTTTTATTAAAAAATCATCCCATGATGAATGAAATTTTTTTTCTTCAATAAAATTTTTAATTTTTTTAAATTAAGTATCTTCTTTTTATAAAATTATAATTTTAATAATGATTCAATATAAGCAATAAAATTTAATTTTTTTTGAAAACATTACATCTTAAAACATTATGTGTTCATTATTCTATTTTGAATCAATTTTAAAATAATAATGTTTTAATTTACAAGTTGTTTTATTATTTTTAAATTATATTTATAAAATATGTTGTTTGGTTTGAGTGATAAGTCAACCCCATCAGACTATATGAGCTTGGGGATTCAACCCCAAATGGGCAGTAATTTTGGGTTATCTTTTATAGGATAATGTAGAAATTTTTTAGAAAGTATAATAGAAGCACTATGGAAACATCATAAATATAGTGGTTGTGGGAATTGTTGTTAAATTCCAAGTGTGTTCTGTAGAATGTAAAATAGTGGTAGTGGGTATTATAGCTGCATTTTTCTCAAAAGGGACCATAGGGGAAAAATGTACCTGTTGGCCCAGAAAAAAGGGAATTCAAGAGATAAGGCCTTCCCACTATCAAATATCAATATGCCTATGGGATAATGAGACTTATAGGAATATAAAGGTTTACTCCCATCCCATTTAAGAATAGTTCATTAATGGATTAATAAAAATGGTTTCTTCTTCCAATCCCTTTTAAAAATAAATAAAAAATAATATAAAATTTTTATTTATATTGTTCATATAATATGTTGTTGCATGTTTTAGTATAGTGTTTTTAGTGATGAAATCTATAAATCATCTTATTAATATAATGAAGCAAATATTCAAAAATATTATGTTGTTAAAATGAATTTCAATGGTCTTAGGCTACATCATCCATGTTATTGTAGATTGGCTATTTCAAGAAAATAAAAAGTGGGTTTTGAGGATTCATTAATTTTTGTAAAAAAATTTGGATCTAGTTTATATGACATAGGGATTTTTAGAACATTGGATAAATTCTTTCTCTTATTCTTATCCATCACCTATAAGAGGGAACATCTATTTTTCAAGGATGGTTGGAATACTATTCATGGATTTCTGTGTAATAATTGAGTTGATTTATCCATGAGTGATGTTCGAGGATTATGTATTTATTATTCTTATATTATTTTTTTGTGTCATAAATTATGATTTCATTAAACATAACATGAATATAGGTTTTGCTGATAATAATAGAACTAATAATTGAAAAAGTGACAATTGACCTAATGTGGGATTGATTTTCATTTGACAGGATTCAATTTTAATGTTTGTAGTGGAAAATGGACTTATATATAATATATTATAACAATTTAATACAATATTTCTTATAAAATCTAGAAAAAGAGATTCTAAAACAATTTTTTGAATTTTAAAAAACATAAATGTTCCAGCAACGATTTTCTAAATTATGAAGAAAATCAATATTTTGTGAATAAGTAATTAATTTGTGAAATGTATCACCACTGAACATAAAAAAGCAGGAAACACACTCTTTTTTTAATTGAAATTTGAGAATCGTGAAACTCAAATAATTTACAATGATGATAATCCTTTCTAAAATATATCCCTTGATGACTGTCAAACCTAAAAGTATAACCTCAATATTCCATTTCAAGTGAGGGTTGTCAAGCAATGAATGTAACACAATGATATATTTATTAGATAGGTATTTTTAGAAAAAATTTATTTCTATGATTTCTGGGGTTACATGAAACACCATTTTAGTATGTATTTCACGCAACATTGAGTTTCTACGAAACATTATTTTATTATTATAATTATTTATATATGAAAATTTAATCATTCCCGTTAAAATAGAGGGTATGAAAAAGATTTACTAAATTTTGAAATCATGATTTAAAAATATAAATATAATTCATTTAGAAATTAATTAAAAATTTATATAAAAGTAACTTTTTTAAAATAAAAGGGTATATTTTTCTAAAATAAGTATTTAAATGTGCACAAGGTTGTTTTATACAAATTAATGGAAAATAAGTCTTGATGTATTATAATAAATTAATATATATATTTAATAATCAATATAATGTTTAACATTCATATTATGATGTTTATAAACATGCTAAATGAAAAAGAATCCAATTTAACACATAAAAGTTGAATTTTTCTAAATGAACGTTTTGCGTCATTTTTCTAGAGAAACTATTAAAAATATAGTTTATGTAACTTTTATAAAGGTGATATGAAAAAATAAACTTCTTATTGTAAATATTAATATTAAATTATTGTTTGTATAATTTTTTTAATGTAATGTTTCATATTTTGATGAATAGTGAAAATATTGATTTTTATTGAAAAATGTATTTTTATTTATTGTAATTACAAGGTAAAATTATTATAAAAATTACTATTAAATTTTAATTATTTAAAATTAATTTAAGACAATCCAATTATATGTTTTAGAATGGATTTTTTCCTTTTAATGTTTTATAAAATCATTTTATGTTTTAAAATGGCATTATTCCGAAAAACAATTTTTACGGTTTTTAACGGTTTTTTAAAATTAAATTCTTGAACTTATATGGATTAAATTATAAAAAATTTATTCCAAATTTACATTCCGATGTTCCAAATATATTTAATATTCTCCTTTTATATAATGAAGAAATATAGACACTTAACACATAATTATAAAAATTATATTTTTAATGGACACTTTTTATGAATATAGAATATATAATATTTAAATCAAAGAAAGCCACAAAATGTCAGTTTGTTTTTGTTTAATATACATTATGCATCCACATGGGGAAAATGTTATGTAATTAATAAATATAATTACAATTGTTTTATCGTATCATATTTTTTATGATATAAATTTATTTTTTACTTTTTGTTCCAGTTTTTCAAAATTCTGTTATTAAGAAAATTTTATTTTATATAAATTTATTGATTTTACATTCATGTTTAAAATAAATATCATTTTTAATATAGGGTTATATAAAAATATATATTCTACTATAAATATTATTCCAAAATTTAGAATGTTTATCTTTCTCAGGGTATTTTATTTGTAATTTTTAGTAAAAAAAGTATATTAAATAATAACACAACAATGACATAGTTATTATTTTATTAATGAAAAAATAAAATAAATGTCACTAAAAATGTTAAAATAAATATAATATTATATAATAAATTTGGTAAATTATTTTTATAGATATAATTAACATCTTATGGATATAATAAAATAATTTATTCATTGTTAAGATGTTATATTTAAATTTGTTAAAGTACAAATAATGAATTGTGTCAAAATTGACAGTAAGGATATTTAATCAAAAGAATATTTTCAAAATTAATTAAAAAATCAGATAAAATATATTAGAAATTTAAATATGCTATAATATTTTCAGAAATGTTATAAACTGGTCATTTATGATTTAATTTACCTAACATAATTATTATTTACTACCTTTTAATGTTGAAAAATTAGATACTGTAGTTAAAATTAAAATATGTTAACTAATGGATAATCAAAATAGTAGCATTTAAAATAATACCAAAATTTTTTATAATAATTTTTTTTATATTATATACTTATCTAATATTATATTATATTAAATGATATTTTTTGGTATTTGGATTGATATTGAATTTATTATAAATTAATATTTTTATAAATTATTATTCGTGCATTTGTGCGTCTTACCGTCACTACATAGTGATGCAATTAATTTTCCACAACCATATTCTATGTGTAAGATTTTTGGTTTAATAATTATATAGGATATATATGGAATAATAATTATTATTTAATTATGATATAAAATCTATTATTTTTACCACCTAATATTTTGAGAAATTATAATACCTCTCGTGTGTACGTGTGGCTTACCATCTCTTCAATTCTATGTTATACATTATATATATATATTTCACAATGATGTTAGTGAAGATAAATTTTATGAATATATATGACATATATACCATAAAAATGATTCTGGAATTATAATATATATTATAATTTTATTTATTATAATATGTAAATAAAATGAAAATAGTGTCCAAGCGTATGTACATCATACTGTCTACATAAATGGTCTATTTTATTTTATACGAATAGAATTTATTAAAAAACATAAATACATGTATAATAAATAAATATATTATATTTATATGATGGATTTCATTTTATAGATGATTATATCAGGATCTATGTAAACTGACCAAGGATAGAAAGTCGAAACATGTACGAAAAAACGAATGATTATACGCAAAACAGAACATTACCATGAAATTATTAATAAATTATTCAAATAAATTCCAAAATAAATAATTTATGATATATATATATATATATATATTAATATGGTTCTTGGGTATTTTTATAAAAAATTTATATTCATTATAATAGATATTTTGATGGATAAGAAGGAAGTCAATACATAAGGTGAGGTATTTTTGTCTCACTTCTATTTCTATGGGATACATGTCTTATACACTACTCCATTATCTTGTGTGATGTATATACATTCCATGAATATATTTTATGTAACACCAAATGGTTTTAAAAGTAAATTGAAATTAATGAAACTTTGTTTTATTTAGATATTTATAAGTATCCATTAAACATAATTTTTCTACTTCTATGTTTTGAATTTCAAAAAACGATCATCTAAAATTTTGATCAGAAAGTTATTTTGAGTCTGAAAGGGCCAACATGTTTTTTTGGTGAATTGTAACATACCCTTATTAATAGTAATATTAATAGTATAATAACCCTAAGAGATATTGGATTTTATTATTATTTTATTTTCTAATGGATTTAAGATAATTTCAATTTCATTAATTTGTCAAGGTTTTAAAAATGAGTTATTGATTTTAAATTTTATATATTTGAATAAATTATATTTTTATTTAAATATTAAATTAATATTATTTAGAGAATTATTTTCAAAAAATGGAGTTTGTTTACTAATTATACACATAGAAAAAAGGTTAGGGTGAATTTTTGGGATTTCATTGATGTTATTGAATTTCTATGAATATTGAAATACAATAAAATACCATATATTAAAATTATCTATTAAATACACTATTTATGACATCATAAGCGATGTCATACCTCTTGGTTTTAACACACATTTCATTATTTCTATTTTGGTTCAGATGAATTAATGTTATTCGTAGTCTTGAGAAAAAATGTTATAATAATGATTAAAATATTGCAAAATACCTCATCTCCAACACTATAAATACCACCATCATTCTTCTACTCCACCCACACCTCACAAGCCTTGATCCATTCTTATGTTCTTCCCAATACTCCTCCCAAGGCCCTTCCCCACATCATAGAGCTGCTGGTCTCACCAAAAGGCCAAAACTAAAGGCCATAAGAAGGATCTCAATGAGAAGAGATCAAGAAAAGGTTTAAGCAAGTTTAAAGAAAGACAGGCCCTAGGAAAGAGAATTCTTAATACGATTTCCATTATTTGGGTTAACATTATACTTCATTATTTATGTGGTATTAATTTTTTTATGATTACTTTTTTATATTATGTAAAATTATGTGTATTAAAGTGTATATACCAGTTCCATTACCTCTATTTAGTATCACTTCAATTATTTGATTTTTGTAAGTGTTTGTTATTTTAAATTTTTTAAATTATGTTTCACAAAATTCAAAAACAATGATTTTTTTGAAATTATTCATGTTGTATGATTATGGTTGGGGTCTTGGGAATAATTTATGATGACCGGTGGGACCTATATCTCTCTCCAATGCATTGGGTATGTGTATGTTGGAGGTCATACATATGGTTACTCCATGTGTAACTACATTGGTTACAAAAATTGTAAGGTAGCCATTATGGTTACAAATTATATGGTAGTTGAGAGGGTTATAGGATTATATATGTAATTACCCAAGATACCTTTATTGATATATTTATGTGTTTATGTTTTGTGGTCATCGTATGGAAATATCATGTTTTAAAACGTTTATACCGGTGAGATGTTTGGCTTTTGAAAAAGATTACATACGTTACTAGAATTAATGAACCAATGTGTTATTTATTTATTTTTATATCAGTTACGGATCTTATAGTGATCATCCCATGTTTCTAAATTATTTTCAAAGGGTATAAGGATGTGTATGTCAATGAAGGATGCCATGTAATGGGTTTGATGAATTTTCAAAGAAATATTGTTTTATTTGAAAAGTTTTTTATTTTTTCTAAAATAAATACTATTTTTATGTTATCCAATATGCATCAATGTGTATTTTTATGAATTAATTATGTCTCAATTCTCTAAATCTATAAACATGAAACGATCGTCAATGTGAAAGGAAATAATTTTTTTGACAAAATTCATGATTATATAACGTAATGAGGTAAGATCCTTATAGTTGGTATAAGAGGATGGTTTAGATAACATTAGGGGTTTGGGAGATGTTAATAGAATACTGTAAAGTATTTTTACTCTTTTATTTTAAATTAAATTTTATAGAATTTAATTGTTACCATGTTTATTTGACTAATATATGTTTGTTAAGAATGGTTTTCCATAGAAGAAACATGGAATTTGAAGATGAGATGAACAAAAAGAATGATATCCATCCAAATCTGTAGTATGAAATGGTAGGAATTAGAACTGAGCAATTTTTAATAGTAATGGATCAGATAACATAAGAAATAAGTTATGTTAGAATCCTGGAAAGTTAAAAAATAGTGGAAGCAAAATAGAACTTGAAAATAATGGAAACTTTTTTGAGAAAACAACCTCCTTCTTTAAATAGATCTTATGACCTAGTAGTGATTAAAGGTGGATTAAAGCCCTTGAAAATATATATGATGTTATGAGATGTTCATATAATCAAAAGGTAAGCCATTCCATTAATCATTTTGAAGGTGAAGCTGATTAGTGGTGGTGAATGGAAAAGAATAATATTGATATAGAGGATATTAATTCCTTAGAGTGGGATGAATTCAAAATCCTTTTCCTTGAAAAATATTTTCCTAAGGTGGTGCAACATAGTTTGGAGAACAAATTCCATCAATTGATGAAAATGGATGAAGATCCAGTGGGAGTGTATAAAGTGAACTTCACCCGACTGGTGAGGAATTCTCCAAATCTTATTCTAGATCATGATAGGAAATCAACCACTTTTACTCAGGGTTGAAGTCAAGGTATTAAAGGGTGTTGGTATCCCATGAACTGAAATGTTATGAATAAATTTTTATATATTCTGATAGGATATAGATAAATTTTTTGATGATCTTGTGAATTTTGACACCAAGGAGAAGAAGCGGTCTAGATGGAATGTGATGTATAAGAAACAACAAATGAAATTTGATGGAATGAAAATCTAGTTCATTGTTTGTGAAAAGTGTTGAATGAAGAATCTTGGGGAATGCCTTACCAAAACTGGGAAGTGTTTTTGATGTGGTATGTTTCAAAAAATGGCATGATATTGTAATAATGATGTTCCAAATAATAATCCGGATAAGAAAATAATTATGGGTTTCAAATGTTGAGTGGTGAGTCATTATGAAAATGGTTTCCCAATGAGAGATCTGAATGACACAATGAATCATGAATATAAGAAAAACGTTTTAGTGAGATCCATCACAACAACATCATTAAATGTCAGGCTATCCAATGAAGTTGTATCAGATACCTTATTTGTATACTAATATTTTTTAAAATTTTAGTTTGATACGGGGTTAATACATTCCTTTATTTTGAGGTAATTTTCTATTTAATTGGAAATATCAAATAAACAAATGAGACCATAATATATCATAAAAAACTAGGGGAATATTATATCAAAGTGGAATTATCATAATATTTCTATTATGGTCTTTGGAAAAAATTTATATGTAAACCATGTTGTATTTATCTTAGCAGATTTTGATGTCATTCATGGAATGGATCTATTTATCATGCTATGTTTAACAATAGATTTTACAAAGTTGTTTTTGGGAAAATGTTTTAGTTTTTATTTAGGAATGAACCCATAAAATTGATAACATACCAGGATGCTGAGAAACTGTTGAAAGATGGAAATTAATTTTTCCTTTCTCATTTTGTTAAAAACAAGAGCACAATTTTGATTAATAAAGTTCCAATGGTAAATTAATACCTTGATGATTTTTCTGATGAGTTACCATGTTTCCAAAATAATTGGGATGTTGAATTCCCAATTGAATTATTTCTAGATGATATGAAAATTTCAAAAACCCCCACATTGAATTGAAAATATGGAACTCATTGAAATGAAAAATTAGTTGCATGAATTTATTTATAAAGGCTCCATCTTTCCTAGCACATTACCATGTGGTGCATCAGTTTTGTTACTTAAAAATAAAGTTGGTTTCATGAGACTTTTATTTGATTATAGATATCTAAATAACATCAATATTAAAAACAAATATCCTTTTCCTCATATCGATGTCTTGTTTTATTAGCTCTAGGGAGCTTTGTACATTTCTAGGATTTACTTGAGATTCAAATACCATCAGATGATGGTGAAGGAGGATAACATCCTAAAAACAACTTTTTTGTGCTAGATATGGGAATTATTAATTACTTGTTATTCTGTTTGGGTAAACTAATGAACCTAGTGTATTCCTAAAACATATGACTAGAAGATTCTTAATGTGTTATTGGATAAGGTTTTGGTTGTGTTTATTGATGAAATTATGGTATTTTCAAAGAATAAAGAGGAGCATGGAAAATATATAAGGGTTTTTTAAAAAAGCATAAAAGATATAATAGTGTATGAAAAATTCAGTAACTGTGATCTTTGATTGAAATATATTTCTATTCCTGGGAACATTTTAATTATGAATGGAATAACAGTTGATGTAGCACCAAAAAAAGTGGTTGATGAATTGATGAAATGCATAAATGTTATAAATATTCACAGTTTTTTGTATTAGCTGGTTATTACCGACAGTTTGATAAAAGAATTTCATGGTTATGTATCCTGATACCGATGTAAATGATAAAATGAGTTAAATTTATTTGGATATATGCATATGATGTTTTTTCCATTACTAAACATGATATTGTTGAATGCTCTAATTTTTTACTTGGCTTCCTAAAATTGTGAGTTCTTCATCTAGAACACCACTTCATTGAAGGGACTTAGTTGTGTTCGGATGGATAATTATTAGGTAACCTCTTATGCTTCAATAAAACTAAAGCATTTTGATCGAAATTATCCCACAAATGATTTGGAATTGGAAGTAGTAGTTTTTGCATTGAAAATTTTGAGGCATCATGTATACGGAGCTGAATATCCTATTTACACAGACCATAAATGTCTGTGTTATTTATTCACTCAAAAGAAATTAAACATGAAGTATATAAGATGGATTAAACTAATAGAGGATTATTCTTGCTTGATTAATGACCATCTTGGAATAGAAAAAAAGTGGTGGATTCCTTCATTCGAAAAAATCATGCATCATTAAACATGTTGTGTTCGGAACTTGTACCCTTGATTAATGATTTTATGAATTTTGGCATAGAAGTTGTTGGTGTCAAAAATAACTTGTAACACCCCAAGATTTTATGAAAAATATTCTTTTTAATTTTATTGATGTCTTTTTTTGTAAGCTAAAACAAATGAGTCTTGCACAACATGCAACCCTAACTTGGCTACATTACACCCAATCACGACCTTCCTCGATAGCGTGTGTTGTACGCAATACCGAGTATCACTAAACAACAATATGTTATTAAAATATTATTAAAACTAGCCGTATGAATAGTAATAACCACTTATTAAATTTTTTTAAATTTCATCTTTCAAAATGGATTTCATTTTTGGATTCAGAATATCGAAATTATCCTAGGGTGAAATTTTGGTGTTTTTTTGAAAACTTTCGATTTTTGATGAATAGTGAAAACACTGGGTTACTATTTAAAAACCGACTTTTTATTTAAATAATTATTTATTTAAATTTATTTTAGGTCAAAATTGATACATAATACCAATATAAGTTCAATGTAATTCATTGGAGTAATTTTATAATAATTTTAGATATATAAAAATTTTATTGAACATTTTACCGTCTTTTACCCACCCCTAGGAGAATTTTCAAATTTACATAAAACTTAATTTTACCACTTCTGTGAGTGGAATTTCAAAAATATGAGATACATGGTTGATGTCAATAAGTAAAATGTGATTCAATGAGATGAAAATAATTTTTGGTGAATAGTAACTTTTTTCTTTTATTTACCATGGTTAAAAGTAAATAGGGTAATTAAGAGTAAAAATGATATTATTATTACCCTAACACATGTCCTTATTCTATTGGATATGTTTATTAACCTTATAGTGTAAGAACACAACAAGTCATGGTAAAAGTAAAATTATCTAACTTAATGTTAAATCTAAATGATAAGGTTAAAATAGTAAACTAAACCTGTCCAAATTCTATTTGAAGAGAGGATTTAGACCGATCCCCACATTAGCTTCGAAATAACTCAATTTGGAGCTATTAAAAACCGAATATGTCTCTATAATAAAATAATATTTTTTGTTATTCCAAAGGTGCCCCTCTCCTCCCTTATAAAAGGGCACATCCTCCCTCTCTTCCTTACACTACATTGAGCCTTCAAGCTCATCCAACCCCTGCCAAATTTTCTTCAACACTTCCCTAGAATCATCTTATAGTTCATGGTCTTCTTCAAAGGCCAATTTTGTTTCCCTAAGAGGAGGTCTCAAAAAGGCGCTTCAAAGAAGAGGTAATGTCTGTTACCGATTCTTTCAACTTTATTTCTTCTTCCACTTATTCTTCTTTAGTTGTTTCGTTATGAAGTAATAACATCAGTATAACTCATATATTGATATGTTATTATAAGAATGATACAACCCTATTTCACCATCTATTCATCCTACAGAAAACAAAATCACCACGCGTGCGTATGTACAGAATACCATCTCCACGCCGTGGTGAAATATATTTTTCCACCAACACCTTACATGGATGATTATAATTCTGTAAAGAATAACTATATGTGTTTATTATAACATCATAATGATTCTAATATATTATACCATCCAATAAAATTCTATTCAATAATCATGGGAATGATATCATCGCTCGTACGTACTTACGAAATACCGTCACCACGACGCAATAAGATTCATTCTCAATGATTAACCATTCATAAATGCTTATAAAGTATATATAATAAGTAATCATGAAATATATGAAATAATAATGATACTGGATTTATGTATATATATATATGTATGTCATCTATTTAGTTTCATTCAATTCAATAGGGAAACGAAAACATCGTTCATGCGTACGTACGGCTTACCATCTCCATGAACGGTGTATTTCATTAATTTTATCGGTCTATAATATATATATATATGATGAATATATATTATATATAAATAATGTTTTACATTATATAATTATGTAAATCAGGATATAAGTATTAATATCAATAATGACTAGTCGAAACACATATGATAAATGAAATGATTTTACCCAAAACGCTACTTTAACATTGAATTTACAAATGAAAGGCTAATATAAAGTCCTAAGTGAAACATATATAATATCATAAAAATGAATATGATTCTATAATAAGTCAATGACATTATTTAAATCATTATACATGAGGTTCGGATACATACGAAGCATATCAGACCTATGGTAAGGGATAATTTTGCAAATATCATTTTTATCCGAGATTGCTTATTTGTAAGTATTTACCGGGGTTATTGAAATCGTCCATGTCCATGTTTTACAAAAGTGTTTTCATGCATGTTTAAATTATTTCTTACACATTTTGACTTTTACCCCATGGTATGGAAGGAATGATTCTTTTTTTACCCTACAAGGTACTTTTTGACTTTTCCGACAAAAGTACGAGAAGAATGTTTTTTTAACGTATATGGCATGAAAGGATTTTTACGGTTTTATAAAGCCTTATTTTCATGATGCTTCCTCCAAAATATTTCATGATTATTTTCAGAAAAATCTCTTTATTTTAAAATTTCATGATGTTTTGTGAAAAGAAATTGATTTTGAAGAAGAAAGGATATTTTCCGGAAGAATTCATTAGTGTTTTATCAAAACCATTTTTTCATCTAAGATGACATTATTTCATATGTGTATGTTTCAAGTATAATTTCTCTATGATTTACATGGTTTAACATTTCTTATTATGAAATGATATCCATTTCTTTTATATGGATTATGTGATGATGGGATTATGTTTGTGAAACCCATTTTTTTCGTTGGGTTATTATGAATGATGTATGTTTATTTTGTGGCACAAGTAAGAATGATTTCATTATGAGATGGGTGGGACCTATATCTACCTCCAATGCATTGGGTAAAGATTAATATCTCATGAGATAGACATGGCTGTAATGTCAAGTTAAACCAGTTCAGTAATACAGGACTAGAACGAGGAGTGAACTCGATTCAGAAAGGGACTTTGTCCACTAAGATGGTCTTGGAAGCAATGCCTTGGCTACTATAGAAATCATAACATGTGATTATTGGTTTCCACAATTAAATGTTTTATTCCCATGCTATTTTATCATGATTGATGTTCCCTTATGATATATGCCTTACGTACTTCCACGATTCATGTCATTGCTCAAGATTCTGATGTTTAGATTTTATGTTCATGTTTTTGCATTCAAATGTTTATGGATTGTTTTATGTTCTCTATGTTTACCCTTACTGGGCATTTGAGCTCACCCCTTTTATGTTTTATTTTCCCCAGGATATAAAGTAAGGTTTTAGGTATGGAAAAAGGGGAAGATATTTATGGGAGATGTTGAAGATATTTCACCATGATTAGAAGATTATATTCCAAGTTTCCAAAGACACTAAACTATTATGATCCTTGTGTGTCTCTTTTTGTTATGTAGTAAGTATTCCACAAAAGTAATGTTATGTCCATGTATATGAAGCTTTGGGTCTCTACATTTGGTATCAGAGGAAAGGTTTAGTCAACCTTTGGAAACTAGGATGCGAAAATGATAGTGAGATCCGTAGAGATATTTCTAAGGTATGTTTAGGGATGTCCCTAAGGATAAGTATACGTATTGGATATAGTCCTAGAACTACGGTAACAATCATATAATTTAAACTAATATGTTTGATATTGATGGTACTCCCCCTTTATTATGTTGTTTTCCCTAGCATGATTTTTTCTTCTCACAATAATCTTTTTGGGTTTTAGACAATGGCTGGAACCAGAAGGAAGCGTGTTGATCAATGTAATGGACAATGCAATTATTTTCCTCCTGAACAATCCAATGTTATGGAATATGGAGTGAAAAATATTATTTCTATACATATACAAGCTATGAATCATTCTTGACTTCCAAATGAGCAGAGAAGGGAACAATATTCTATTGTGTCCTTCATGAGGCAACATCCACCTTATTTTAGTGGGTCTTCCGATCCACTTGTTGCAGATCAATGGATCAGTACCACTGAAAATATATTTTCAGTTCTTCAATGTTCTGAACATGATAAAGTCATCTTAGTTGTATATCTTTTGGAAGGTGAAGCTAATCAATGGTGTAATCTTATCAAGAATACGAGGCCAAGAGTTGAAATTGAGTCCATGGAATGGGATGAGTTCATGAACTTATTTTTCAATAAGTACTTCACTCGTATTCTTCGAACAAAGATGGAGAAAGAGTTTCTTGAACTAAATAAAAAGGATGATGAATCTGTTGGTATATATGATGTGAATTTTAAAAGGCTTGCAAGGTATGCATCTGGCTTTATCATCCATCTTGAAAGTAAAGTTGATCGATTCTTCAGTGGATTAAAACCAAATCTTTGAAGGGCATCAGCTATAAGATATTTCAGTAGCTATGAATAAATTGTGTGTTGTGCTATTAAGGTAGAACTTGAAGTTGGTGTAACATATCTATCTCATGGTTTTGACAAGAAACGAATGATGGAGTTCAAGGAGAAATCTTATAACAATGGTGATAAAAAGATGAATGTTTCTTTATGCTCAATGTGTGGAATGTAGCATGGTGGAGATTCTCTAAAATGTACTAGAAAATGTTTTAAGTGTGGATAATAAGGTTATCGAGCAGTTGATTGTCGAAGTAATGGGAAAAAGGTTTCTAATGATGTAAATAGAGAAAAGACTACAGAGAACTCTCCACCAACACTTCAATGCTTCAAGTGCAAGGAAATGGGGCATTATGCTAATAAATTCCCTAATCCAAGGGTTAGTGATGATCGACACGAGAAACCACTTAAGTAAAAGGACAAAGGGAAGTCACATGCAATCACTATTGGTGATGTTGAATATGAAAATGATGCGGTGGAATGATTAAGTGTATATGTAATGGGATTCCAAAATAATGTTGTATATAGTATCGTGGAATATTGGAATATTTATGTATTGTTCTATTGTGGTTTTCAATAATTTTATGGTACTGGTAACCATGGAATGTGATTGAGATATTTTTGGAAATAAGATGAAATGCGCATAATGAAGGGATAAGGAGAAAATAATATGATAGTAATCATGAGCTCATTACTAAAATAAGGACAAAGTGATATCATGGTTTGATTATATAGATTGTTTTTGGATTTTGGTATGTGGAAAGAGTTACGTTTTGATAGTATTCATGTTTTCAATAAGGTTCTATGATAATTTATCTTTCAAGAGAATATATGACTAAGGTATTCATGTGTTTGGAATAAAACCAACATGATATATCTTCTGATATATGTGGGATAAGTGCTTGTATTCAAATTCTTGGTAGATAACCTTTCTATTAATAGGTTTTTTTTATACTATGAGCATGGACCGAAGTATTTTAGATAAGCCTAAATATTGAAATATATTATGTTGGACATAAGTTATTATTGTTTAAGGATATAACTTTTTTCAATATTATTGATGGGATGTTATAGTAATGTAGTTTTAGAAAAAGGAAAACCTGCAGGATGAGCGACAGCCCATCGCGTCAGACAAGGCTGTGGGAATCGAACCCACAACCGAAATGTGACTGGCCTTTATCGTCTACCACTGGCCTACAGTAAGTCCCTGGTTAATAGAAACTAGTTTTATTTTATTATGTGGTATGATATATGAAGTATACGTTAATTTTTGGAACCATATATGATTAATCTATCCCTAAGATGGACTTATAACTTCTGCTAACCTTTTGTTTGAAATAGATGGAATGAACCATCATTCTATCACATAATCTGCTAACACATCACGAATAAAACATTAAACTTAATTTCTTTAAGTGATGAAGTGGAAATTGTTCAATTCATGAACAATAGTGAAATTGAACCAAATTCATGTAAGTATTTATTTTAATTCATCAACTTTAGGGAAATGATCCTAAAAACCAAAAATGTTGTTCTAGTTCCCTTATATCTGATGAATAAGATGGTACCTTAGATCATCACAAATCTATGGCTTTGTGATTCTTGGCTTTTTCATAGCCATGTTCTCTACCACTCTCCATCAGAACATGATGGTTAGGTTTCTCTTCCATATCCATATTTTCACATATGTTTTCCTATGTGGAAACCCAGTGATTAGTTAATTTTGGTGACCATTATGTTTCATACTTTAGTTTTTAAAGATTTGTTTTGGTATTCCTTTTTACGATGTGGGTTTATATTATAGATACTTTCGAGTAGTAAACCATTTATATCCCCGACGAATTTCTAGGGCGAAATTCATTTTAAGGGGGGTAGAATGTAACACCCAGAGATTTTATGAAAAATATTATTTTTAATTTTATTGATGTCTTGTGTTGTACGCTACAACAAGAGTCTTGCACAACATGCAACCCTATCTGGGCTGCATTACATGCAATCACGACGTTCCTCGATAGCATGTGTTGTACATAATACTGAGTATCACTAAACAACGATATTCTATTAAAATATTATTAAAACTAGACGTTATGAATAGTAATATCCACTTTTTGAAATTTTTTAAATTTTATCTTTCAAAATGGACTTCATTTTTGGATTTTCAATATTGAAATTAGCCTAGGGTGAAATTTTTGTATTTTTCTGAAAACATTCAATTTTTTATGAATAGTCAAAATAGTGGGTTACTATTTAAAAATAAAATTTTTATTTAAATAATTATTTATTTAAATTTATTTTAGGTCAAAATTGATACATAATACCTATATAAGTTCAATGTAATTTATTTCAGTAATTTTATAATAATTTTGGATATATAAAAATTTTATTGAACTTTTCACCGTCTTTTACCCACCTTCTAGGAGAATTTGAAAACTTACAGAAAACATAATTTTACCACTTATGTGAGTGGAATTTCAAAAATCTGAGAGACACGGTTGATGTCAATAAGTAAAATGTGGTTCAATGAGATGAAAATAATTTTTGGTGAATCGTAACTTTTTACTTTTATTTACCACGGTTAAAAGTAAATAGGGTAATGAAGAGTACAAATGATATTATTATTACCCTAACACATGTCTTAATTCTATTTTACAAGTGTAATTCTACCAAAAACAACCTTAGGAATAAACTATGTCCATTTAGGCCCACTTGGATTAGATTAGGACATTTATTATTAATTTATTTAAAGAAGGGTTAAAATAGGTAAAATCAAAGTTTAATAATTAAATAATTTTTAATATAGGGTTATACATGAGATAAATTAGACTATAAATATTCCTTAGAAAGATAAAAAGATTTCCTACATAATAGTAATTTATTTGTAATTTTTAGACATTATATAATATAATTTATTTATGACACAATGTTGATGATGTAATTATCTTATTAATAAAATATTGACATAATTGATGTTATAAATACCAAAATAAAGGTAATTTGAGACTTTTTATGAATTACAATAATTTTCTAGGTTAACATGACATGTTAGTATTGATTTAATTAACCTTTTTAGAACTAATCATTCTGTTATGATTTTTACAAAAATAAATTACTAAATAGTGTCAAAATTGTCATAAAATAGTTTTTAAAACTAATATTATATTATTAATTGTTATTTTATTCCTAAAAATCTATTGTTCGGCCAAATGACTTAGATAAGGTTATATATATTAATTATAAATATCTTGGGGTTCTTTTGTCTTGTTATAGTATGTTTATTAACCTTATAGTGTAAGAACACAAAAAGACACGGTAAAAGTAAAACTATCTAACTTAATGTTAAATCTAATTGATAAGGTTAAAATATTAAAATAACCTTGTAAAAATACTATTTTATGAGATTATTTCGACCCATCCCCACCTTAGCTTCGAAATAACTCAATTTGGAGCTATTAAGAACCGAATATGACTTTATAATAAAATAATACTTTTTGTTATTCCAAATCTGCCCCTCTCCTCCCTTATAAAAGGTCACCTCCTCCCTCTCTTCCTCACACCACTTTAGCCTTCAATCTCGGACAGCCCCTGCCAAATTCTCTTCTCCACTTCCCTAGAAACATCATAGAGGTAATGGTCTTCTTCAATGACCAATTTTGGTGCCTTAAGAGGAGGTCTGAAAGAGGTGCTTCAAAGAAGAGGTAATGTCAATTACCGATTCTTTCAACTTTATTTCTTATTCCACTTATTCTTCCTTAGTTGTTTCATTATGAAGTAATAACGTCAGCATAACTCATAAACTTATATGTTATTATAATTATGAAACAACCCTATTTCACCATCTCTCCATCCGACAGAAAATGAAATCACCTCTCGTGCGTACGTACGCAATACTGTCTCTACGCCGTTTTAAATCTGTTTTTCCACCAACACCATACATGGATGGGTATAATGGTGTAAAGAATAACTATATATGGTTATTATAAAATCATACCTATTTTTATATATTATACCATCCACTAAAATTCTATTCAATAATCATGGGAACGATATTATCGCTCGTGCGTACGTACGGAAAACCGTCTCAACGACGCGATGAGATTCATTATAAATGATTAACAATTCAAAAATGATTATAAAGTATATATAATAAGTAATCATGAAATATATTAAATAATAATGATACTGTATTTATGTATATATATATATATGTATGTCATATATTTAGTTTTATTCAATTCAATAATGAAACGAAAACAGCCTTCATGCGTACGTACGGCTTACCGTCTCCATGAACGGTGTATTTCATTCCTTTTATCGATCTATAATAAATATATTCATATGATTAATATATATTATATATAAATAATGTTTTACATTCTTGAATTATGTAATTCAGGATATAAGTATTAATATCAATAATGAAAAGTCAAAACACATATGATAAGTAAAATGATTTTACCCAAAACGCTGCTTTAACATTGAATTTACGAAAGAACGGGTAATATAAAGTAATAAGTGAAACATATATGATATCATAAAAATTAATATGATTCTGCAATAAGTAAATGAAATTATTTAAATCATTATACAGGAGGTTCGGATACATACAAAGCATATCAGACCTAAGGTAAGGGAAAATTTTGGAAATCTCATTTTTATCAGATATTTCTTATTTGTAAGTATTTACTGGGGTTATTGCAATCATCCATGTACATGTTTTATAAAAGTGTTTTCATGTATGTTTAAGGTCCTTTTTACCCATTTTTACTTTTAACTCATGGCATGGAGGGAATATTTCTTTTATTTACCCTACAATGAACTTTTTGACTTTTCTGAAAAAAGTACGAGAATATTGTTTTTTAACGTATACGGCATGAAAGGATTTTTATGGTTTTATAAAGCCTTATTTTCATGAAGCTTATTCCAAAATATTTCATGATTATTTTCAACAAAATCTATTTATTTTAAAATTTCATGACATTTTGTGAAAAGAAATTGATTTTGAAGAAGAAAGGATATTTTCCTCAAGAATTCATTTGAAGTGTTTTTTCAAAACTATTTTTCCATCTAAGATGACATTATTTCATATGTGTATTTTTCAAGTATAATGTCTCTATGATTTACATGGTTTCACATTTCTTATTATGAAATGATATCCATTTCTTTTATATGGATTATGTAATGATGGGATTATGTTTATGAAACCCATTTTTTTTGTTGGGTTATTATGAATGATGTATGTTTATTTTGTGGCACAAGTTAGAATGATTTCATTATGAGATTGGTGGGACCTATATCTCCATCCAATGCATTGGGTAAAGATTTATATCTCATGAGATAGACATGGATGGAATGACATGTTAAACTGGTTCAGTAATACCGGACTAGAACGAGGAGTGAACTCGATTCAGAAAGGGACTTTGTCCACTATGATGGTCTTGGAAGAAATGCCTTGGATACTATGGAAATAATAACATGTGATTAATGGTTTCCACAATTAAATGTTTTATTCCCATGATATTTTATCATTATTTATGTTCCCTTATGATATATGCCTTACGTACTTCCAAGATTCATGTCTTTGCTCAAGATTTTGTTTTTTAGATTTTATGTTCAAGTTTTTGCATTCAAATATTTATGGATTGTTTTATGTTCTCTATGTTTACCCATACTGGGCATTTGAGCTCACCCCTTTTATTTTTTATTTTCCCCAAGATATAAAGAAATGTTTTCGGTAAGAAAAAAAGGGGAAGATCTTTATGGGAGATGTTGAAGATCTTTCACCATGATTAGAAGGTTATATTCCGAGTTTACAAATACACTAAACTATTATGGTCCTTATGTGTCTGTTTTTGTTATGTACTAAGTATTCTGCAAAAGTAATGTAACATCCATGTACGTCAGGATTTGGGTCTCTACATAACTATGTTTTGTTTCATGTTTCTGTGTAGTCATTGTTATCAGATGGAGTTAGGAATGTGTAAAAGTAATACTATAGTTTATAGAAAAATATATAATTGACTAAAATTGTAATTTTTTACGAAATTAATCTTGAAAAAGATTATGTTTTAACATTTTTAAAAGAATGTGCATTCCATATGATTCCCTGTTAAAGAAATATTTGTTGTGTGAGGCTCGTTGATCTCAATTTTATGTTCATACTCAAAGTACAATGATGTAAAGAGACATTGGGAAGTATTATTTCTGGGATGGAATGAAAAGAGATATTGTTGTTCTTACAATGCAATGTCTGACATGTTTACAGGTTAAAGTAGAGTAGTAGTTACAAATGGTGATGCTTCAGCATTTTTTTGTGATATAATGAAAATGGGAAAATCTATCCCTAGAAATTGTGGTGGGACTACCAAAGCCTTCTTGAGGTAACAATGAGATTAGGGATATTATAGATCTAATGAATAAATATACAAATTTTCATTATATTCATCATATAATCTATTTAAATCATCTTTCTCAACTGTACCTCAATGAAATTTTCAGTTGACATGGAGTCTGTATTTCCATTATATCTAATTGGGATCCTAGGATCTCTTTTTACTTATGGATGGTCCTTGAGAAGTCCTTGGAACAAAATTAAATTTCAGTACAATATTTCTACCTCAATCTGATGGGCATTTAACTCGAACGATTAAACATTGGAGAATATTCTTGAGCTTGTTCAATAGAATACTAGGGAATTTGTGATTATTATCTTTCGTTAGATGATTTTTATTATAATAAAATTTTTCATTTCAATATACAGATGGATCCTTCCAATGAATTGTATGGGAAGCAGGGCAGAACTACATCTTTTTGGGATGAAGTTGTGGAAATGAAGCTAATGGGAGTAGAATTAGAAGAGAAAGTGCATGCGAAAGTTATGATGATCCAACAACTCATGAGGACATCTCAGAGCAGACATTAATTTTTTGGTGAAAATAAGAGGAGAGACTTTTCATTTGAGGTAGGTAATCATGTTTTTCTTAGAATCTCACAATGGAAAATTTTTATGCGTTTTGGTAAGAATGAAAAGCTATGTCCACTATTCATGGGACCTTACAAAATTATGTAGAGAGTTGGTCCAGTCACCTATTGAGTAGAATTTCCTCTATTTTTTTCTCACGTACATAGTGTTGTTAATTTTTCGATGTTGAGAATATATGATATAGATTTAACTCATGTATTGAGCACAGAAGTAGTTTAGATGGATGAGAACCTTTCTTATGAAGTGAAACCCACTCAGATTTTTTAACAAAATGAACACGTAATGCAGATTATGGTAATCTACCAGGTATATGTTTGGGGGGTAACCAAATTGTCAAAAAAGCAACATGGGAGTCCGAAACTTCTATGAGGTAAAGGTACCCTCACTTGTTTAATATGCAAATAAAATTCTGAGGATGAAATATCCGGAAGGTGGGGATAACGTAACAACCCATGGTTATTAAAATAAATTGAAATTCATGAATCTTTATTTTTAGTAGTTATTTATAACAACCATTAAACAATAAATTTTCCACTTTTATGTTTTTAATTTAAAAAAACCATCATCTACAACTATGATTAGTAGGTTATTTGGAGTCTGAAATGACAAACATATTTTTTGGTGAACTGTAAAATACCATTATGAATAATAATATGAATATTTATATGACCCTAAAGAATAAAAAATTCAATTATTATTTTATTTTATTAAGGTGTTAAGATAATGTCAAAAGGATTAATTTTTTATGTTGTTAAGAAATATATTACAAATTTAAAATTTTTATTTTTGAAGAAATTGTGATTTTATTTAAAAATGAAATTAATAATATTTAGAAAATTATTTTCAATAAATGGACAAAATTTTCGAATTTTACACATCAGAAAATGGTTATGGTTTTTTTGAGATATTTTTGGAAATCCTGATTTTTGATGAATAATAAAATTTGATAAAATACTGTATATTCAAATTATCAATTAGATACACTATTTATGAAATCATAAGTTATGTAAACCCACTTGTTTGGAACTAAAATACCATTATTACTATTTGGGGTCACATATATTAATAACATTCATACTATTGAGACACAAAATTATAAAAATTATTAAAATAATTTAAAATAACACCACTCCTCCACTATAAATACCACCATCATTCCCCTCTTCCTCTCACACATCTCAATCCTTTTGTGTTACCCATGTTCTGTCAAATACGCCTCTCAAGGATCTTCTCCTCGTCCTAAAGAGTCTAGTATCACCAAAAGGTCAAAACAAAAGGCATTATGAAATATAAGAGATCAAGTAGATGTTTAAATGAGTTTTACGTAAGACAAACACGAAGTTAGTGAATTCTTAACCCGATTTCCATTCCTTGAGTGAGCATTCTACATCAGTATTTATATTTTATTAAAATTTATTGTGTGATGAATTTTGTTTATATTAAGTTTAATAATGTATATTAACTGTGTATATACATGTTACATCTTCTTTATTATGTCTCACTTCAATTATATGATTTTTGTAGGGATTTTATTATAAATCCATATTTCAAAATTCTTTTTTACACAATAAAAAAAATGTATTTGGGAAATAATTTGTGTTGTATGATTATGTTCTGGTTGTTGGGAATTGTTTATGATGAACTATGGGATTAATATCTCCCTATAATGCATTGGGTATATGTTATTTGGAGGTTTTTCATATGGTTACTCCAAGTGTAACTGTGATGGTTGCACAATTTGTAAGGTAGTCGTGAGGGTTAAAAATTATAAGGTAGTTGAGAGGATTACAAGAGTATGTAAATATTCCCCATGACACCATTATGGTTCTATTTATATTCTTATGTTTTATGGGAATCTTGTGAAAATATCAAAATTCCCAAATTAAGTATATATGGGTGACAAGTATTAATTTGGAAAATGATTTCATATGTTACAAGTATTCAAAGTCTAATGTGTTCTTCCCATCATTTTATACACCTTCATGAGATTTTTGTGATCATATAATGTTTTCAAATGGTTTCCTCATGTTATAAGGATGCGAAAGACAATTAAATAAGTCATGTTAATTTTTTGATGAATTTTTTAAGAAAATATGTTTTATTAGAAAAAGTTTTATATGTTGGATGGAATGAATACTTTTTTTATGGTATTAACTATGTATTAAAATTTATTGTTATGAATGTATCATGTACCAATTCACAAAAGCTATAAACATGAAAAGATATAAATTTTAAATGGATGTGACTTCTTGGATAAATTCAAGAATATATAATTAATAAGGTGGGTCCTTATTGTTAGTATCAGAAGATGTATTAGATAATATTACGAGTTATGGTGATGTTTATAGAATAATGTAAATGGTTTTTTCCCATGAATAATAATTTTTTTTATAATTTAAATATTACCATGTTACTTTGAATAATATATTTTTGTTGACAATGGTTTTCCATATAAGAAACAGAGAATATGAACAGAAGAGGCACCAACAGAATGATAACCTTTTGAATCTATAGCCCAGAATGGATGTGATTGGAACCGAGCAGTTTGTGATAGAAATGGCTCTTTTAAAATCTAAAATAAATGGTTCTAGAATCCATGAACGAGAATAAAAAGTGGTACCATAACGCAACATTACAATAGTAGTATAGTTTTTGAGACAACACTCTCCAGCATTCAATAAATCTTATCACCGAGTAGCACCTGATGGATAGATTAATGTCATTTAAAAGATATTATATGTTATGGGATGTTTAGATAATCAATAGTTAAGTCTTTCTATTTATTTTTTTGAAGGTGAAACTAATAATTGTTGTTCAATGGTAAATAATATTCATGATAGATAGGATATTGATGCCTTAGAGTGTGATGAATTTAAAATTCATTTCCTTAAAAATATACTTTCTTATGGTGGTTCGACTAAGATGGAGAAGAATTTATTGGAATTTAAAAACCTGGATGGAGATTTAGTGGATTTTTATAATGAAAAATTCCCCCAACTAGCGAGGAATGACCATAATGTTATTCTGGATCCTAATAGAAAAACTAACTGCTTTTAATTAGGGTTTAATCCAAGGTATCAAAGAACGTTGGCCTACTGTGAATTCGAATGTCATGAGAAACGTGTCCGATGTGATGAGAGGGTAGAGATGGAGTTTTTAGATGATCATATTCATTTTAAAAACAAATAGAACAAGAGTTATAGATGGAATGATATAGGTCTTAATCAACCCATTAAATCTAATGGTAAGAAAATCCAGTTCCCAGTTTGTGAAGAGTGTGGCAAGAAGCACCTTGGGGAATATCTTATCAAAAATTGGAATTGTATTTGATGAGGTATGTTTGGCCATATGGCCCAATATTGTAATGAAAACTATCATAAGACTAATACTGAAAAAAAAACTGTTATTTGTTTAAAATGTCGAGAGGTGGTCATTATAAAAATGCCTTCCCAATGAGAAATTTGAATGATACTGAGAAGCCACTATCTAAGAAAAAAAGTGTAGAGAGATACATTGTGACTACGTAAGTAGATTTCGGGCTATCAAATGAAGTTGTATCAGGATCCTTTTTTGTTTTCTCATATTTTTATAATGTTTATATTGACACATGGTCTATAAATTCATTTATTTCTTTGTAATTTTCTCGTAAAATGGAAATATCACCTCAACAAATGAGACCTGAAATTATTGATAAAACCCCATGGAGAAATATAAGTGTAAAGAGGAAATATATGAATCTTTCTATTGTGATATATGGAAATACATTGCCTACAAACCATGTTGTCTTACACTAGAATAGGTTTATGTAATTCTAGGAATGTATTGGATTTCTGTTTATAATGATAAGATTGAATGTAGAGCTAAAGAAGTAGTTTTTCAGTAAGAGTTTCAGTTTGTATTTAGGAACGAACCCAAAAAATTGATAACATATCATGAAGATGTGAAACTATTAAAATATTTGAATGAATTTTATCATTATTTTATTATTGAAAATTAGGTAAATGTTCTTATTAATTATGTGCCAGTGGTAAATGATTGCCTTTATGTTTTTCCTGATGAGTTACCCAGTGTCATACATAATTGGGCAGTTGAATTCACAATTTAACTAGTTCCTGATGTTGTGCCAATATAAAAAACACCATTCAAAATGGCACAACTAGAACATATTGAACTAAAAAATAAGTTTTAGGATTTTATTTATAAATAATTCATTCATCCTAGCACTTCACTATAGTGTTCCCCTATTTTGTTTGTTTAAATGAAATATAGTTCAATGAGAATTTTCATTGATTATAGAGAATGGAATGACATAACTATTAAAAACATTAATCCTTTTCTCCTTATCAATGAATTATTTTAACACCACTATGGATATTTATACATAACCAAGACTGACATGAGATCTATATACCATCAATGAAATTTAGGTATTATCTATGAATACGGAGGAGCATGCAAATCATCAAATGGTGTTTTAAAAACCTTAAAAGAAAATAAATTGTATGGAAAGTATAGAAAGTGTGATTTTTGGTTGCAATAGATTTATTTCCTTGGGAGAATTATAAATATGAATGGAATAACAGTTGATCCTCTTAAATCAATAGTGGTTTATTAATGGGAAAACCCCATAAATGTTATGGATATTGGTAGTTGTATTGGAATAATTGGTTATTAAAAATGGGTTGTTAATAAATATTCAAAGCTATATGGATGTCAAACTATGTTAACACAAAAATTGGTTAGATTTATTTGGAAAGAAGAATGTGATGTTTTTTTTGAAGAACTGAAGAAGAGATTTTTGAATGCTCCGGTTTTTGCATAGCCTTCCCGGAATGGTTTGTTTTTTGTCTACAATGACGCTTCATTGATGGAACTAGGTAGTGTTTTGATGCAGAAATATCAGGTAGTTGCTTATTTTTCAAGATAACTGAAAAAATTAGTTAAATTATCCCATACATGATTTGGAATTTGAAGGTGTGGTTATTTATTGTAAAATTTTGAGGCATAACTTATACGGAGCCAAATTTTAAATATATAGTCCACATAAAATTCTAAAGTATATATTCACATAGAATGAATTAAAAATGGGGTTTAGTAGATGTCTTGAACTAGTAATGGATTATGATTGCATGATAAAGTACCATTTGAAAAAAGAAACTAATGTGTCAGATACCTTGAGTCAAAAGAAACATGCATCATTAACCATGATACATTTGTAACACGATCCCTCGAATAATAATTTGATGAATTTTGGTATAGAAGATTTTGGTGTATGAAATACCTCTTTTTTGTTTTAGGTTTATGTGAAATAATAATTATTAGAGATAATTAAGATAGTGAAGAAGGAGGATCATGGTCTATAGAAAGATTTATAAATTGGTTAAAATGGGCTACTTTCGATAAATCGACCTTGATAAATATTTTGTTTTAATATTTGTAAAATAGTACTATGTTCCCAGTGATTCTATGTTGAAGAAATAATTTTTTTTGTGTTACTCCTAGTTCACCATTTTCAGTTCATCATGGAATTACTATGATTTATAGACCATCGAGTATATTATTTGTGGGATGGAATGAAAATAAATATTTCTGGTTTTTCCATGAAATATTAGAAATGTCAATAAGTTAAAGAAAACATATAGTTACTGAAGTGGATACATTAACCATTGTCATTGCTAAAGTGAAAATGAGAGAATTCATCATTGGAGTTTGTGGTGGGACTACCAAAGTCTTCTTTATGTAACAATGTGAATTGGGTTATTGTTGATCGGCTGACTAAATCTGCACATTTTCATTCTAATCAAGATAAAATTTCTTTGGATCTAATTTATCCATTGTACCTCAAAGTGATTTTTAGGTTACATGGAGTTAATCTTTCCATTATATCATACTGGGATTGTAGGATCACTTATTTCTTTTGCAAGGGCCTTCAGAAGTCATTGTGCATAGAATGAAATTTCAATACATCTTTTCATCTTCAATATGATGTGCAATTAGAATGAATGATTCAAAAATTTGAAGATATTTGTTGAGCTTGTTCAATTTAACACTAGGGAAGATGGGATCAACATATTTATTTAGTTTTGTTTTCTTATAATAAAATTTCTCATTCCAGTATTTAGATGACACATTTTGAGGCATTGTTTAGGATGTGGTGTATAACTCCATATTTTTGGGATGATGTTTGGGAAAAATTATTTATGGGACAAGAATTAGTAGAGGTAGTGGATGAGAAAGTTAACGTAATCCAGAAACACATGAGGATAACTCAGAGTAGATAGAGAAGTTAAATATAAAAACGGAGGAAAGATTTTTCTTTTAAGGTAGATGATTATGTTTTTCATAGAATCTCACCATATAAAAGTGTTATTTATTATGGTAAGAACTGAAATCTATGTGAACAGTTCAGAGTATGTTATCTAATTTAGGGGAACATTGGACTAGTTTCCTACTAAGTATCTTTTACTCCAAATTCATCTCAGGTACATAGTGTTTTTCATGTTTAAATGTGTAGAAACAATGTGCTAGATTGAACTCTTGTTTTGAACCAAGAAGGAGTTCAGTCAGAATTGAACCTTTATTATAAAGACAAACTAGTTAAGATTCTTGATAAAAGGGAACATGTATTGCAGAATAAGGTAATCCACCATGTAAAGGTTTTTTTTGGAGAAACCTCATTGTTTAAGAATAAACATGGGAGTCTGAAAATCCAATGAGAAAAATGTTCCCTCACTTTTTTAATATATAAATAAAATTATGAGGATGCATTTTCCAGAAGGTGGGGACAAATTAAGACCCTACTTTATTAAAAATATATTTAAATTCATGAAACTTTATTTTAATTATATATTAATTACTATCATTTAATCATAATTTCTCCACTTCAATGTTTTCAATATAAAAAAATGATCATCTAAAACTGTGATCAATATCTTATTTTGATTCTGATAGGGCCAACTTGTTTTTAGGGTGAATAGTAACATATCCTTTTGAATGGTAACATGAAAATTTATATAAACCAAATGAATAATAAATTTTAGTATTTTTTGGGTTTATGATAATGTCAACATGATTAATTTTTCAAGGTGTTAATAAATGAGTTATAAATTTAATATTTTTATTTTTGAATAAATTATGATTTTATATAAAATTTTAATTAATAATATTTAGAAAATCATTTCCAAAAAATGGAGTTCATTTTCGATTGTTACATGTCAAAATATGGTAATGGTGAATTTGTGGGATTTTTCTAAATTGATGAATTTTTTAATATTAGTGAAATATGGTAAAATACTGGATATTCAAATTATTAGTTAAATACACTATTTAGGAAAACAATAATGATGTAAGCCCACATATTTCTAACTCACATGCCATTATTACTATTTTTTGTCACATGAATTTAGACTATTCATACTCTTAAGAAAAAATATTATAATAATGATTAAAATAATGTAATATACATCCTGTCCTCTACTATAAACACCACCATTATACACCCCTTCCTCCCACACCATTAAAGACTTGATCCTTACCTCTGTTCTCACCAATACTCCTTCAAAGGCACTTACCCACGTCCTAGAGCTATTGGTTTCACCATAATGACAAAACCAAATAACATAAGAAGGATCTCAAAGAGAAGAGATCAAGAAGTGGTTTAAACAAGCTTCATGTAAGACAATCCTGAGGTAATGGAATTTATAAACCAACTTCCATTCATTGGGTTAACATTCTATTGCATTATTTATGTGGTATTAAAATTTATTGTGTGGTGAAATTTGTTTATATTATGTGAATTATGTTTATTTATAGTATATATACATGTTCTATCTGTTCTATTAATTATCACATCAATTATATGATTTTAAGGGTCTTTTCTTTTAAAATCCTCTTACAAAATTATATTTTAAACAATTCAAAAACTATTTTTTATGAAATTAATCATGCTTTATGATTATGTTCTTGTTATTGGGAGTTATTTATGATGAATGGTGGGACCTATATATCCCTCCAATGCATTGGGTATGGGTATTTTGGATGTTAGTCATATGGTTACACAAATTGTAAATGCAATGGTTACTCAATTTGTATGGTAGCCTTGAGGGTTACAAATTATAAGGTATCCAAGAGGGTTACAAGATTATGTATTTAAATCCCCGAGATACATTTATGGTTATATTTATGTTATTATGTTTTTTGGGAATCTTATGGAAATATCTTGTTTCACAAATTAAATATATATGGGTGATAAGTATGTCTTTTGAAAATGATTTCATACCATACTTTTATTCATGGAATAATGTGTTGTTTCCTTTTTTCATATCCCATACAAAGTAATTTGTGCTCATCCCTTGTTTTTAAATGTATTTCACAGGTTATAAGAATGTGTAAGACAAAGAAGGAAGCCACGATAACTTTTTGAGGAATTTTCAATGAAACCGTGTCTTATTTTAGATGTTTGATATTTAAGAATAAATTAATACCATTCTATGGCATCCATTATGTATTAATGTCTGTGATTATTATTGTATTATATTCCAATTCTATAAATATTTATACATGAAAAGATATAAAATGTGAATGGATTAGATTTCGTGGCTAATTTAATGACTGTGAAATGTAATAAGGCTAAGTAATTATATATTCTTTATCATATTCTCATAATTTATGGGTTTTTAAATTTTGATTTTATTATCTATATTTCATGGGTTTTATGGTTCAATTGTTTCCAAATTGGTATAATAATTTTATCTCAATTTTAATTCACTATGAACCATTATATATTATGAACCTATATTATTTTATTAGGTGTTGATAATAACCTTTGGCATATTTTTTACATGAATATATTTCTTTTCTAAAAATTTAATTTTTCATTTAACGTTATTAATCATCTATTTCAAAAATGTGTTCCCTGAAAACAAATTTTTCTAAATTTATTAAGGGTTTAATAAAAGGCATTTAAATATTTTTAAATTAAAAGTATTTAAAATATGATTAAATTATATTTCAAATAATCCTTTTTTAAGGTTACAAATAATAGTGTTATATATGTTTTTAAATTAAAAATAATTATTAAAATATGAAATGATATTTACTTTAAGAATTATTTTCAACAGATATATCAAAATTATTTTCCATGTAATATAACATTCATTTATGATATTTAAGTTTTCATGGTGATGAATTTCAATGAAGATATCCATATTTGTCCAATGGTTAGTTAATGTTTTTGACCGAATGATATTTATGAAACCCATTTCTTTTCTAGGGGTTTGTAATGATTGAATGATGTTTATGAACCTCATTTCATTCCATATGTTCTGATAGGATGAATAATTGCTGTTTTTGTGTCACATATATTTATGGTTCTCAATATGTGATGGGTGGGACCTATATCACCCACCAATAGATTGGGTAATGATTTATATCTCAAACAATATATAGGATTGGCACCATAAATGAAGCTAGTTCATTAATACATGACTAGAATATGAGTAAAATCAGATCTGTAATATAGGATCACATCATGGATAATTTTTTTTACTAATACATGACTGGAATGAGTAGTGAACCAAGTTTAGTAATGAAATTTTTCCACTAGGTTGTTCTTTCCAATGATCTTTTTCAAACATGGAAATTATATTTTATGGTTATGTATATACAAAAATTATATTTATTTTTTAATAATATAACAGAATATGTTGTTTGATTCATTAAAAACATATATGGTTAATTCCATGACATTAAATCATGATACATGGTATAAAGGGTATTATTTTCAACTAGTGTTTTATATAATTATGCTTTATAAATCTGTTATTATTGATATGTCTCTTGTTTACCCTTACAGAGCATCATAGTTCACCCTTTCTTTTTTTATTTTCCCCCTAAATAAGAAAAAGTTATTAAGAATGATATTTCAAAAAGGGTTCTAGTTAGGAATATATATGTAAGAGAATATGTATATTTCTTATATACTAGTTGTTTATGTTTCCATGTTTCCAAAGGCACTAAAGAAATTTGATCTTTGTGTATATTCTTATGTAAAGTATGGAATGTTCTTTAAAAATGATATAATTTCTATATTCATTAGTAATGTGTATTTATAGTTGATATCATTGAAAATATTTAGAAATACATAGGAAATAAGGATGACAAATCCATACTAAAATCGATATGTATAAGTATAGGAATAGATTATAATGCTAGAATGTTGGTCAAAATAATGGATAACCGAGGAATAATCCATTGATATGATATTATGAAAGTAATTTCACTTGATTATGTTTTTATACCAATATAATTAGTGTTACTAACTCAATAATTTTGGTTTCAGAAAATGGAGGGAACTCGAAGGAACAATATTAATATAGAATTTGATATACAATATTTAGATGAGATGTCAAATGGGATAATGGTTGGGGTGAATGATGTTCAAATTTTAACTAATAATAAATCTCATAATAAATTTAGCAATCTCATATTTGGTGATTTTCATGAACAATTTAATAATAGAATGATGGAGTGTTGTGGTAAACATGGTTGATAGAAATTATAATGTTCCCCATGTAAATCGTGTTGGAAGAGGTGTGAAGAAGAATACATAAATGTAATTGGAAATGCATTGGGTGTAGAGAATAAAGTCACACTAAATATAATTTCAAAGGTAATGGTTCATTAAATTCAATATACTAGGATAATGGTATTGTCATCAACTAAAGATAAATGGTTTTAATATGTAATGTACGTGAATTATGAAAATTTATTCTATAATGGGAAATCTCATCAACAATGATGTATGTTTAATTATTATAAATCAAATGGTGGAAAGACAAAAAATGGAATATAATATAAAATAAGTGTTAAGGAAAAAAATTATTAATCTTGGACAAATGATTAAGATTATTTTGGAATGATTTTATGTTTATCTATTCCAATTCAAGAATAATGTGATAAATTCATTTTACAGTATTGTGGAATATTAAACCATCTATGGATAATTTCACTATAGTATTTTCTTAAATATTTTGAATTATTTTATGAATGGTACTAGTAACCCAGAAATTTTATTGAGGTTGTAGGGTGGTATTTTTGGATAATAGATGATTTAAGGAAAGATAATCATTAATTTTCTTGTAATGTTGTGATAATAATGAGATAAAAAGAAATTTTAATGGGATAAATTAGAATAGATAGTATTTTTGAACATGGAACTAATATAAGGAAAATGTGTTTTAGAATACCATGGATTGAGTTTATAGAATTTTTGGATTTATGGTATAATTAAAGAGTTAATTTTTTAAATCATTCATTTTTTGCTACGATTTTATGGTAATTGATCATATTACCATATTTCAGGATATTACACATTAATGGCCTTCACAAGTTTGGTTTATGAAAATTATGAGCAACATAATGTTATTTGGGGGATTAATGATAAATTTAAATTTGAAATATTGTTACCATTCTTTGAAAGTTTGGTATTTTACTCTTTTGGAAGGATGATAAAGGTTAACATTTATGAGATTTTGTAAGTCATAATTTGAATCATGATTTGGATTTTAATGTATTATATCTCTATATATGGATATATAATTATTATATAATCTGTATTATATGATTTTTTGTGATGTTAAGTGATGGAATAACCAACCATTCTATGGATTCCATGCTTCATAAATGGAAAAATCACATTCATTTCCTGGGATAAGGGATGATGTGGAAATTTTTCAAGGCACAATAAAAGGATGGGATATGCATAGAAAATGTAATGTAATCAGGTAATTATTTATTTTCATGAAAATTATTCCACTCTAGGGAAAGTATCTTTAATCAAAATAAATATTATTCTAGTACCTTATTTTTTATTAATAAAATGGGCCCATAGACCATCACATATTTATAGATTTTTTATTGTTAACTTTCATGCTGACCATGTTCTCTATGACTTTCCAATAGTGCATGAAATTTTAATTTCTCATACATGTACATGTTTTCACAATCCACCTATGTTATCCAATGTTGAAACCTAGTTATTATTAACTCTTGTTCATCGTTATGTTTCTCAATTTCTCCTAAAAAATATGTGTTTTATAATTCATTTTTACGATGTGGGATTCTATGAAAGAAACATTGAAGTATTAAACCATTGATAACACTAATAAATGTCAATGGTGAAATTCATTATACGGGGGGTGGAATGTAACACACTTATCTTATTATGAAATATATATATTTAGAAAAAATTTATTTTTGTGATGTCGTTTGTTATAGGAAACAACATTTTATCTTATATTACATGCAACATTGTGTTTCTAAGAAACAAGATTTTATTATTACAATTATTTAAACAATAAAATTATAACATAGAGGTAAAAATAGATATAATGAAATATATTAACTGAATAATTAAATAATGGTTCAAACATGTCTCCAAAATTAATTTAATAACTAATTATAAATTATAGTAAAACCATTATTTTTAAAATAAAGGAAATGCATATCTAAAAAGCAGTTTAAATGTGCACTAGACTATTTTATACAAATGAATAAAAATATCATTCTATATGGATTATACTAATAATATATATATATATAGATGATATTTAATATAATTTTTAATAATCATATTATCTGTTTTATAGACATTGTATAAGAAAAAATACATTTTTATGCATAAAAGAATTATTTTTTTATAAAAAGGTAGTTTTGTCTCCTTTTGATGGAGCCGATGTTAAATTTTTTTTGGACACCCATAAAAATATTTCATGAAAAAAAATTCTTCATTGAGAGATGAATATAAAATATAGTTTTGCTTCAGTTTTAGGGTTTTTATGAAAATATTTAACTTCTGTTGAATAACAAAAATACATTGTTTTATAGAAAACTATATATTATTTTATAGTATTTAGAAGGTAAAATTATTTTTTGGATTAGTTTTTATTTTTTATTAGTTTAAATTAATAAATATAATACAACTATATTTTTTTAGATATATTTTATAAATTAATTTCTTATAATAATATTTTAAGTTTCAAGAGGGTATTTTTCCAAAAATATGTTATTCATGATGTTTTATAAGTTTTAATTTAATTGAAATTATGGAAAATCTATTTTTTTAATATTAAAAAATGATGTATAATTTATATTGAAAAGTGTTGAAATTATAACATAGTTTCTATTTATTTGTGGACAATATGAGTATCAATGATGGAAGAATTTGTTACCATTGGAATGAGTAATTTGAGTAATTTAACATAAAAATAAAATTATAAAGACTACAAAATAAATAAATAATATTAGAAACATTTATTTGATGAATTAAATTAAATTTGTAACACAGAATTATCTAAATTAATATGTTTAATAGAGATTTTTTTGGAGATAGTGACTTATATAATATATAAATCAAAGAATGTCACATAATGTCATTTTTTATCTTTAATATCCCTTATATATCCACATTGGTAAGAGTTATGTTCTGAATGAATATAACTATAGTTTTTTAACATAATAACTTAATTTTCATGATATTTTTTTATTGGGTCAGTTAGAGATGATTATGGTGGTAATAATATTTTAGTAATTAAAAATATCAAAATGAGACATTCATGTTTTAAAAAATATATTATATTTTATATAGGGTTAAAAAAAGATATATTTGACCATATTTATTATAATTAAATATTTAATATATATATTTATTTTTAAAAGTTATTTTTAATATTTAGTTATCAAATAGGTATATTAAATAAGTACACAACACAAATATAGTAATAAATTTATTTACAAAATCTCAAATACATGATAGTACCAATATTAAAATAAATATAATTTTATATTATTAAGGTAATTAAATAATTTCATAGGTTAAATTTACCTCTTAGGGAAAAAACTAAAATATTTTACAATAATTTATCCTATAATATTGATATTTTTAATAGATATTGTTATCATTAGTTTGAAAATGGATAATAAAAATAATTACAAAAATATATATTTTCTGTAATTTTAAAAAAATTAAAAAAAAATTATAAAAATCTAAATTAATATATAGTCTTAAATTTTATATATTTTTTATTTATTATTTACCTTACATCATATATTATAAACTTAAAATATTTTAATTTAGTTCAAGTTATATCCTTAGTTTAAATGAGAACAGGCTAACTAAGTGTTAATAAAAAAGTTAATTTTTTAAATAATAACAAAACATTTACCAAATATATATTGATGATATTAAAATTTTATCTAATATTATATTCAAATATATGGCATTTACATGGCATATTAATTGAGATTTAATTTATTATAAATTAATATTTTAAAAATTCTAAATGTTCTCTTGACCTCAATTATAAAAGTGCGCCACATCCCTCAATTTTACATCTAAAATTGAGCCTTCTATCTAGACCAAAATCTACCAAATTGTATTATCTACTTCCTTATTCACATTATATTGGTTCTAGTTTTTCATAAATACCATCACTATGGAACTTTAAAAGAGATCTAATGGATCTTTTTCGATGAAGAGGAAATATCATTAATCAATCACTCTATTTTTCTGCTCTTCAATTCCTCCTATAAATATATTATATATACCATAAAATAGTAAGTTTATTCTATTAAATAATCTGATGTGTTGTTATTATTTTTAGTAACTGACCACCATACTTCCCCTTTCGAAGTAAATTAGAAATGATTGTATCACTCGTGCATGTGTATGAATTATTATCTTCAAGCAGAGATACAATTAATTTTCATAATCATATTTCAAAAGAAGGAATTATAATGGGTTAAATAATTATATATTATATTTATGAAATAGTTAAAATTCTGGAACGATAATATCATATCTACCTTTTTACCATAGAATGTTTTGAGAAATGATAATGTCATTCATGTATACGTTTGGCTTACTATCTCCATGATGAGATGTGATTCATTTTTTATCCACATTACAACTAAATTGTAATAATAAGTAATTTTATGAATATATATGAAATATATATATCATAAAAATTAATTTTTAATGATAAATATCATATAATTTTCTTTCATTCAATTTGAGATGAAAACGAAATCATCATTCATGCGTAGGTATGCCCTACTCTCTCCATGAATGGTGTATTTTATTTTCTACCTATTAATTTTAGTTGTCTCTATGAATTAATATAAAATAAATTAATATATATATATATGATATTTATTCCATGTTTATCATTATTATGGGGAATAAATCATGATATATAAAATAGAACAATGGATAATAAATCAAAACATGTACAAAATACAATGTGTTTATTACCTAAAACATAAATTTAAAATGAAATTTTTAACAAGATGAAAATATATTTTCCTAAGAAACTCATATAAGATAATATATATAAATATGGATATCTGGTAAATTTATAATAATCTTATATTTATTGAAAATTGGTTGTAATTTATATGATGGAAGTCAAGATGTATGTTAAGATATTTTGGTCTCACATTTATTTTGGTAGGACAAATTCCATTTAAGAAACTTGTTTATTTTGTGTGGTGTATATACTATTAATGAATTTATTTATGAGTATTATTCTAATAATTTATGGTTATTTACATAGCTTTTTTTAGGATCTCTCTTTCATGGGGTGTACGGTTCATTATTTACAAAATTGGTAATGTAATTTAGTCTTAATTTTCTTTAACTGAAAGATGTGTTTTATTATGAATATATATAATATATAAAGGTTTATATAATAACTGTTGACATTTATTATTCTGAATATCCATGTTATAGTGATATTAAATGTTTCATGTAATATTAATGTATCCTGCTTTAAAATTCCCTATTATATCAAAATAATGTTATCTAAAAATGATTTAATAGTGTTTTTAATGTTCTTTTAAGATTTTTAGTGGAATATGATTTCAAATACGATTAAATTTTTTTAAGTCAACTTTTATTTTATTTTGAGGTAATTGAAAATATTTTTAAATATTTTTTTATTTAAAAATCACTTCACAATGAAAAATGGATATTTTCTCCCAGAATTATTATCTGGTGTTCTCCCAAAATTATTTTCCATCTACGATAACATTAATTATTGTTACTTATTGTTTAATGGGGTATTTTTCAATGGTAATTTACATATTTTTCTTATGGGTTTTTAATTTTTCTGATGGAAATATATTTATGAAAATAATTTAATTTAGAAGGAATATGTTAGGATTGAATTAAGTTTATGAAATCCATTTTAATCTACAGGTTCTGATAATATGAATAATTTTTGTTCTCATGTTACACATATGTATAGATTTCATTATATGAATGGTGGGAACTATATGTACATGTAATTATTTGGGTAAATATTTATATTACATGAGATAGGAATGAATATAATGGGAAATGAACACAATTTAGTAATACTGGACTAGAACAGAAGTAAACTCAGTTAAATAATATAGGATATGAATATTCTTAACCTCAATTAATTAATACAGGACTTGAAGAAGGAGTGTACCAGATTATGTAAAGGACATGTTCTGCTATGATGGTCATGGAAATGATATGTGACTAACAATGAAATGATTTTCTATTCTTATACATATGCCACAATTACATGTATTATGTTATGATCTCATCGAATATGTTCATTTATTATTAGTGAACTTATACGATTTATTCAATGACATGATATTAAGATATTTTATATATAATATATTATTTTTTTATTTTTTATTTTCATATTCCTTATGATTGTGTTATGATTAATTTTTCCCTTTTTAATCTTACCGAGCATCAGAGAGAACCCTTTCATATGTTTATTTTCCTCTGGATATGAAGAATGGTATTAAGTATGATTTTTTAAAAAAGGGTTTATTCATGATGAAATAAGAAGGACATGAAGTAGAATTGTTATGAACCTATTTTTTATGTTTTCAAGTTCCCAACGACACTAAAATAAATTGTTTTTTGGTTGTGGGTTTGTGAAATGTGTGAAATGTTCAGAAAAAATTATTTAATGTCAACGTACATTAATCATGGGTTGTTATAGTGACAAGGAACACTCTAGTCCTGAAACTCTAATGATTTTGGGAAATACATGAAACTTACTGTATTTTTAGAATAAAATTTTTCTCAGATTCCCTCTTGAAACCCAGTCAATGTTTGGGAATGTGTTTGATGATGTTTCATGAAATATCCATTGATAAAGAACATTATTTTTATTATACATTATTATATCATGAATCATATAATTACAAAAAACTACAATGTCTCACAAAAACATATTTTCAATATCATTTTAGATATTTGGTTTCAATGAACACATTTTCAAAAAATTTGATCATCCTGAAAAAGCTTCCTTTCACGAAACCCTTTTTGGTACTCATACTTTCATACATGTGGGTACATATCATGAGTATTACAATCTAGAGTCACACTGTTATATTTTTTTTTGGGTCTATGATATTTTGGGCTAAAACTAGTGAAACACCAATATCCACCCAATATAATCCCATGAGTTGAGATACTCCGACACACTCCAAAAAATACCTTGTCTCGACATAATTTTCATAGTCTTTTTATCATTATATGAGTTAAGATTATTTTATTGGTTTCTATGAATACATTTATTTGAAATAAAATTTAGGAAGTTCCAAAAATAACATCAAATGAATCTTATGCTTGACTGAACTACAGTGGGATTCTTCCGTGAAAGTCTCGCATCTACACTTTCATGGAATCGTCCATATAGTGGTCCTAGATACATGATGTTAAATAATAGTATACCCAATGTGACATGAATAACATTAATCATGGGGAAAACCTGAAATTTATTATGTGTTTAGTTAAATATGCCTCGTGTAATGAGACTTAAATAACCTCTAATATGTCACCATAGTCCTATTCATCATTTTTATGACCTAATCATTTTCCATGACCCCCCAACCGATCATGTTGACCTCATAACCTATGATGAAGAGGAAAAAATGTTATTCCATAGGACCCAAGTCCCAAATATATATCTAATGATCTGAATTATCCTCGATAGGAATCCACCATAGGTGTAATCCAAAATCATATTCCTCAACCCATTAGAGGGTCATGATTGCATCCTGAACAGACATGAAAAATAGATAATGGGATGCTCAATGTATAAGACCCTCACACCATATATTTTATCATGAAAATAAACTATAACCTTACCCTATGCAACAAAAGGAGTTTACTTAGGTAATAATAATATTATTCCCCATGTGATGATAATTAGCTACCTTATTTGAGATCCATGAAATGGTACCCCATATTCTAGGAAACTTCCACGTGCTAACCTTAATCACACCATCGCTTCCCCTGGTAGAACCCAATATGATTACATATATAATCCCCAGTCTCACCAATATTATAAACATCACAACCCTAGTAACCTAGAGTCGGTGGATAATCTATTACATTAGAATAACTTAACAGGAATCACATTCTAGAGTACTAAATAGTTTAATAGTTTTTATAAAATATAGACATACTTCAATCTCACATTATAGTTGAAAACATGAAATACCACATAGTGATTGAAAAAGTTTTATCCATCCTTGAACTCAATAAATGTTTCATTATTCATATAAAATAAAATAAGAACATATTGATAGTAAGATCATATGTTTTTTAAGAGTAATTAGATTTGGAGGCTATCACTAATAAATAATATATAATAAATAATTCTTAATAATTAATGAAAGGAAAATTTTATAATATACATTGCATTTATTCAACAACATGACTGTAAGGATCATGGAATGAATAATATAAATTGAACGATAACTAACTACAAAAACATTCTACTTAATAAATAACATGATAAAAAGTATAGAAATAGATAATAAAAATGAAACAATCTCATAGATATTAATAATTTATTTATTAATAAAGGATATTATTAATATCTGTTGTTGTGATAAAAAAGTCATGGTATATATTCCATCAACACCATTCAGAAAATGCTTTAAAATATTAGGGAAAAAAATTTAATGATAGATACTAATTCAACTCATGAGTCATATTGGTGCATCAATGAGTTATCTATAACAGGGCCTCAAAACACTATTTCATGCCCTAATAATTCCTTTTATATCGATTGATTAATTAAATTAATGATCATTATACATTATCAATAAATTTCTTTATTGAATAAATAATACATAATATATATATTTCCATTGTCTATAAAAAATCAAACTATGAAAGTGTATATATAAATCATCTAGAGTTTAATAAGTTGTCATATACATGATAAAATGAATATACATATTGATGATAAATTTAATATCCAATTATAAAAAGAAGCTTAATGACTCAAGTGAATGTTCATGATGGAAAATATGAATCAAGAAATTTAATTTTAAAACATTTCTTTCTTAACATGATCATAAACCATCCAAATAAATAATAATTACAATATCAATATACTAAATCCCCAATTAAGTATATATAAAACAACAGGTGTTTTTCAAGGAAAAATAGAAAGGCCATAAAAAATCATCAACAATGTTTGTGAGTAAAAACCTTTTCACATTTGATATTAATTTTAAGAAATAGAAATTTCAAAAAACCTATATAAAATTTTCATTGAAAATAACAATATAAACTTGTAACAGAATCTTCAAAAAAAATTGATGCTCATGATGGCGTCAATTCACATTCATGATGAGAATGTTAAAATATTTATTCCTTTAAGAAATTTTTTATTAATATTTAGTTGTAAATTTCTTTATAAAACTATAGAAAGGATCCATTAATTTTTTTTGAATGAAATGATTTTTTACTGAAGAGAGAAATTGTTTCAGATTATATTAAAACAATCTACTCAATAATTATAAGTACAAAATATAGAAAAATGGAACTATTAGATAAAAAATACATTAATAAATATTGCATACATAATTGAAATGGGAATGTTAGAAAATAAAAAAATAAATCCCTTTAATGTTGGTTCAACCATAAACAATCTTGAGTAAAATGAGATTGAAAAAAATCATCATCTATTGGGTGACATTTTAATTTTAATCCCCTTATATGGAGTTAAATAACATTAATAAAAATATATTCATGATATATCATATCAAATGTGTAGTATATGCTCCTTATAAAATATAATAGGTGTATACCCTATGTCACAATGAATACAATTTGATGCATGTAACCCTAAAAATGATGACCACATTAAAGTGGGAATTAATAAATGAGTCGATTATGGGAATCAAATTAAAATAAACTAAAATAAATTTTCTGTAAATTATAAAATAATACAAATCCATTAAAAACAATATCACATAATATCAAATTTAATGTGACGGTAATATAATGCAATAAAAAAATTGAGTAATGAAATTCCCTATGACTTGGTAATTTTAAAGTCAAATCACTCTATATGAAATAATTCAAATGAAAGAAATAAAATACCATTAGTTATGAATAATTAATGATATTATATATATAATTTATAGTATATAAACTATCTAAAATAGATTATGTGGATAAAATTATATTATTCCTCAGTGAATGGAAATTGAGACAAAATATCTTCCTTTACACTTATTTTAATTGAAAAATATTAAACCTCCTATATAATGGTGTTATGAATGTTATTAATTTATAAATTTACAATATTAATGATCAAAATATCATATATACTATTCCCAATGCATCCAAGAACATGTTTTTTAAGAATTGTTTTTTATTATTATTATTGTTCATGGTGTAAATTTCATTGTTTTCGCATGTGTTAAATTTGATGAATGTTCTGGTTCTTATGTATTGGATATAGTTAAATCATCCCCAGAATTAAATTAATGTTATTAATATAATATATACATATTTAATTTATTTTTAAAACCCAAATCCAAATTTTAAATTGGAAAATGAGTCACATCTCTTCGGGTTTATGGTAGGTTATTTGTATTCCTAATAAATGATAAAATTTCCTTAATGGGTCGAAGGGAAATGAAGTGGGAAATATGATAAATTTAAAAAATAAATATAACTTCATATTTATCAGATATATTCAATAAATGTATCATTATTACCTCAATGATATGTATAAGTGAAAAACAATTCATAGCGCTTCGGGAGGAAATAGTTTTCTGTACACAAGAGTGAAATTATCATATATTAAAAGGAATGAAAACTTCATGGTAAATTTTATATTAGAATTATAGAATAATAATTATATCATAAATATGATATAAAAACCATAAATCCATAATATATTTACACTCAAGGTATGTGTTAATGGAAAATAAGTCATACTATTTGTCACATCCATGACTTCTTTTAGAGGTATTTTTTTTAATTTCTATTCTTGCTTTATTTGGGAGGGGGGTTTCCTAGACATTTTGTGTGGAAATGGGGGGTTTTCAAAATTTGGGCAAATGTGTGAGGTCATTTCCATATTTAAAAACCATTTTGTTTCTTTTATAACTCCATCATTTTCAACATTTTACACTCATTATACTTCCCAATTATTAATCTATACAATATTAAACCCATCATATAAATTTGGACCAAATAGGAATCTATAATAATTAAGGATTGATGTTTTTTATTAATGTATTGGTCCATCCCATAAGCCAATTTCTCCTTTAAATTATTTATATAATATTTATAATATCTCATCCATTTTTACTATTTTATGTGATTCCACCTCCCACCCGAAGCCAACAACTAGAGGCTCACCCCCATTGTATTTTTTAGCTACTTTTGAACACATTATAATTGGGGATTAGGTCAAAAAATTGTAGTTTTTCACAAATCATCCTTATCTGCGAAGGTAATTTGATTCTTTCATAAACCTTTCATTTTTCACTCTTTTCCCACAATTTTATTCTCCAATGTGCCTCTTCATACTCATTCTATCCTCCCTATATGTTTTGGTTTCCTGGAGATTCATCCTTTGGTTTATTTGTGGTGATTTCTTCAAGATCTTTCATGTAATTGAATTTCGTCTTAGCATCTTTCATCATCTATTGGTTTTCATTCCTTTTCATGATGTTCCATTTTTTCTAGAATCATGGCTTTGTACCAATGGATTTATTTATTTTATTGGTTTAAGCATTGTTGTTTATGTTTTGTTTTAATCTACTTGTGGTGCAGTAGTGGTGCAGTCGAAGTTCCACATGAATATTTAATGGTTTTGACACAAAGGTTGGTGATTTTGAATGTATACATTCCATGATGAGTTAAAATTATTTATTTTATTATTTTTCATGTTCCTCGTTTGTTTTTTGTGTCGGGAAAACTATTTTTGTGGAATTGGGTTAATCGTTTAATTTTATTCTTGCATTTTAGCTTGAAATTGGGATCTTTTCATCTGTAACATTGAGGGTAATATATGGGTGTATTTTATAACATATGAAATTGATTTATTAGTTTTGAAAGTTTCGAGGGAAATTTTGTTTTATTAATTCTTGGCACCATGTGGGACTCAAAATTGCGTTTTTGAATGGGTTTTATGTGTAAAACATTGTTCCACTCCTTGAAAATGTTTTATAAAGATGTGTGTTTTTGATAGGTATCTTTTGGGGTATTCATTGAGGTAATTTTATAGAACATTAGAATGGTTTAATTAATGTTTCAAAGGCTAATCATATCTTCTTTGTTTGGGTCTTCTTTTGGCCTTGAAATAGGGTTTTTAAATGGGAGTTGTGTGCAAGACATAGATATACACCATGGGATTGTTTTATGATCATTGTAAATGTTTTATTTGGTAAAAAATATAGGGAATGGGGTGTATATGTACTATTTGGTCAGTGTGTTCACCTAATACTGGGTTTTGAAATGGAATGTGATGATTTAAGATTTAAATCATTTCCAAAATGTTTTATAAATATCTGAAATGTTTTACTAAAGTGCGATATGGGTGCGAAACATGTATATGGACTGTTTCTTGTGAGTTTGATGATAAAATGAATTTTCATGGTGAGAAGGGTATTATGTAATACGTATTTGGGATATAATATTAGTTTTAATATATTGGAATGTTTTTACAATATTTTATAATGGATTTGTGGAAGTGTTACAGAAATGAGAAACGTTTTGTGGGCTATTTTGGTGTGAGCATGCTTTCGAAAGGCATATGAACAAAAAAGTGGATAATGTTACTTGTGTGATATACATGGGGATGTTTTGTTAAAGTATGAAGTGTAAGAGGTAATTTCATGTTAAAATTATATTTCATTGATTTTTTAGCTTTTTAGAGCACATGAGGGAAACCCATGTATCTAAGTGGGTGGACATGTACTTAAATGCTAGTGATCCCATGGGGTTTGGTACCAGTTTCATATAGCATAACTGAAGATGAAAAAAAACTAAAATATGATTATGATGATGTTTTTGGGGATAACTAGTTTATGGGTATGTTCCCTACTAGTGTCTTGTGCATGAGAATAGATATTGGGACTGTTACTTTCACCGAGATACGAGGTACCCGGGACCAACAATGAGCTTGTTCCTAGTTTTTATTTTCCCATTTCATGTGCTAATTAGATAAATTTTTCTCACCATCTACATACTACATGGTTGGAGAAAAAAATCATTAGTGTTCAAATTATTTTTAATAGTGTTTATTCATTAAAATATCTAACTTGTAAACTATTTTTATTTAAGGTTGCATCCATTAAAAATTGTAACTTGCATTTCTTGTTTACAAAACATACATGTTTTTCATCTATGAATACTTTTCACATGGAATATTTAGTGGGGGTGTCCTACTGGGATTTGTCTCAAACCCTAATTACCCATTTGGGTGTAAGTATACTTGGTTGTCTTTGTCGCATGTTTGGGTACAACTTTTTTTCCAATGGTTCGGGTTTTTAGCGGCCCATTTTGATGCAATGTTGTAGAGATGGATTAAGGGTGGTGCCTCTTTCCATGTGGAGGTTATTGGGCTCTTCTTATTGGTTTTATTAATTTATTTCCTTTCATTAGTGTTGTTATAAACTGTTTAATTCTTTTCTAAAATTTTGGAAAAGATGGTTTGGTTTGAAAAATTGAGATTGGTTTTATTTGTTTTGTTTGTCGTTGTATGTTTATAAACTCAGGTAAATCATTCTGAATTCTCATTTTATGATACCCAGGAACATGTCCCAGCCTAGGGGGATTAGGAACACCCTTTGTACCTTGTCTCGGGCTGGGTTTGTTGCCAGTTTTGATGGTGACTGGATTCATGTCGTGACAAAATGGTTCAAATAAGGTTCAAGATAACTCTATGGTTATTGTTATTTTGGGAACAATTGGGATAGTCTAGAGCTATGATTATTGAGACATGGAATTTCGGTTATGGGTATTGTGTATGATTTCCAAACCACATTATGTGATTCGATTAACCTAGGGATGACGAGACTTATCTATGTCCTTTTGTTTTCTTGTTTTCATGATGAATAGGGTAAACAAAAGATAGTTTTGTTAATGGTTTCATTGAGGTCGTAGTGATGAGCAATCCATGTGGAGCGGGTGATATTTACGTACAACACTCTATGTGATGTTGAAGTGATTGAAATATGTCCTCCAACAGTATTTCCATGTCACCCACAATAACTAGTTTCCCCTCACATAATCTTATGTCCTTTTGTTTTGAAATCTCGAATGTTTAGTTTTAAAGAAAAAATGACATGGTTTTAAGAAGTGTAATGTTTTTGTGAAATTCCTTTCATATAAAGATGTGAAGGGTTTGATTTTTTAAATGGTGGAACAGAATTTTCAGAATTTTTTTTAAAATGAAAATGGTGTGTTTACACCTCTTTTGAAAGATGGAACTATGGTATTGTTGGCATTGAAAAATTATTCCAAATAGTGTTTTATAAACTATTTATAGTATTTTTAATGGTTTGAGATGTGTTGAAAGTGATGTAAATAACATGAATGTGATTTTTTATTTGATTGGTTGTGTCCTTATGTAATGTTTTTTAAGATATAAATTGGAATTTTAATTTTGTGGTTAAAAGGCTTGAGAAAAAAGAAGGTGTTGGTTGACTATTTTTTTCTTAAAAAGTGGAATTAATTTTTGTTTTAACATTTATAATTTTCATGGGAGAACATGTTCATTTGGTTACATGGGATGATGGATGGATAATGGAATGACTGGATGAGTGCTGTGATATATATGAGGAGGGTCCCAGTGTGGCTCGAAAACCTGCATGTGTAAGGGCCATGGGTTACTATTGGTGGATAAGCTGGCCACTAAGCTGTTTATTTAGA